>JARQAB010000025.1:2400000-3000000 GCA_036172955.1 Meloidogyne arenaria
AATATTTAGTATATCTTCCAAATATTCATCTTCATTCTCCTTATTAATAATTCTTCACTTTTATTCTCTTCATCTTCTTCTCCTTTAATTCATTCTTTTTAATTGTTACTGACCTTTCTCTAAATTAATTCTTATTTTTTTTAAATTTTATTTTCTTTCCTTCTACCTACCATCTGTCCCTCCAAATTTATTTTAGCAGTTAATTGTCCATTACTTCCCCATCTTCTACTCATTTATTTTCCCAAATGAGGCGCAACTATTTTCAAATAATTTCCCGCTTCTTTAGCCTGTTTTTCTTCAATCTTCTTTTAAAATTATTTTTGGCGTCCATTTTTAAAAAATTTTTTAAGGATCGATTAAAAAAACTAGTTATTAAGTTCTTTTTAAATAAAATATTTTTTTGATAAATTTAAATTTAATTTATAAATATTGTTTGAATAAAAACCGTTTACTTTAAATAAATTATTTGCCATATTTACTTAAATAATTACCCCCCCCCCTCCGCTCCCTATTAATTTCCCCTTCATCCAGAAAAATAAATACCCCCTTAAAAATAGTTATAATTAGTTAAAATAACCTCAAATAATTCCCCTCCCTCTATTAATTACTCCCTCCAACTAAAATTGAAATAATAATTACCAATGTAAATTATTTGAGTAAACGCGATAAAATATAATTTCTCTCGTCTTTACATTTATGTATTTTAATAATAATTCAATGAACTTTAAAGGATATCCTAAACTATACAAAACAAATATAAAAAAATAATAAATTTTCTAATTTATCTATTTAAAACAAGAAAAATCCTCAAATTAGTCACACAAATTTAAAGACGTTTAAACCAATTAAAATTATTTTAGATTAATTCTGGTTTTCTTCGTTTTTTATAAATTTTCTTTTAAAAAATTTTATAAATGAATAAATATTTTCTACAAAATTTCCTTTAATTTATTTTAATTTAACTTTATTGTATTTTCCAAAAAAAATTAAAAACAAGTTTTTAACAACCAAAACAATTTAAAATCAATTATTTTTTAAAATGATTTTTAAAAATTATAAAAAAAATATTTTTTAGCCAATACGCACATTTATTGATGAGGAAAAAGAGAAAAAAAGATTTTTTCGGCGCTGATTTTTCTTTATAAAAAATATTTTCTTTTTAAATCTCTAACCAGAATATACCTACTATTTTGATTTTTCTTTTTTTACCAATTTTTGTGTTTTGCCCATTTTTGTGTATTTAAACAGTTGAGGATTTTTTGAGGAATTTTGTAAGAGTAAAAGAGAACTGTTTAAATGAATAAAGAGAAAATGGGAGGAGGAGGTATTTTAATAACAATTTTTTTATTTTGAAAAATATAGCAACAATTTTAGGATTTTATTATTACAATCGGAATATTCTTTTAAATAAAGCTTTAAATATCAAAACAATTGTAATATTTTATCTTAAATATAGGATATTCTCTCCTTATCCCCTTTTTCTTACCTAGTGTTCAGTGCTTCGACGCGCGTACTCGAACTCGACAAAATACGAGTACTGGCAAATCTGAAATATCGAAGCACTGCTAGTGACCAATAAATTTTAAAAATTATATTGACACAGAGGTTGTAAATATGTAGAGGTTTGTTTTAGATAAAACGAATTTTTTTTTAATATTATTTTTTTTAATTTATTTTTAACTTTTTTTCTACCCACTTTTACAACATTTTTATTTAACTTTTTTTTTATTATTCCCTTAAATTTTTATTATTCTCACACGTAACATTTTATTTAAAAAAGTGCCCATTTTCTTTTGCAAAATTCTTTCAAAATTTACCAAAAATAGAAAAAATATGTATTGAATAAAGGTTAGATAATAAATTAATATTTTAATTTTTTTTGTGTTTTGTGTGAAAAAAACATGCAAATAAATTAATTAATTTAAATTAATTTACTTTATATATTAAATTAAAAATTAATTAAATATTTTTTTTAATTTTTATTTTAATATAAATTACCCAATATTTTATTTAAATAATTTTTTAATTTTCTTCTTTTTTTACCAAATTATTTTTTTTCGTTTTCTCAAATTTCCTACATTTTCTTTTTAAATAAACTTTTTTTAATTCTTTAATTGTTAACTTTAATTTTTTTCTTTCCTTTTTCTAAAATTTTAATTCAAACAAACAAATATTTAAAATTATTTTTTAAAATAAACTAACACGTACATAATTTACAATCTTTAAACTTTAAAATATTTTTTTATAAATTTATTTTTAGATTTATTTTTTTTTGTTTTATTTGAATATAATTTTATTTACATTTATATTTAAAGAATATTTTTCTAAAAATAATTAGAATTTGTATTTAAATAATTAAATAGTATATTTAAATTTAACTTTTTAAATTTTAAACAAAAATTAATATTTTTTAAAAATATCCAAATAAATCTTTAAAAATATTTTATTTTTCTTTAAATTTTATTTCCTCCAACCTTTTCCTTTAAAATTTTTTAACAAACAAAAAGTGCAATTTAACAAAGATTTTTCTTTCTTATTTTTTCTAAAAATTATTTTACCCTTCTTACTTCAATTTATTTTTAATAAAAGAACTTCTATTATCTGTTTAGTATCAAGTCTCAAAGTTTTTTTCTTTTTATTTAAAAACAAATTATTATTTAATAATAAACTTATTTATTTATTTCTAAAATTGAGTTTAAAACTTTCTTCTTTTTTCCCTTTTTAATCATTAATTAAACCCTTCACAAATTCATAAGCTGGAGAATTTACTTAATTTTTTGCTTAATTTAAACGTTGATTGAATATGTATAGTTAGGAATTCTTAGAGACTTCCAAACCGAAAATTTTCCAAGACTCAAGACCAAAAATCAACAAAAAATCAAAGCCATTTTTGTGGTCCCATAGGGCAAATTTTTGGTTTATTTTATGTGCCTTAGACCCCAAGACTGAGAAAAACCCCAAGAAAAGTCTTGAACCAAGACTCAATACCAAGAGTCTTGCAAGTCTCTAGGAATTCTGTTATTTAGCACTTTTTGAGGAAATTATTTTTTTTATTAAATATGTACGTACGCATTTCTGTTTCTTAACTCTCAGAATTTTCAAAAATATTTTTTTACAATTTTCTTAATTAAAGACCCTTTTAGTAGGCAATTATGTTTCACATAATTTGCATTTTTTCAAAAAATAAATTGGTCACTAACATCAAGGCCTTCATCATCATAAATAAATAAATAATTCACATACATTTATAACACTCACAAATTGCGCATTTGTCTATGGGAAACACTGCCGAAAATGGATGGTTTAAGTAGGGGGGAATAAAGGAAATTTTATGGTAGCAGAAGCACTTAAAAGTGTTTGTAAATGGACTTTTTTAAAATTTTGTTTCTCAAAATAACAAACAAAAATTTTTGTTTTGTTTCGATTCTAGAAGGACCGGTACTTTTGATTTCCTTTACCGTCATATTTCTACTTTATTTTACAGAATTCTCCAATATATAATTTATACTTACTGTGAAACACAGATGAGTTCGGGCAACGATTGCGGTTTTACGGGCTGAGATATCTCTCGCTGTCCAATTTAAATCGAATCCAAATTATCTAATATCTACCTAATTTATATACATATTTATTCTTTTTCTACATTATTCTCTCAATTTTTCTTATTTTTTTCTAAAAATTTTTTATTGTCAAATTCTCTTCACATTCAAATGGCCTTTGTCGCCAAGTGGAGGGCTCTTTAGGTTGAAGAAATAGCAGATGTGCGTCCATCCGGCCAGTAGCCTTCCCAACAAAATCTCCCCTCTCTCCTCTTTTTTCTCTCAATTTTTATACCCTCAATTTCCTTCACCGTCATTTTCTGCCATTTTCTCTTTTCAAAATCATCAGGCAGAAAGGCAAATCCGGCTCTCCCCCTCAATAAATCCCCCCTCATTTTGACCATCTGCCTTTGTGAAAGAATATAAAGAGAGGAAGTTGAATTATTTTACAAGAATATATAACGCTGCTGGACATTTTTTTATCTTTTTTTCCTCAACAAAAGCAAATGGCGGTGTGGTCTACTTCTTCTACCCCCTCCCTCTCAAAAGGCTTCCATCAATCCCTGGGTAGGGCAACAATAACAAAAGTATTAAAAATAAATTTATTTCCTATCACTTTTTTAAAATAATTTCTTAAATCTAAAATTTGATAGAATTAAATTCAGTTATTCGAGTATTGTGGGTAGGCAGGAATTTTAATTTTAAATGGCAACAGGTCGGTCAAGTAGTGTCCAAAATACTCAACTATGAGTTTACCCTTTATCAAGTGCCACACAACATTCCAATCCGGAATAATTTCTCCAAAATTTAGCCAGAAATTTTAACCTTAATTATTTTCTAACATATTTTTTTCTTAACTTTTAACTGCTTAAACATTAAATTCTCCTCCCAACAATTCCTATTCATCAAATGATTTTTAAAAAATAAATCTGAATCATATCCTCCATCAGTTGCCCTTTACTCAATAATTATTGAAAATAAAAAAGGGAAATAAAAATTTAAATAAAGAGAAATGAGGAGGAAGTGGGAGGGATTGCACTTTATCATTCATTAGAATTTTTAATTTTGAAAATTTTAAATTATCTTTTATTTTATTTTAAATTTATATTTAGAATTAATTAACAAAAAATACTTTTTCTTTAAAATAAATTTAATTTTAAAAATAAACTTTTTATTCTGAAGAAAGCTAAAATAATTTTTTTATTTTTAACAAAAAAATAAATTGTTTGAAAATTTTTTTCTCTCATTTTTTTATTTTTATTTATATACTCTAATAAATATTAATTTATTTTTTATTTAAAAAAATAACAAGAACATTTGTTACAAATTTAGTATTTTCTTTTCTGACAGCCATTTGTTTTTGTCTAAATTTTAAATAAAAAATAGAGAAGGTATTTAAGTATATTCTCGAATTACTTCCACATACTAAATAAATATATATTAGGTACTTTGTATCTAAAAAAATAAAAGGAACGGCCAATTTATTTTTTTTGTTGTTGCCATTAATATAAAATATTTTTTTAAAAATATTTTTGTCTACTTTAGATTTTTTTTTGTTTTTACTTACAAATATTTCCTTTAAAAAATATAATAATTTGAAAAAATTTTTACAATAAGATAAATATTTTTTAAATTTTAATTAGGGAGATGGGCTTAATGTAAAATTTTCAGATAATATTGTAACTTTGAACAAATTGTTTTTTGAAAATTTGTTATTTTATTTAGGTAAGTGAAATATTAGGGCTTTTAATTGTATATAACGCGAAAAGCTCCGTTAGAAATTAAATTTTTTTATCAATATCAGTCCATATTTTGTTAACAAAAAACAAAAAAGCTTATTAAATAATTAATTGTGAAAAGAAAAATTGAAATATTTAAAAAAAACAATTTATTTTTATGGTTCCGGAACCTTCAACTTTAACTAGAATTTATTATTTTCTGTTTTAGTTACACTAAACAAATTAATAATTAACTTGTAATTTTCTAAATTTTAACAAAAATTTAGAAAAAAATATTTTTTTTCAGGTCATTTACTTTTAATAATAATTTTGCGCACGTAAATTCGCAACACTTAAAATCGCAACAAAAATTTAAGAAAAGCACTTAAAATACACAATAATAATTACAATATTTAAATAAAACTTGTAAATATACTCAAAATAAATATTAAATAATTTTTTTTTAAATAATTCAATTTATTAATTAAACAAAAATAATAAATTCTTTCAAGTCTTTTCTTTCAAAAATTTCTAAATTTGCCCTTTAAAAATTTTTAAGCAGATTTTTCTTTTTATTTTTAATTTTTTGCGCAAAGAGGATTAAATTTTACTTTAAAAAAAGTTTTTGAGTTAATCTCTAACGTTAAAATTCTTAAAATAAATTTTTTTAAATAATTTTTATTTATTAAAATTCCCAATTCTCTTCAAATTCTCTACATTTTTTCCTCTCATCTTCCTTCCCTCTTCCCTCTTCCTCTCTTTTCTTCATTAAATTATTCTTTCATTTTTTTATTTTAAATTTAATTTTTATATATTTTTCTTCAAAAAACAATAATAAAATCTTTCCAATTCAATTCATCAAGTGTATATTTTTATTCACAATTTTTTTCAAAAAACTTTTCAACTTTTTTAGAATTTTTTTTCTCGTCCTCCAACAATTTTTTTCTTCAATTATTTTCCTCATCAACAAATTTTTATTCATTTATTGAAAACTTTTTTGAAGAAGTCAATTATTCAATCTTTCCCTCTAAAAACATCCAATTGCGCAATGCAACAAAACTTTAAAAATAGTGAAGAGGCGCCAACGGGGAATATTGGGAGAAGGAAGAAAAAAGCAGGAGGGAAAGGGAAGGGATGGGGTGGTGAACTCTCTAAGCGCAATGAGCGCCGCAATAAAATCAAGACATTAAAAATAAATGGGAGAGAATTAAAAATGAGGAAAATTGGAGATTGAAAATATTTTTGAAATTAGGTTCTACTTAAATAAATTGAAAATATAAATAAGAAATTAGGGAAGGAGGCGTAAGAAAAATATAAAATTTAAATGAAAATATTTTGAAAACTTTTACAGGAAATATTTAAATTTTTAGCTTTTTCTCGTTACTTACTATCTGTTATCTCTTCTCTCCTTTATTTCCTTTTCTCCTTCTGCCTTAAACTTATAAGTTTGTCAAAGGCAAATGAAAAAAGCAGGAGGGAAAGGGAAGGGTGTTTTGGATTTTTAGATGGCTATTACTAAATAGCTACTATAACGATATGTACCCAGCTCGATATTTTAGAACCGGTACCGCTGTTATCCGGTACCTCTCTTTTCAATAATTTATTGTATTCCCATAAGAATGATTCCATTCTTTCATTTATCGGATTTGGTGTTTTGGATTTTTAGATGGCTATTAGGCCTAGAAATCCTTTTTTCAGCGCTTTAGTCACCAATAACTCTAAATTTGAGGAATCCATTGAAAAGTTTGCATTATTATGTAAACATATTTATTATAATCATAGTAAGAAGGGAGAGGGGGGGGGGTATATTCTTTAGATGAAGCTCTCAACGAAGCTTCTTTAATTTTTGTTAACAAAAACAATTTATATAAAATTAAAAAATTTAGGTGATAGTAAATTAATTTGTCCTTCAAAATCAAGTAAATATATAAAAATATTTTTAAATTCATCCGAGCATTGTCTGTCTATTCACAATATTTTTTGTATTATTATTATTTTCCTCCATTATTCTCCCATTTTGTCTGTTCAATTTCCTTCAAGCAAAAATAAATTTATTTTCTGCGCAAAGTAATTATAAATTTAGTTTTTGTTGTCTATTATTAAATGCCAATTACTATTTAAAAATTGGGAGAGGATATATTTTGGGAGGGGGGTATTTCGGGAGCTTGTTTAATAGAATGTTTTTATAGACATGTTGGATTTAAAAATTTGTGAATTATCTTGTATTATACAAGTTTTAGATATATTTATTTGAAAAGAGTTTTGGATTATTCAGTATACCGTTTGATTTTATCCCAAAAATGTAAAAACATTGTTTAAATTTTAATTTTGGGTTTATTGCCTACTCTTCTTGCTTATTGTTAGAATATAAAATACTAACTAATAAATATATTTACAAAATTATAATTTTAAAATCCAAAATTACAATTCATCTTATATTCCCTAATTTGTGAGTACAATTACATACATATACATATGTATTTCCATTCTTCTTTACCCAGTATTCTAGACGCTAATGTGTTTATTTGTTTATTTTTATATTTATCTACTAGACAAAGACTAACCAACCTTTTTCCCGAATATCTAACAACTTTTACTTACCACAATTGTTTGTGTATATGTACAGTTGAAGGGGACAACAAAACAACAAATAATACATACACACAAATACTAAAATATTATCAAGGCCAAAGCTCGCAAGTTGGTGGTTGGGGTAGTAAAAAAGAGGTGGAAAAGGGACAGATGGAAGAAGGATTTAGAGGAAAATAAGTGGGAAAGCAAATTTTAAAAAGAGCAAAGAGCCAGTTGGGGGACTAAAATAAGAAGGAAATAAAACATACTACAAAATATATTTTGGTGCCAGGCGTCATAACTCCTTAGTGAAAAATAAGCAACTTTTTTTGTTCATTTTTTGTGAAAAGACACACATATGTAAGGGATGAAAATAATAAAGAAGAAAACCAGTTAAAATGTTGATTTCTCAGAATATTAAAAAATATTCTTTGATTTTAAATTTAAAAAATTTTTTTTTAATTTTTAATAGTAAAGTTTTAAAAGTTTTTCTAAGATTTTGTCTCGAAATAGTTTAACTATTGTAAAGCATACATATATGTAGCTATTTAATTCCTAAGGCTGTGCAGTAGGCGGCTTGGTGTAACTGAAGATCTACTGAAGATCTTCCGCCGAAACTCTTTTGCACGAGCTGAAGGAGAGAAAAAGCTTTAGCCGAGCTGCTATTTTTGCTATTCCCAAACATTTAATAATACTTGGGGACTCCCTACAAATTTTGGAATTACATTGTATTTTAAAATAAAAATTTAAAGAATTGAATAAGCAAAACAAAAATATATTTATTATTATTTTTAGAAAATACCATTCCCATCCATTATTAATGCATTCATTATTTTTACAATTTACTATACTTAAATATATATTTTCTACATATTATACTTACTTCATATATTTTCCTCAATAATGCCCATTTAATTTTCTACATCCACTTATCGTTGCGGCTTTCACAATTCTTTTTTTTCTACATTTTTGCAAAAACGTCAGCACCGCAACAACTCTATTTAGAAAAAGGATATTTTTTTATTTATTTTCTTCAATTTTCTCCTCAAAATCCTCCCGTCACAACCTATCTAGTAGTTAAAAAAAGAAAAAAATTGGGGGGATGACTCGCTAATGTGTTCGCCGGTTGGGAGGAAAAGGGGCCTATTCTTGTTTTATTTTATTTATTCCCCCCAATCATCCACTTACCCATTCTTTTCACATTTTTCTCCCCCTAAAAATTTACCATAAAAGCGAATATGTTGCTGCGCGTTCCTCAAACATTGTTTAGGTTGTTGACCATTCTCTCACACAAAACACACATTTATTTCTTTAAAAAAATATATAAAATGCTTTTAGTAGGTTACCCAAGATTTTATATATTTATAATTTATTTAAAGAAAAATAATTTTTTTAAAATTACTCGAATTTATTATTTATTTTTCCAATATCCCTGAGTAACCGAATTTATTCAATCCTTTAAGATTATAGCCTCTACAAATTTTAAGCTTTTTCTTATTATTTAAAAATAGATGGATTCTTTAATCAACAGGATTTTTAAAAAATAGTGTAGAATACCGTAAAACCTATTTTACTGTGATATGTTTTTTTTCTATTTTCAAATGTATTTTTTCTAAACTTGTACATGTTGTGCAATGTGAAGATTTACGGTATTTAAATTTCTTATTTTTCACTTTTTATTTTTAAATTAATTTATATAAATTTTTATTAAATTATATATTCATATATACATTTATATATTATTCTAATTTTTTTCATGAATTTTCCTTTCTAATGAGACTAACAACAAACAGAATAACCATTACTATGTACAACCAGAAAATGGATGAGAGAAAATGTGTGGTTATTGTGTTGGTTATTCTTTAATGGCTAACAAAAGACCGGCGGGCGGTCCTTCCATTCTCAAATATAACCCATCTATAAAAATACTAGTAACCCTTTCTCTCTCTTTTTTCTACAAAATTGTGAAAAAGCTAACGGCAAATAAGAGAACCCGTTCCTTTCTTTATTTGGATATTCAAAAACCAAATCCTCTTATTTAAAAATCCTTTCTCTCTCTGACCCAAAGCTCTGACCACTTGGGTGCAGTTAAATCCCTTTCCCTTAATCCACCTCTACCATATAAGAAAGGAAAAAGGAAAAAGAGTGTTTTTTATTTATTTTTATTATTATTTTCTAATCCAAAAAAGGTATTTATTTAAAGATATAAAATTCTTTAAATTTATTCTTTTATTAAAATAAATTTAATTTTTATGTAAAATATTTGATTCGGAGGGGAATTTAAGTTTGAGACAAAAAATTTTGATTTAAAATACCTGCAATATATTTTAGTTAATTTTGTAAAAAATTGCATGGTTCATTTTAATACATAATTAATCCATCTAAAATTAATTTAATCCTTGACAAGTTGATTGATATTTTTGATTGAGGGTTATGAGAAACGAAATAAATAATTATTAGTTGATTTGTTTTTATTTAAACCTATTTTTTAGCTCTCTCCTTAACCAGAATATTTATATGTAAAACTTTTCACCTCGGAAACCCTAAATGAATTTTTTTGATTTTTTTTTCTACTCTATGTCAAATGTGTTCATTAAGATTCTAAAAATGTTAAAATTAAACAAATCTCAATTTTGACTTTAAATTTTATCTAAGTTCAATTCCAATTTTTACTAAACAATCCTTTCATACCTTTCCATACTACATCAATTTCAAATAAAAGTCTAATTAACAAACAAAAGTTCATACCAAAAATCAACCTAAATCTTCAAAAAATATATTTTAGTAAATCCTCTCCTTATTTTCAACGCGCACTTCTTTTAATTGCTACCCACAATTTGTGATGAAAAATATGTGATACTCTTTGTGTATTAGAGAAATGGTTCAAAAGCAAATATATATCCACAGTTCTTTTGATCCCACCCATACTAATTCTGTGTTTTGAAAAAAATTGGGGGAATGGGGGGGGGGGGGGGGGGAATAGGTCATCTACAATGTGTAGTTATTATTTTATTGTTGTCATTGTAATACTTGTTTTCTTTATCTATAATATTTACTTACTTTTTACAATAGCTTCTACAAATATATTTTTACTCCAAAATCCTTCCATTAAAATTAAAAAAAATATTTTTTATTTTAAATTTAAAATATTTATGTATGTAACAGGGATGGGCCCTTCAATATTTTAAAAAGCGAAGGATGGAAGATGGAATAAGATTTAAGATGGGAGGCAGAAGCGGAATATTCTTCTAAAGAAAGATAATCCTTCTGAATTAGGATTCGAACCTAGCAACAATTGGCCTCCTACGAAAAATTCTCTGATAAAACTAAACAAGAGACCGAATCAGCTGGAGGGGGTAACGGAAAAGGGCATAATTAATTTTTGATATGTATTTGTCTAAAATTATTTATTCCTCACTTTTCACCAATTTAGGTATTAACAAAAAAAAATATATTTTTTATTTTCACACTTCAATTTCTCCTCAAACCCCCTATTAATTTAACCCCACCCATTTTTTCTCTTCTCAAACCTTCTCACTCAGCAGGATATTGAGAAAATTAAGACAACACATAAAATATAGGCAAAAAATAAAGTAATGATTAAGAATAGAAAAAATTTTTATTTTAATTTTCTAATAAAAATTATTTGAAACTTTTTGAGCGGGATAAATTCACATAGAATTTGTTATATAAGCAACTTCTCTCCCTCATCCTTCTAAAAAATCTATTTCAGAGATTTTTTTCGGGATTTTCCAAGAACATACATAGATTGGGAATCTTATTGTTTGGAGGGGAGAAAAATAGTACTTGTCAAGTCTTTATAGCTAATAAGACTCCAAAGGTCTGAGGTATAAACACATTTATTTGCTAGTGGATTTGGCATAGTAAACACATCTACATCTTTCCTTGTTTAGTGCCAATGCCCGCTTTAAATTTATTCACACTTTACATATGCCCACTTTTATATAGTAAAGCACAAAAGGGGGGAAGTAGTTGTTGATGTCTACAGACACAAATATATGCTTTTGACATAAAAACAGCCTTGGCTTTATTCGAAAAATTGTTTTCGATTTGCTTCTTGTTATTGGCGCCAACCATTTGTTATTCTTTCCTTTTTTGTTATTTATGGTGGGAAAGTAGGCACTTAATAAGGAATTTACATATTTTTTTTAAATTTCCTTATTAAATCTTTAATTCTTTTATTAGAATAAAAAATATTTAAAAATTATTTGAGTACCAACTATCTCTGGGTTGAGTTACGGTCTCAGATAGTAATACAAAATCTAAGGCTGGGAATTCTGCTAATTTATACATACTGACATAAAGCCGGAATGTTTGTTTAACTATCGTTTAACGAATTTTATTTCAATTTAATTGTTTTACTAATTTAAATATTTGGTTATACATTTAATTGAAGTTGGTCGAGGGTTTTTATTGCCGAGGCTGGAAAAGCCGATATCGAGGTTGAGAGGCAAATTTGGGTCGAGGTCCGAGGATAATCGGGTTCATCTGTTGGAGTAATTAGTAGAGTATATACGGTAGTTCATATAGCTGGTACTGAGTCTTCAGGGTGTAGTTTTTAGTGAGAACCGAGCCGAAGCTCGCTCAGGGGTGGGCGTAAGAGATTCTTTAAAAATCAGGAAATATATCAGTTTTTATTTATTTAAAAAAATATTTTGTCCAAAACAACAAACACCAAAACATTAAACAAATTTTTATCTTTTTAACTAAATACATATTAAATCCTCTAAAAAATATTATTTAATTAAATTTTTGTTTACATTTATTTTCTTTTTATTTTTAAATGAATATATTAACTATAAAATCCTGTACATGCTTTTCATCCTTTTATTTTAACTAATTTTTTCGTCATTTTAATTCCTCGTGCGCAATATTTTTCATTTTTATTTTTCTATTAATTTTTATTAAAAAAATTTTTTTAAATATACTACATAATAAATTTGTATTTTTTGGGGGGTTTTATGATGTGTTATACATACATACATTTTCATATTTTAAAAGTTCTACTCTATAAAATATTGTTAATTAACAAGCTCTCTTTTTGAGCCACAAATTTAAAGATTGAAACTCGCCGATTGTATTTTTAAGTTTTTTATTTGATTTTTAAATTTTTCCGTTGACAAATTATGGGGGAAATCTTCTAAAATTTTGATGTTTTTTTTGAATCTTTTCTTCTTGCCTTATTTAGTAAATTGAATGATAAGCCGATTCGGTTATATTTTTTATCCAAAAAATGAAATTTCTACAAATCTATAGGGGCTAACAGATTTTATTTTTTAACTTCTGTTTATTTCTTAATTATTTTTTACAACCAAAGGTAAACTATTAAAAATATACACCTTCTGTCACTCTCTCCCCCCCCCTCCCCCTCCCCTTATATTTTAAAATATTTTTAGCATAATTCCCTTAAAAACTTTTTCCAAGTCCTTCAAATTAAGTATTCTACTAAAAAAATATTTTTAATGTCTGTGTCTACCTCCCCTCTTATTTTTCTTTTATATCTAAAGAAATAGTCACTTATAAAAGCCTTTCAAATGCACGCAATGCGCCATTCTCTATATTCTTCCAAGCGGGACACGCCCACATTGTCGCGGGCCACATTGTCGCGACCACATTGTCGCGACCACTTTGTCGCAGGCCACTTTGTCGCAGGCCCACTTTGTCGCAGGCCACTTTGTCGCAGGCTTTCCTTTGATTTTTATTTTAAAATTGGCCTAAATTTTGCTCGCCACGTGTCATACTTCATCCCACGGCTACAACAATGGGAAATTTGAAAAGGTTTAGAATTTTTATTTTGTTTTTAATTTTTTTTTCAATTTTTTGATAAAGTTTTTAGGTGTTTTTTCCTTTTATTATTTTTTCTTATCCGGGTAAGTTCTGCCGGAAATTTTAACGGAGTAAAACCAAACCAGATTACTCCAGAAAACCCGTATCGTGCCCAGAAGGCTTTTTCCTACCCTCCATAGCATCATAAAAATTTTTCCAACGAAAAAGACCTTTGCGACAAAGTGGCCTGCGACAAAGTGGGCCTGCGACAAAGTGGCCTGCGACAAAGTGGTCGCGACAAAGTGGTCGCGACAAAGTGGCCTGCGACAAAGTGGGCCGTACCCCTTCCAAGCGTCAATAATGAAAAAAGGCGCGCAAAAATGTTTTAGGCAAAAGCCAATAAATGTGACATTTTCTTTCATTAAATTACATAAAATATATAAATTTATGTTTTAAATATATTTTTTTAAATAATTTTTAAAATTTTTCCCTTTATTTTATTTTTGAGGTGGATTTTTGAATTTATGGAAATTTGTTAAATTTAACGAAAAAATTGATAAAAATAAGTGGAAATATATTTATGGAGTCAGAGTTCAGAGAGAGAGATTTGCTTTTCATTTTATCTTTTTAAAAATAACAGACATTTATTCTATTATTTTTTGCCTTAAAATTCAACTTATTAGAATTAATTTTAATTTATTTTTTTATTTAAACGTCACCGCTAATTATTTTTCAGAATTTAATCCATCTTTTTTCTCTCATTTAATAGCTTTTATTTTTTATTAACTCTCTTTTAATTTATTTTTTTCTAAATTTATTTAGAGAGGAGGAAAAGACTTTAATTTATTTATTTAAAAAAAAGCTCAAAAAATGCTCATAAATAATCAACAACAACGACAAATATCATTAAATAATCAACAACAGTCACAACAACAACTTCAACAACAACAAACATCTCCACCACCTCCACCACAACCTTGTTCCAATCAGACAACAACAAATTTTGATGGAAATAATTTTAATTTAAATTCTCACCAACCAATTCCTTTATTTGGTGGAGGATTGGGAGGAAATGGAAATGGACAACCACAACAACAATTAAATAATAATTTATTTAATTCTGTTGGGGGAATGTTTTCAACAACGACAAATACATTTTCATCGTTAAATCAACAAAATCAAAACAATTTAAATAATGTTGCTGTTGAAAATAGACAAATTAATGGACAGACAATTCCTGGAGCTTGGTTTATTTTTTTGAAATATTTTTTAAAAATAATTTTATAAACCGGCATTTGTGGATCGAAACTTGTCTGATCTAAAACAAATCTCAAATACGAACTAGACTCCTTTCGAATCTTTTTCGGTACTTCTCCTCCCCTTCAGTCAATTTTTTCTCGGTCCTAAGTTATGACCTCAAGCTGATTTTGGTGTCATTCTGTCAGCTTAATGAGTTTTATATACCACAAAAAAATGTCTGGGGGGGGGGGGTCTAAATATACATAAGTACCCTTATTAAATAAAATTCTGCCGGAAATGTCGATCAGCAAAATAAATAAATTTAATTATTTCAATAAACATTTTTATTTTTAAAGGTTTTTTCCTCCTCAACAGTCTGCTGAATTGGACACAAATACTTTAGGTTCGCCTTGCTCACCAGGTTTAATGGCGCCACAGCAATTGCTTGCTCGATTTGGTCCTCGACATTCTACAGATTCTGTTGAAGTTCCAAGTAGTGAACATGTGGCTGAAATTGTTGGGAGACAAGGCAAGATTTTTAATTTAAAAATATTTTGAGAATAATTATTTAGGGGAGGGGGTATCTTCCAAAAAAAATATTTTTTAATTTTAATTTTCTTCTCATATTTCTTAACAAAAAATCTTTTCTCTAAATCCTCTTAAAATGGGTCATTTTTTAAATATTTTTTTCTTTGAGGAACTATAAATAAATCCAAAAAACCAATTGCCGTTAAGAAGAAGCAAATTTTAGATTTTTTTGAAGAGGGAATATTTTTTTAATATCCATCACATTTTTTATTGCTTTGATTTTTGATTTTTTTGTAATATTTTCTCATATTTTTTTCTTTATTTTTTTAAACATTTTTTCCTTTGTAATATGAGAAGTTAGGGGGGAGGGAGAGGGTATTTGGATGTTGTGATTGAATTTTTAGGTAAAAAATATTTTTTAAGAATTTTCGGTATTCCTTTAAGGGTTTCCAAAATGGACTAACTCGATTCGAAAAAAGTAGGCATCGAATATTCGACCCGGCTCGAGGAAAGAACCATTATCTAGCCTTATTATAATGATGGGTTTCTTTAAGAATATATTTAATGTATAAATTGTCTAAAATAAGTCATCTTCTGCTTATTTTCTAATTTTATCCTTTCTTTTACCTTTTAATAATTTATGCAAATAAAACTTACCTTTAAATAATTTTTTAATAAATAAAGGTTACAAATTTTTGATCTCTTTAAGTGCCCCCTAATTATTACAAAAACATTTCTTCATTTCTTTTCTTTTTAAAGGTTGTAAAATCAAAGCACTTCGAGCCAAAACCAATACTTATATAAAAACTCCAGTTCGTGGTGAAGAGCCTGTCTTTGTCGTTACCGGCCGCCACGAGGATGTTGTTGAGGCTAGACGTGAAATTGAATGTGCAGCTGAACATTTTACTCAAATACGTGCTTCGCGCCGGCATAGCCAGGTAAAAATTTGATTTTTTTGACTTTGAAAATTAATGAAAATTAATTTGACTTTTATTTTTAATAACAATTTTTTGCAAAATTAAATCAATTTTTTAGCGTCATACTAAAAAAATTATTTTTTTTTCGTTTGTTTGTTTTGCCCCCCCCTCCCTCCTCTCTAATTGTTGGAAAAAGCAAAAAGAGAGTCTCTCAAAAATATTTTTCTTAAAAATACCGGAAAGCAAATAAATACACCTTTTTGTAAAGCAAATAAAAACCCTTCCTTTAGACAATACAAAAAAATATATAAAAATATTTTAGTAAAAATAAAGCTATCAAATTTCTTTTTTATAAAGAAAAACAGGCAAACAATACTTACTCGTTTGCAATATTTTTTTTTATTATTTGTTTAATAAAATTGTTGCCAAATAAATTGGAGGGACCGACTTTAATTTAATTTTTTTATTTTTTATAGGGTGCGTGCCCAGCACCTGGTCACGTAACTGCTTATGTGCGTGTGCCGCTTCGTGTTGTTGGATTGGTTGTTGGTCCGAAAGGGAATACAATTAAACGAATTCAGCAAGTAAATTTTATAGAAAAAATTTTTTATTCAATTTTATAAAATTTTTTAAAAATCAAATTTATGTAATGTAAATTTAAAATGTAAACGTTAAAAAATTCTGGCCTCTTTGCAAGTCACACTTAAAAACTGACAATTTACTGCAAATATATATTTTCTAATTTTACAAATTTTCAGGATACCCATACATATATAATAACACCAAGCCGTGAACGTGAACCTATTTTCGAAGTTACTGGCTTGCCAGAAAATGTTGAGGCCGCACGTCGCGAAATTGAAAACCATATTTATCAAAGAACAGGAAATATGCCAATAACTGATCCAAATGCTTCTATTGCTAATTTTGATTTGAATGTAAGGAGAAAATTTTTTTTTAATAAATTGAATAATTGGGGGGGGGGGGGTAAGTCTGGATAATTTTCTCTATATGAGGATTATCTATTTTTTGGACTGATAATATTATAGTACATCATCCTTTAAATATATTTTTTTAATTTTTATTATTTTTCAAGTCTGCTGCTTTACAAGCCCAACAAGCAGCTCTCCAATCCAATTCTGTCAATAGACCTAATTATGGGGCATTAGCTGTTGTCTGTCCTCGAAATGTTGGATTATTAAATGGTGGAGTTAAGGATTCAAGTCCCTACTTTCAACAACATCAAAATGGAATTAATTCAAATCATTTTGTTAATGGATATGGACAGCAAACAGAAATTGATGTTTGTAATTGTTTTTAATTTTAAATTTAAAAGGAAACAATTTTAGCATTATTTAAATAATAACAAATCTGGGATGTCTGTTATCTTTAATGGTAACAACAACATTAATTGTTGTCCTCCTCCATCAGCTGATTTACACAATTCGACAACTTCTAATTCAGCTGCTTCTTCAAATGATTTGCATTTATTTTTTAATTCACTTGAATTGGATGCTGGAAATGGGGCTGTTAAGGTAATTTTTTTGGAAATAATTTGTTGACTGATGGAGGGATATCCCCCCTCGAATTTTCTGTTTTGGCTTTTTTATACATATTTTAAAATTATTTTTATTTTTTTTAGTTTTCAAATTTTGGTGCCATTGGTGATCCTCACCCAGCTCCAGACAATCAAAAACGTCAAGAACAACAACAACCTCATAATTTATTTCGTTCTGTTTCTAACGAACTTCGAGGTCAACAACAGCAACAATTTGACCAATTTGGATCAACATTTTCTAATGGGGAAAGTGCTTTCTCTCCGTGGACTACAACAACAATTGGGGCAGTTACTGAGCTTTCAACAAATGGAATAATGAAAGAAAATGTGACGACAAATGGAGGAGTTGATATTTTTGAGCTTTTTTCTTCAACAAGTTCTTCATCTCCTTTGGCATTTTCTTTCTCAAATGGGACAAAATGTTATTAAAATTTTTAAAAATTATGTTTGGAGAGTTTATTTGTGTGTTTATTTAAATTTAAATATTATTTATTTAATTTATATATTTTGTTTGTCTTTTATTTTAATTTTATTTGAGAAATGATTTTTAAAAAAAAAGTGAGAAAAAAAGAGAGAAATATTTTTGGAATATTTTAATATATGAAAATTATTTTTAATCATTTCTCAAATATAAAAAAGGTCAGCTAGCCTCTATATTTTATTTTGGTTATTTTGCACTCTCAAAATTATATATTTTTTGTTATAACACAATTTATTATATTTTACAAAATTTTACTCTCTCAAATTATTTAAAATTCTACAAATTTATTTTCTCTATATAAGGCGACGAGTAATTTAAAAATCCTCATTTGTTAAATTATATTTATATTTGATTAAATTAAATATTTTAAATTTTGTGTGTTTTTAATAAAAAAGCAATCATGGTATTATTTTGAAATAAAAAAAATTTAAATTGTTTTGGAAATGTTTAAAAGCTGTATTATAGAAAGGGAGGAAATTGTTTAAAAACCCCTTTTTTGTAATTATTTTTTTTAAATTTCTCTTTTATATAATACAGCATTTTTCTGACTAACTTGACATTCTCTAATACTTTAAAAAAATAATTAAATTTATTTAAATTAATATATTTTAAACAAAAATATATATTTATTTCTATAAATTTATTAATTAATCTAAATATTTATTTTTTGATTTATTGTCTATATTTATTTTTTAATTGTTTTTGTCTCAGTTATTTAAAAACACCTCTAAAAATAATTAAATTAATCTATTTAATCTATTATATTTGCTTTTATATCTTTAATTAAATCCAAATTTTTGCATTAAAATAGAGTACAACGCCTGTTCTGAGACTTTATTTTGTAAAATATAATTTATTGGAGAAAAAAAATAAAGACTAAATATTTATATTTTTAAGTAGTTAATTAGTAATTAAATTGGGGGAAATATGTAAAAGTTTAAGTATTTTGTTAGGTTAGTAATTAAAATAATTCAAAAAATAATTTTAATAAATTAAAAAAGAATTCAAATTTTAGTTTTATTTGCCTTAATGACTCGGTTATTTATTTTAAATTTTTATAAACTCGTTTTTGAGAAAAAAAACTCGATAAAAACTAACTGAGTGAAATATTTTTAAAATTTTGTGGAAAAATGCCCAATAGCATTTATAAACCTCTTATAAAAATTTCGGAATAATTGAACAATCGGAATCTGGAAAAACAGAAAAAATTATGTGGAATTATAATCTCTTAATAATAAAGAATAATTAGATTAATTTTTCCAGAGACCTAGGTAAATTTAATTGTTTATTAGCACACCAAAGTATTTAATAATTTAATTGAAAAAAAGAATAGTATTTCGGTTTTATTTTAGTTTAATATTGACTGATATTTTAAAATTACAATTTTTATTAAATTTTAATTTCAATTAAATTTAATATTTTACAAATTTCCCACTTTATTTTAGTGTAACATTTAATCTTTTTTTATTTTTATTTAACCACTACCAACCAACCAATCACCACGTATTTAATATATACTGGCCAGTATCTCTAATTATTTTTTTAAAAATAATTATTATTCTCTTTAAAAAATTTATAGAATTCTAACAAAAACAAGAAACACAACTCTTTCTAATTTAATAATTGCTTCAATTAAATAAATTTATATATTTTCTATAGCAATTCCAACAGAATTCTAATAAATAAATAAATAATTTTAGTTTTGTTGGTATTGTTTGCCTGCATTTTTTTTGTTTTTATTTATCAGATTGGTCTGATTTTTTTACTATTTTTTGAAATAAAAACAAATTAAAATCCGAACATTTTTCCCTCAAAATTTAATTTTTAAATTCAGACCAATTAATGTTTTTTAAGTAAATATTTTAAATTAATTACCTATAATAATGTTTCTATATTTTTCGTAAACCAAAAATATTTCTTTTTTTTTAAATAATATTGAAAATATTTGTTGCTTTTTTTGTTTAAAATTTAATTTAAAATGGTTAATTAATCAACATTATTTAATTAAAGTAAATATCTAAATAAATATAACAACGAGCTATTATTAATTAAAAATCAAAGCCAAAGCTAGAAAAAGAAGAAATTTTGATTATTTTTCTTTTGCAAAATTTCTCTTAAAAATATTTAAAAATTATTTATTTTATTTATTTTTTCTTTTTTAAACTGAAAATAATTATTTTTCAAATTTCTTCTTTCCTATTTTCCATTAAGTTAACATAAATACATATTTTAATTAAATATTTTTAAAATTTTATTTTTTAATTACTAAAAAAGGCTTTTATTTAACCAAAAATTAAATTTATATATTTTTTTTACTTAATTATATATTTTGATTTAATAATTATTTGGCATTTTTATTGATTCTATTAAATAAATAAATATTTGTTTTTAATAATTATTTTTAATTAATTATTTCAAAATTATGAGTAAAAATGTTTGGAATTTTGATATACAGATCCTCAGTGGAAATAAAAATTTTAAAATTTAGTTGATAATTGAATTGAGGGAGCTGCCTAATTAACACCCCATATATTTTTAAATTAAATTGTGAATATAATTGTTTCATCCTCAAAGTTGTATTTTCAGTAAATATTCGATTGGAAATTAAAAAAACAAAAATATATCTTTTAATTAAATTAATTATGATAAAATAAAATTTAAAAAATCATTAAAAATTCAGAGTAAAAATGAACTTTTTTTTATTGTTTACATAAATTTATTATACATAGTATTTATTGTCTATATAAATATCACATGGTTACTAAACAATAATGAAAAAAGAAATAAATCAGTTCAACACTCGAGACAAACATTTATTTATTTAAAAATGGAAGAAAAATTTAATGGTGTAAACTTTGATAAAAATGAAATAAATTAGTATTTTTTGATACATGTGTAGTTAAAGAAATTTTTTAATTTTAAATTTATTTTAAATTGTTTTTAATTTTAATAGGTACATATATTAAATGATAAATAAATATTCTTAATGCTTTTTGATATGTTTGTACTATTTATTTTTTAAATATGTACAAGGTGATTTTATTTAATTAATCATTTCTTTCCTCATTTTTAATGTGACAAAATTTTTATTTTGAATGTACTTGAAATATTTCTTTGAATTTTCTCAACATTTTCTGAAAAAAAATTTTAATTTAATTACTTTTATTTTTTATTTTTCCCTACAAAATTGAGAATTTATTTTTCAATTTTTGCAAAATTGTGTAAGTACATGTTTTCATCATCATGATTGATTATTTACAATCAACCATTTATTTATTTATTAGAACAATCAAAATTGCTGAAAGAGCAAAGAATATTTTATAAAAATCTTTCTATATTTCCTCCCAAATATGGTCATATTGAGGAGCACAAAGAATGCTTTTTTGATTTATTTTTATATTCTTTGTAGTCTCCTCCCCCCAATTTTCTAAGAGAAATAATTATATAAAATGTAATATAAGCTTTATTCAATTCATTCATTATATTAACAAAATTTTAGAAAGTATTCGACAGTTGTTGTCCTTTGGGTGGTCAGGTTTTTTCTCGTCTCGAAGAAAGCAAAAATATGTATAATTTGACCAAAATAAAGACTTTTTAGTTATTTTATTTAATTAATTTTAGCCTATTAAATTTTTCAATTAATAATAGACCACACTTAAAAGTAGAAGGTTATCGAGCTCCCCTAATGGTGGGGATGTAACCAGAGTTGCGTCGTAATTGAAATTTTTTTTTCGTAATCGTAATTCGTAATTCGTAATTTTTAAAAAATTTTCGGAATCGTAATTCGTAATTCGTAACTCAAAAAATGCCGTAATTCGTAATTCGTAATCGTAATTCGTAATTTTTAAAAAATATTTAAATTAATTTAAAAATTTAAAAAATTAATCTATTTTTGCTTCTCCCATTAATCCCCCCAAGTCCTCTTATTTCTCTGATATTATTTCACATCACAATTAATTCCCTGATATCCCTCTTAATCCCCTTAATCATTCGATACCTCTTCAATCAATCATCGAAAACACTTTTCACTGAGATCACTTTTCTGCGCCGCAGGCGAAATTTTTGAGAATTTAGGAGGGACTTAGTTGAAAAAATTCATTTTTTAGAGCCGGGTGCAAAAAAATTTGAAGTTAAGATTGTCATTAAACCAGAACTCTTCATTGTTCTGGGCCGCTAGCGTAAATTTTGTGAAATTCATGACTAAATTAAAAAATTTTTTTCTTAATTTTATTATAATATTATGAAAATAAATTAAAATTCTAAAATCAAAGTTAAAATTTTTATTTTGGAAGAAAAAATATCAGAATTGAATTTTACAATCATTGTTTCGACCTAGCCACATAAACCTACTCTTAAACCACTCAACCACCGATGAACAAAAGTAAAAGTGAAAGAAAATATACATATTTCTTCCATTTCTTCCACTTTTCCTTCAAAAAATTTAATGTTTAAGTACGAGAGGGTTTTTTCAGTAATAATATTTTTTCGTAATTTTTATTTTTTATTTTCGTAATTCGTAATTTTTCCCGATATTTTCGTAATCGTAATTCGTAATTCGTAACTCAAAAAACGCCGTAATTCGTAATTCGTAATCGTAATTCGTAATTACGACGCAACCCTGGATGTAACCCTAGTATATTAGAAGAAATATGTATAACATACTCATATTATCTTTAAAGTTATTTTATTGTTAATAGATAAATAAATTTAAAATTCTATTCAACTTCTTATATTTAATGTTGCATTTTAAAAATAATTATTTTTTTATTATCCATTAACAGTTATTACACATCATTTATTTTTATCTTTTCTTTCATTTATCAACACAAATTTATTTTTTATAATTCTTTAAATGATTTTATCTTTTTAGTTTAACAGTTTTTTAAAAAGTACTATTTAATTTTTAACAAATTATTTTAATCAATTTAATTTTTCTTTTCATTATTTTTAATCTAAAAAAATCACAAGTACAATAAACATAATTGTCCCCCTTTCTACTATAAAATTTAAAGTTCAATAAGTTTTAAAAATAATTTTTATTTTCTTTAAATATTTTTAAAATTAATTTTTAAAGTTTTTATAGAAAATATACTAAAGTATCACATTCTTTTAAATAACTGTGGATATCTTTTTTCTGAGGAAAAAAGTTTTATAAAATAAAGGATAAATTTTGGTATATTTTTTCTTTTTTTGCACCAATAAAGCAGCTGCCCCTTTTAAATAATTAATTGTTTTAAATTAAAATTTTTTAAAATCATACATTTTAATTTAAAAAAATATAAAATTAATTTAAAGTTTTTAATAAAAAATGAAAATAAGCTTTACAAATCTTTAAATTATTTGTTTTTAAATCTCAATTAATTTAAAATAAATATTTATTAAAACCACACAAATTTATTTATTTATTCCTTCCTTCTCTCTCATTTTATTCTTTTCAATCTATCAAAATATAAGAAAAAAATAGTTTATTTTTTCCATCAAAATAGAGGAAAATAGCACGAGTTTTCTATTTTTTTTCTATTTTTGTGTGTACACTTAAATATATTTTTTATTTACAATTTTTTGAACATTCGTTTACTTGTCCCTAATTTTTTAGAAGTTTTTTGCTCTTTAAATAAAAATAAAAATAATTTATTTTTTAAAAATAAATTAACAAAAAATTATTATTTTTAGACAAAAATTAATTTTAAAAATAAAAAATGGTGCACTCTATAACTCGTTCAGCATTCTCGACTGGAGTACGTGTACTTAGTGTTTTAGAAAAGGCAAAATTAGTTTGTTGGTTTGAAGAGACAAATTCTTTTGCACAAGTGGCGAGAAGGTGTGGAGATTATTTTTAATTAATTAAAAAAATATTTTTTTAGATATCGAGCAGAATTTGGAATGGAACCCCCACATATGGATTTAGTTAAAAAATTACATCAACGTTTTCTCAATACTGGTTCTGTTTCTAATGGAAATACTGAACATTTTGAGGTTAATAATCCTACAATGGAAACATCGACATCCTCAACAGAGGGTGTAGCAGATCCGTTTGGAATTGAAACAGAAGAACAACAACAACAAATAGTTGTTGGAGGAATGCAAGAAAATAATATAAATACATCACCTAGAGCAGTGACTTTTTAAAGGAAAAAAATATGAGAAGAAAAACAAAATGGAAAAATATTTTTTGCAGCAATAAATTAACGAGAAAATATATAAATAAATAATAAAGATTCTTAATTTTTTAAGTTATTTTTTATGTAAGTATGTGATTAATAATAATTAAATAAATTATAATTTTCCTCAAAAACTTTGAAATATTTTCCTCTAATTTGATCACATACTGGTTAGTTTCTGTAGTATTTTTTGAATAATTTTGCTCAACCTAATAATCAGGGTTCGTATCTCGAATTTTTAGAATAAAAAAATAATAATTTCCTCATAATCTTCAAAAGACCATAAAAATACGCAAATCCACATTTTAAAATAACCCTCATCGACCTACCAAAAAATCACAAAATGAGGAAAAATCCGCACATAATATACGAACCCTGCTAATAATACATAATTTCTATTATTATAAACGAATATTTTTAATTTTCACAGATTTTCAAAATATTTTTTATAAATAAACATATATTTATATCTTCTATTACAAAGGATCTCATTTATAGAAAATCTTTTAAATATGATTCCTTCAGCCACAAAGGATATTTTTAAACGAGGTTCGACTATGTTATTAAAAAATGAAGATCAGCAATTAATTTATATTTTTCTAATATAAGATAAAAAACCATAAACATAGCATTTTGAAATATTGTTTTTAAAAATGTGAAACTCAAAATATGAAATATACAATTACTCCATTTAATATAGGCCCATTAGTTTAATCGTTCATAAACACTACAATTTTTCCAGTTGTAATCAGTGTCTGGAATTTTGAAAGTTGCTCGTATTCGTACAGGCCTTATTTTTTCTTCGTACTCGTACACAGGTACGAGTACGTTGTAATTTTGGTACAAGCTTCCGAACACTAGTTCTAATTTGTCAGAATACTTTATTTTTATAAAATTCAGTCTAAAAATATCCCTACAAGTTTGAGCACGCCAAAACGACCCCAACCCGATTGTTATTCCTAAAAGTATTGATCTGATCAGGCCATCACATAATAATTTACGACGGGATAAGGATCGAAAATCACAATTACTCGTGCCTATCAGTTGTAAACATTTTTAGAATTAGCGGATACCGTCGTTTAGTAAGTGGACGATTCAGAGTACAAAATTTTCGGACCTAGAAAATCAGTTTTTTTGCGATTTTTGTGGTTTTTCTCAGTTCCTACGATCTGATGAACATTCTAAAAAGCTGCCAAGTCTTGACTCTAATCTTTTCTTGAGGTATTTCGGTCTTAGGGTAAGGTCTCGGTCTCGACTTTAATGCAGGTAACGAATTTTATAAAAAAATGAGTCAAATAAACAAATTTATCAAAAAATAAAAGTCATTGTCCTCATCTCACTTATTAAATTTGTGGCCCTAAAGAGGGCCGTTTGGGTTGAGGCTGTTGTTGACGAAATTCCAACATCGCTTCTATTCCATCCAGGAATGAAATTCTCCAAGGAATTCATAAATAAATTCAAAAATTATCTATGTGATTCTTAATTTATGGGATTTCTATTACCAGAATATCAGTTCGAGTTCATCTTTATACACTAATTAAGAAGAACAAACGATTAAAAAAGCTAGAATTAAAAAAAAATTTGAAGAGTGGTGAGACTCAAATGTTTAAAAACCTAAAGGTTTAGGCTTCAAAAGGTTTAGGCTAAAAGTAACCAGGTAACGAAAGAGTCTTAAAATATGGCATCAAAACGAAAGTTTTTGGGATATAACTTTTTTGTTTTTAAATCAATCCAAATAATTTTTGCTTTAATTAAAAGCTCTGCATGTGCTGGTTATTTTTTCATAGAAATTGTTTAGTTTTACCTTCTTTCAAAAAAGTTAGGAGCCGTTAACTGCGAATAATCGTGATTTAGCATACTTAGGCGGGTGTAACTTTCTAAGAAATGATCGGATCCTTTCATAAAGTTAATAAAAAGAATAAAAACAAATATAGATTCTAATTGATAAAGAAAATTTCTGGAAATGATCGAAATAAAAAAAGTTATGGCATAGAAAAAGGCGTTTCGAAGCTAAGTCGCCGAGACTCTATTGACAAGCAAGCCTAAAGGTTTAGGTTTGTGCTGAGACTGAAAATAAATGTAAAGACAAAAGAGTCTTGCTGACTTTTTGACAAAATTCCTCAATTAATTGTTCTCATTTGTTTCTTTACAGGTTATTTTTGCCATTATACATAACATAACAACACCATTTCATCATTTTACTAAACAAACTGATTTTACTAAACAAAACAGAAAAATTAAAGAAAATTTTAAAAATTTTAAATTTTTATTAAAAATTATTTTGTGGCATTGAATAATTGTCTTTGGTTGTGCAAATTCTTGTTTATCTCTCCAAAACAGTAAAAGGAAACAAAAAAGAATAAAAAGCAAAATAATAAATCAATTGCATTCCAAAAATCTCGATTTTAGGATATTTTATTCTTCGTACTCTCTGAATCGTCCCCTTTTCCCCATACTCTAAATCGGCGGCTCTGAGTCGTCCCCTACCCAATTTTTCTTTTATTTTGCAATCTATTGTTTTCTTGCTTGATTTTTGTTGTCATTTTTTTATACGTTTAATTTTAATTTAATACTAGGTATATTGTCAGTGTTAAAAATTAGTTAAGTGGCGAGTTTAAAGAATATATACAGCAGTCATACTAATGTCTGAAAGCAATCGAAATGAATCATTGCCAGATGAGGATTCCTCTGATGATGGACTTTGGAATGAATTTGAAACTTGTGCTACTTCAGGTTTTTTATAAAGAAGTTCGAAATTTATAATTTTTATCAAGTTACTCATCTTTATCGAAATTCTAATTGGCGAACTCTTCAATCTGCGGCTGCTTCAACGACCCAGCTTTATAAGGTTAAATAATGAACTTAAGTTTTGTTTAATTCCCTATACAACATTACATTTATACACATCTGTCTTTACATGATTTTTCAAGAAAAGATAACTCTTTTTATAACTTTTTTGATAACTTTTTCTTTAATTATAAAACACAAAATTTAATTATTTTTTAGCATGGACTGGAAATGAAAAAACGTTCTTTTGATCGTGGTTTTCTCAAAGGTCGTTTGACTCTTTCTCGAGAAATTTCTGCAATGTGTCGCTACAAAAACAAAGTTTTTGCTCAAAATGAATTAAATGTTTTTTTAAATTTTAGATTGATGTAGCAGATATTATTGCTTTATTATCTAAATATGATCTGTTGCCAACTGCTGCTTTTGGAGCCAAACAACAGCGTGGAGGTGAACAACCCAACATCGCGACAGCAGCAATTCCATCTGCCGAACACCCAGCTGGCGGAACTCAACAGGCAGTCTTTCTATTTCAAGAGGTTTTCTTTTAAAATATTCTGTAGATGACTGTAGGTTCGGTAATCGTTTGTGTTTCAAGTAAAAAATCACATATCTGCGATTTTTTATCAACGGCTGGTGTGTTTTGTTGCAGTAAAATAGGCCTATTTTTTCCATTTAAGCATGGGAATATGGGCCTACCCTAACAATCAGCAGCAGCACTTTTTGACCACAAAAAAGAGCTTGCCCTCCCCCATATGGTTTATGGATTTTTAAGTAATCATATCTCGGTCCCTAAAAAAATTCTATACATAACTATTTCTGTAAAGCGAACTTTATGAAACGATCTGATAATATAGTAGAACATATCCGTGTCAAATTGTTATCTTTTGCATATTTTGAAGCCTAAGTTCTTTATTTAATTTCCATTAAATTTTATTCTCTTTGAAGGTGCTTGATCCATTGTCTAACAGCAGCAATCCACCCTCTACGGGTCCTTCACTCCATCGAAATATTGGCCTTGGAAATTTCCTTCAACATCAAGTTCATCGTCATCGGAAACGCCATTTGCACTCTTCTAATGGCGGTGGATCTCCATGCAGTGGATCATTTGATTTTGTTTCAAAACGTTTCAAACGTTTGTAGAAGAATATAGAAAATTTATTGATTTTCCCATTTGTAAGATTTTTAGTTTGATTTTTAATTTTTTATTAAAGAAAATGAGGCTCCCTAGATAAATTCTAATTTTCAAATCATCTAAAAACTAGTTGATTTTCAGAATTACGACAAATAATTTTTATTAATGATATTTGTGTTTAATCGTTATCTTTAATTAATTAGAATTTATATTTTCCATTTTATATCTTCTTGTGTGTGCCTTTAATTTCTTTGAAAAATTAATAAGTTTAAACTATAACCTTAAAAATAACAGAAATAATAAAAAAAATAAATTTTTACTTTATTCGAATATTTCTACTTTTTTCTAAAATGATTTTATTTTGATTGCTTCTTCGTAAATGTATGCCATCTAAAAATGATTTTTTCTGTTTATTTGTAAAATGATTTTGTATATATTTTTTTAGTTTTTATTTGTTATTTATTCTAATTTATTTTTTATTTTATTTTTTTTTAATTATTTTAAATAGAAAAATGGTTCGTAAATTAAAATATCATGAAAAGAAACTTCTCAAAAAAGTTGATTTTATTCATTGGCCAGAGGTGGATAATAGCTTGCATGAAAATAAAATAATGAGAAGATATCATGTTGAGAAGAGAGAACATTACACAATTTATAATAAATTATCTAGAGAGGTTTGTTGATTTTTAATGAAAATTTTGGATAAATTAGTGGGGAATAATTAAGAATAAGCTAATTCTGTCTTGGGAAACCAATTTTTCTTAATTATGAAATTTAAGTTTAGGTAAGAGAACTTGCTAAAAGAATTCGAGATTTGGATGACAAAAATCCAAATAAGTTAATATTTGCTCGTCGTTTACTTGGAAAATTGTATGATATAGGTCTTATTGAAACAGCAGATACTTTGGAACGTTGTGAAGGTGTAACAGCTTCATCTTTTTGTAGAAGACGTTTGCCTGTTGTTTTATATAAGGCAGAAATGGCAACAACGGTTAGTTTTTTAATTTTATTTTTTGGTTAGTATTTACATTCTGATGTGTTCGTTCATTAATATAAAATTAGGTTTTTTGCGGGGGTGAGGTACATATTTTTATTTTCTAATTTTAAATTTTAAAAATTTTTAATTTCGTTTGAATTCAACCAAAAAATTCTACTTCTTATATCTCATCGGGATTTACATATATCAGTTCTTTAGTTTCTTTTTTTAGATCCAAAAAGCTAGTCAATTTGTTGAACAAGGCCATATCCGTGTTGGAATTGAATTAGTTACTGATCCTGCTTTTCTTGTTACTCGGACACAATCCGATCAAATTACTTGGGCAAGAGATTCAAAAATTAAGAAGCATGTTAAGTTATATAATAATGAAAGAGATGATTTTGAAGATGAATGTTGAACGAGTATTTTTTTATTTTGTTTTTTTAATTGGACTTTTAAAGAATTATTTTTAAATTATAGTAAAAGGTCAGTCTGCCATTTTCGAAAATTTTAAACTTTTCGAGAAGTTTAGAACATGTTTATGTCCTAAATGCCATTGTTACATAAAAATAAATTTTAAACAAAATCGCGCGAGACTTTGCTCCCCACTTTTTTCAAATTATCCTTTCTGTCGCAAGATGCGCTGTCTTTGTTTCTTTATAAAAAATATACAAGATATAAATATTTTTTGTTATAAATCATCCAATTTTCCATCTTGTTGTAATGATCCACTTTGTAATTCCACAAATTCCATAAATTCCTCAGATTTAATTAAAGCCTCATTTAATTCTTTTTTCTTTTCTTCCTCTTTATTTATTTCATTTTCTTCTTCCATTTCTTCCTCCTCATCTTCCTCTTCAACAATTCCTCCCAAATTTCCTTCATTTCTTTCACAAAAATTAGTTAAAAGACGTCCAATTTCAGCAGAATTTAATTTTTTATTAATTTCTGTTTGTGAATTAAGTAATTGAGATAATTGTTCACTTAAAGTCTGAAAAATATATCTTTCTTCTTTAAAAATAATCCAAATTTATTTATTTTACCAAATCACTTCCTTCTAAAATTCTTCCATCAAAAGGCAATTGTATACCATTTAATTTAAGAGTTGAATTCATTAAATTAAGAAGGGACCCAAGTGATTTCCTCTTTTTTGAATTTAACTGGCTTTGTGAAATTGAATTTAATTGATCCAAAGTGTTCATTAGTTCTCTGCAAATTAAAATATGTATTTTCCAAAAATTTATTTATGGCTTTAGAAACGATCTTTCTTTGAAAAAGTTATTAAATTTTTTTGAGGTTAGAAATGCCTCAAAATTTTGTTTCCTTACTTAAGAATTCTGAGATTTGTTATATAATTTATTTACTTATGGCTATATTCAACAAGTGATTCAACAGGCATCCTTTCATAATTTTCCATTATATTCTCATTTTGAGAAGCCTTTAATCGACTAAGAAAAACAGTTTCTACTTGACGAATTTGTGTAGCTAAAATACTAGCTTGTTTTTCTAAATTGGCACATTCTTCCTCGGCCTTTTTTTAGAAATAAAATTATTAAAAATATTTTTTTATAAAATTTTCTGACGAAGTTTAGATGGCTTTATAAGATTAGATGGCTTTATAAGATTATATAGATGGCTTTATAAGATTTCCATTTTTAATCTCCATCTTATCATTAATTACCTCAATATATTTAGCTATTTCAGTTAAACATAAATGTAAAGGTACAGGGCAATGAAGACGTGCTTCTGGTTGATTTTTTTGAATTCTTTCAATTAAAACAGAAAATATAACAAAAACAAAATCTGTATTATCCGACTGAATTCTATAACGATCTAAAAAATATTTTTTTCTTTTTTAAAAAAATATTTTTTGAAAGAAAAACTTGTTTTTGTTGAAATAAATAGAGAAACAGATGTAGTAGATTCTCCAAAAAATGGTTGTAGAGCAATTGATGTTCTTTTACCTTCTACTAAACTATTTTGATTTGAAATTTCCTCAAAAAAATTATTATTTTTTTTAAATTTTTAAAATTACTTTTCCAATTTCCTCTTTTTGATTTGAAAATTCTGGAAATAAAATATCAATATCTAAAGCTGGTTGTGTTGAATCTATTGAAAGTTTAAATATTGCTTGTCTTTGGGGAGGGACTTCACGGCAAATTAAAAATAAAGGAATAAATAATTCAATTAAATTATATTCTCCTAAAAGAAAATATTTATATTTAAAGTTTAATAATTATAATTAATTAACCTTCAATAATTAAAAGTATTTGAATTTTATTATTCAAAACAGTATTTTCATGACAAAAGAGATTAAATGAATAAACTAAAAATTATTATTAGATCTACATAGATTTGTTTTAAAATAAATTTTTAATCTCTAATAAGGCCCAGAAAAATATTAGCATGTTTTTCTAAATTTGCACATTCTTCCTATTTTACCTCGTTTTTCAGGGTATTGAGATCTTAACAATAAAATGAGTTATGGGTTAGTTCTTTTATTTTCTCTTAATTATTATTTATATTTCCTCTTACTAACTATCAACAAATAAAATTTTTAATCTTTAATCGAGCCCGGAAGAAGATAAATATTTATTAGATTTACTCATTTTTTTAAGACTTTTTGTTTGAGTGAATTCTTAGTTACAGGACTAGTTCGCTTATTTTTGTCCTTTGTCCAAAACTTTATATGTATTTTTTTATTAATTAATTTTTCAAACTTTAACATTTTTCAATTTCTTTCAATATTTGTTGATTTCCTTGTAAACAATACAAATTATTTAAATTATTTAATATCAATTCTCCATTTATTTTATTTCCTTCTTCATTATTAAAATTAATTTGAATTGTTGCTGATTTAATTCCTTCATTAGAATTAAATGAATTTGAATTTTTGTCGATAAAAATTTCAAAATTAAATATTTTGTTTATTTTTTCTTCTTTATTTTCTCCTTCCCTTCCACTTAAAAAAATTATTTTTTCGAATTCCCTCAATTCTTTTTTCTTTTCTTCAAAATCTATAAAACGAGTTTCTGATGCTGGCATTTTAAATAATGAAGGTTCTGTCCCCAAATACCCAACAAGTAATTTATCGGAATTTTCTGACAATAAAACAATCATTGAACGAAGTGAATCACTTTAAAGTTTAAAATATTAAATTGAGATTAGAAAGTAAGTTTACGCCTCGACCCTGGACTTGATTCCCAATATCTTTTTACAAAAAACTGTAACTCAATCCTGGAAAATCCCAAACCCAAAGTAATCTATTATGGAATAATAATTTTGGATTATCTTCCGTGTAAAAATGAAATTTAATTTTTAATTAATTAGATAATTAAAAACACCTAAATGTACAAGTTTCAACAATTTGTGCAGCAAAAGGTAATTGAACATTCCAAATTAGTTTAGTATCTGAATAAAATAATAATGTTTTTCCAGCCGTTCCAATAATAATAGAAATGGGTAAAGTTGTTTGTTGTTGAATTAATTTGTTTTCAGAACTTTTACCTAAATTATATTTGCAATTAATTAACAAAAATTTGTTTTTTTGTGTATAAATAGGTCGGTTATCCCCATTTATTTTACTTTTCTCCTTTTTTGTGGTACAATTCTAAAGGACACGAATTGCCCATTCAGAACTCGTCGAGCTTATTAGTATAATTTAAAATACCGTAAAATCTCTGCCCCTCTAATAGAATGCCCCTTTTGAATGTGATTGAAAAATAGGGTGCTCTGGCATTCTATTAAAAATACCTTGTGACAATATGTGTAAGGATAAAGCAACAGTTTGAAGTCTAATAGAATATCTCAAACTTCCATTGTGTGTAAAACAATAAAGAATTCTTTTGCATAAAACAATAATTGAAGGTGGAAATCCTGTTGTATTTTGAGCATTTGTGTTAATCGAAATAGAAGAATTTAAATTTGTATTTGAATTGAAAATGGCACTAGAAGGGCGGGAGTTTAATGAGGCAGAAGGATCACCGAGAAGTATAACCATTTGAACAGCCCAGTCACCGAGAGGTATTGTCCAGTCAATCTATTAATAAAAGTAGGGAAATTTAAAAATTGTTTGCGACACTATTTTTAATTTTAAAGTTGAATAGGTACTAATTATTTAATAATTAAAAAATCTTTTTTACATAGGTTTGTTTTGTTCCAGTAGCAATTAATGTAGAATATCTAACAGACCTTAAATAACCACCAGAAGCAATTATTCTTTAATTTTTAAATTTTAAATATCAAATATATAAATTTATTTTTACATGGATTCTGAATTGGAGGAATACCCCAAAGGACCGGGATGTAAAATATCTGGAATTGAGCGTTGAAGAACTCTATTTTCTGCTTCATAAAGGATAAGGCCTCCTTGGAGTGATTGAACACAAATTTGTTCAACATTGCTTCGTCCAAAGTATCCTAAAAATGTAAGGAATGAGATTACAAATAAATCTGATCTCGATCCTTGGAGATGGAAAAAGTTTATATATAAGATTGAGGAGTATTCAAAATTGAAGGTAAAATAAAATTAAAAAAATTTTTTTGTGTAAACTCGGGATCTGAATTAAATAGAAAATATTTATGCCTTGACAGAAATTAAAAGCTGGAGGGCCAGGAATTTTATGTTCAAATATTTGTTCGCATTCAAATAAAGATTGAGCTAAAAATTAAAAAAATTTTAAACAATTTCCCAACAAACTATTTTGATTAATTTTAAAATAAATTAAAGTTGAAGGGGTTAAAGCAACAATAATTAATGTTTCTGGGCCATAAGAAGGTAAAAAATATCCGGTAGATAATTGCAAAATTGAACGGCTAATTTGTAATGTAGAAAGTACTCCCATTTCGTTTTGATGGTTTGGCTCTCTTCCTGGATCAAAAACTGAAAAATAATAATATATTAAAAAATATTCGTAGTTTGTAATCTGTGAACTATATTATGATGAAATTTAGGTAAACTCATAATTTTGGGACAGAGTGTATTTTTTGAAAAAAAATAAAAAAATAATTTTAAAAATTTCTAGTCTATCAAAGTAAAATATACCTGTAAGTATTCCATCAAGTGAACCAACAATTATTTGGTCTGAATAAATTTTTCAAAAATTTTAATTTTTAATCAGATAAATTTAAAAATTAATTTTTAAAATTAAAAACAAATAAATTCCAAAAATTTTAATTAGAAAAACACCTCTTTCTCCAATTATTTTTGCTACTGCAAGGGAGAATGAATTTTGTTGTGTAGCAGAGAACCATTCTTGAAATTGGAATAAGGACATTTAAAATAATTTTAAAGAAATTCTTTTTTTTTCAATTTTAAGGCTATTTTTTTAGATTTTGAGAAAAATATTTTTTTCTATTTCTTTTTTCGTTGCTAATGGAAACAACAAAAATATACTTAAAAATATATTAGGTTGTTTTTAAGAAGGAACTTAATTGTTTGAAAAGACATTTTTTAATTTTATTTTAAATAAAAATATGTATATTTCTTTCTCTAGATATAAATTATTTAAAATATATTTACAGTCTTAATCTTTATTAAAATACAAAAAAAATATTTATTCATATTTTACTATCATCAGTCTTGAAATTAGTAATTTATACCTTTTTTGTATAGTACGCCTTTTGGCACTTTTAATGAAAAGAAATAAAATAATTAAGTGAAAACAAGTGATCAAAGTCTAGTAATTATTAAACAAAGCTTCGTTCTAAAATAAAAATAAATACTTGGTAATATTTAATTTCTTTTCAATTTTGATCCCAGACCAATTGGATTTTCAATCAAAATGATACCAATTAATTTTTTTATTTTTCACATTTTTATTAATTTTCCACTATATGTACATAAATTCTTTCCATTTACCAATTTCTCAAAAATTCTCGACTTTAAACTAGACAAGAATATTGATTATACATATATTATTTGCTAAGAAAATAGCAAATTGCTCCTCCCAAACAACACACCAAGGTCAAATAAATTTTGCTCTTTAGCTCTCCCCATTCATTTATTCTTTCCAAAATTCAATATAAAATAAATATTTAAAATAATATTTTATTTAAATTAAAATTAAAAATTAAATTATATATTTAAAAAATTCTTTACAAAATTAAATAAATAAAAATAATTTTAAAATATTAAAAATAAATAAAAATTTACAAAAAAACTTTTTCCACAATAAATCCCAGATAAACATTTAATTGATTTAATTAATAATTAAAAATAAAAAAGATTTATATTTAAAAAATATTTTCAATTAAATAACAAATAAAAAAGATTATTTTAAATTTTATAAAGATTAATAATAAAACTATTTTTCTATTTATTGTCTTAGCATGTCTACATTTGTTATGCTGATAAATAAATACATATATTTAGTAGAAAATTAAATTTAAATATAATAAAATATTTATTAAATAAATAAATCTTCACAAAATTATAATTATTCTTTTGGAATCGAGAGAATAAACCTCAGCACTGTGATCTTTATTTAATTTATTTAAATTAATTTAACAAAGGAAATAATCTTTAAATTAAAATAATTATTTTTGTTTTTAAAATTATAAACAATTTATTAGTAACTTAAAAACTAAAATTATTATATATAATAACCTTTTGAATCTACATCTAATACAATAGCACGGCTAAATGCCATAAGTTTATTAAATTCAAAATAAAAGCTATTCATAATTAATTTTGTAAAATTCTAAATTACTAAAATATTTTTAAAATTGATAAATTGAGCAAAGCCTCGAAATTCCTGAACAGACCAACAAAGATAATAAATTACTACAATTTTAAATATTAAACTTTTTGTGTAACAATTTAAAGGTATTGAAATTTACATAATAACTTTTTAGTATGTATAATTAAATAATGTAAATGAAATATCCTCCATGAATAACGATTAAATATTTGGTAAAACAATAATTATTCGACTTTAAACAAAACAATTTAATATATAATTTTGTATGTTTTCTTAAATATTAATGTGAATGATATTATTAACTAAAATTATTTATACAATTTTATTGAATTTTTCCAAAAATTCTGTGACCGGAGCTCACACCAACAAATTTAAATAAAAAATAATTAATAATTTTTTATTATAATGAATCTTGATATCTGATCGACATTAATAATTTAATCAAAAAATGATTGTTTATATTCTTGTCTCTTGATTAATTGGAGTTATATGTACATTTATAATTATGTATTAAATGCAAACAAATATTATTTAAATTGTTTAAAAAGAAAGATAATTTAAAAAATATTAAAAAATAAAATATATTTATATTTAATAAAATAAGTTATAAAATGCTTTAAAAGTAAAAATAATGTGTTAAAAACAATTACGAGATTCAGAAAATTTGAAAATGGTGGCAACAATATTAAATTTATTTTAAAATTGATGATAATTTAAAATTGATGATAATAAATTTTTTGATTAAGACAATCTAATGCATATTTTGTGGTATATTAGTGTAATTATTTATCCCTTTTTTAAATTTGAAATACGAATTGAAATACCGAGAATTTTGTTAACCTATACTTAATTTATTGTATTAATTTAGAATTTAGTTATGTGAATTCAAAATTAGATGTGAACAAAAGTGTCCCGCTTGAAGTTGAATAGAAAAGAACGTTAAATAATGCCCTTCAAGATACTGATTCTACAAATGAGTTTAAATAAGGAATAAATTAAAATATTAAATATTTCCTCTCAGGTATTTTAATTGATTAACAATAAAAATAAATATTTAATTAATTTAGATACACAAAATTATTTTATAATTTAATGAATTTAATTAAATAAAAGACTGAGAATGTTTCTAAAATAATTGGGGCACTACAGATTACAATTAACTTGACACTTCAAATAACAAATAAAAATAAATAAAGTCCATATTATTTAAATTATAGTGAAGGAAAAAATGATAATTTAGAAATTATTAAAATAAATTTTTATCTAAAAAATACTTGTAAAAATCCCTCAAAAATTAAAAATATTCCAATTTGCCTTATATTGTTAGATGTTGTGGATTTTTTAATTGGTTTGGAGATTCAGCAATTTTATTTAAAAGATTAATACAATAAAATACTATATTCGATTTGATAAATAGTCAACAATATTTACAAAAAACTAATAAATTAATTATTTTCACAGTTTCTAGCTGATTACATCCCATCGAAATTAAACAACATTTATTTTATAAATATTAAGTGATTAAAAAATGTTTAAGATTAAAACAAAATATTAAATACCTGAAAAAATAATTTTTTTAAATTTAAAAATAATTATTTTCAAAAATTATTTTATACGAAAAATTTTTTCCTTTGGAATCGAGAGGATAAACCTCAGCATCGTGATTATTATTTAAAAATATTTAAATTTAAATAAATAATTTAATAAAATAATATCATTAATTAATATTTTAAAAATATAAATTAAATAAATAAACTCCATTTTTCAATTCAAATTTATAATAAATCTTTTCAACTATTACTAATAAAGCAATTGTATGCAAAATATATATTTTCTCTAAATAAAGAAATTTTAGAGTTTAAGAAATATTCTCTAAAATAAAGTATTTTTAATATATTTAACTATAATTTAAACAAATAATGTTAATAAACACTTTCAGGTTTGAAAAATAATTTTAAATTTAAAAACAATTTTTATACATACTATTTTCACCAATGGCTCATTAGAAATGGGCGACAGCAGAATTAAATTTATTTTAAAATTTAATTCATTAAAATAATTCTAAATAATAAAAATAAAATTAAAAGAAAAATCGTGAATTTGTTTAAAATCTACTGACATATTCATGTTATGGGCAACCAGAGATTATCAGGCAATATTTATTTTAAAATAAATGTTTAATTAACAAATATTTTATAAATAAAAAAGTTAAATTTATAAATTAAAATATATTACTAAAATAATCTAAATAAATTATTTATTCCCCACGAATAACCATTAATAATCAGTGAAACAAAACTTTAAAATATTTAAATTAAATACACAAATGATCTTAATAAACAAATTCTTAAAAAAATTAAAAATATATTGTTTATTTTAACATAATTTTTGATTGTTTTGTATTGTCTTTTAAAGGATTATGGAATGAAGTAATTAGCAGATTTATTTTAAATAATTTATTATTTAATTAAAAATTTAAGAAAAATAATTTTAAAATAAAAATAATCAGAAATACATAATATATTTACAATATTTCTTCTAAACCAAACTAAATGTAAACTTAATTTCGCCATTTTATAAGGGATATTAAATATATACCTAATTTAAAAAATATTTATTTTTAATAAATTAATTAATTATACTAACTGCAATTTGTTAAACAGCACATACGTATTTGAACAAATAGTTAAATAAAAAATTAATTAAAAAGCCTTTCAACTATGACTTCAAACTTTTAACATATCCAAACAACAAATTTACATCAAAATAAATCATCGCTTCTTGGAAAGAAAGAATCGAATTAGCATTTAAAATAAATTAATACTTTTAATCTTCAAATAAAATAATAATTAATTTTATAATATGAAATCAAAATAATTACTATAAATATTTGTTAAACAGGCAGGGTTAGAAGAATGCCATTAGGAAAAAGTATTAGAGCAATAATTATTTTAAGAAATAATTTGAAAATAAAAATTTCTTTTTTGATTAAATTAAAATATTTTTAGTTAAAATACTTTTTATTTTATTTCTATAAATAAATGATTATTTTAAAATAAATTTAAATATTTATATTCTAATAAAAATTAATTCGAAAATGACATTACGATATTAGAACTAAAGAATGCATTATGTAATACTTGGAGAAAAAATAATTATGGAGATAAAATTATAATTTTATCTAATTGGAATTTTTTTTATTTAAAATTTTACTAATTTAAAAGTTTGTTAAAATAATTATGAGAAAGTTATTATTATTTAAAATAATAACTACAATTATTGTAATAAATTCATCAATTTTAGGGGAATAAAGTCAAATTTTGTTAAAATTATTAAAAATTTGCAGTCAAAATGCACAAAAAACATCATGCATATTATTTCAAAATACAGTTATTCCATTAAAATAATATTTATCCAAGATTTGATTGACTGATTGATTTGACTAATCCTCAATTAAAAGTTATTCTTCTCAAACTATGGAGAGTATGTAAATTAAAAAAAGTTTAATTAAATTTTTATCAAAAAATAAAAACAAATAAATTCAAAAAAGGGAAGTACATATTAACCCCGAAATTAAAAATAAATTTTTTTGAAAAAAATAATATAAAAAATTAAAATCACTGGGATAGATTTTACCTTATAATTTAAATTTTTACTTTAAATAATCTTATATTTGTTTAATAATCAGAAAATTATAATATAAAATGCTTCATCACCTAATCTGTTTCTGATGATAACTTCAAAAAGCCAGCAGAAAAAAGTAAAAAATTTAAATTTAAAAAGGCAGTTAAAAAGTGTGGGAGTGAAAATGCAAAATTAAATTTAAAAAGAAAATATCCAAAAATTACAAAAATAAAATTTAATTAAAAGGAATTAGAGGGGGCATTCCAGAAAATAATATTTTAGTAGTAAAACAGAAATTTAAAGAATAAAATATTTTCTGGAATTAAAAAGAATATGAAGAATATAACATTTACGGAAAAGACAAAAACTCTGAAAAATAGTACATTATAAAAATTTAAATTCTGATTTGTATTTTCAAATAAAATTCAACAGTACATACATAATTTGTTATTTCAGAATTTTTAATATTGCTTGTCTAAAAATAATAATTTTATTTTTTAATGAGAATAATTGAAAGAAAAGGAAAATGAGGAAGAAAGAAATTAAAATATTTAGAAAATGTTAATTTCAAACAGGAGATCCCATTAAATGTTGCTGTTTGTCTTTGCCCTTTCCTGCACGTTGTTGGAGTAAAGGTTGCTGCTCACTGTTTGATGCATTCACTGCTGTATTCCCAACAGTGATTGTAATTGCCTGATCATCATCTTCTTCAGGCGTTGCAAGTCGAGGTGAGCCTGTTTCTTTTCTAAATATTTATAAAAATAGATTTCTGAAATTATATGTATTAAAGGCGAACATCATTTTTAGATAGCTTTTGGGGCTGGAATTACTAAAATTGGGACTATCGTTAGGCGCTTATACTAACCAATTTTTAAAAAAATATAACCTAAATCAAGAAATACTTAATTTTTGGGGCAGCTAAAAATGAGGCTCGACTGTAAATGCAGTTTATGTTAGGGATCGGTCAAAAGCAAAAGTTAAAATTTTTCAAAGTTCAACAAGATACAGTCAAAATTTTAATTTTGTCAAAGTCCAATCCCTAATTATTGTATTTCTAAACTATTTGTTGGGAAGATAGACATTCAAATATAAATGACAATTGATACATTGGCATTATGTTATATTTATTTTCCCGCCTATTTTCCACTCCTCATTTCCCTCTATTTAAGCTGTTCCCAAATACCCCATATTCGTTCATTTACATTCGTTCAGTTCTCTGTTCACTCGTAATTTATTTAGTGCTTTATTCTTCCACCTTTAATTTATATTGATTTGACTTAATAAATATTTTGACTGTTTGTCAAAGTTTCTTTTGTTGTAACGAGTACACAACAAAATTGGCGCGGTCGACTTACTTAATTTGACTGAAGTATTTTATTGAAATTCTACTTAATTTGTTCGACTTCATTCGACTACTTATTTGGAATTTTATTTTATTTATTCTGGTCGACTTTCTTTAATAATCGACAACTTTTGCTTCGTCAAATTTACAAATTATTTTCGCCTATTCGACTCGACAAATTTGGAATTTTTATTGGCGCAACCCGACTCGGCCAATAAATCAAATTTACTTACCTTGGCGGTAGTAGATTTTCAACAAATCAGACAAAAAATTGTTGGCCTAGGCGGCTTATACATTTCTCCGAGACGGAGTTTTTCTAAAATCTTCAAAAAAATTGTTAACCTAGGCGGTTTAGACAATTTCTCCGAGACGGAGTTTTCTCAATCATCGACAAAAAAAATTGTTCGCTTTGAAAGCAAAAACAATTCTCCTTGGTGGAGTTTAATCAATCAATAAAAATGGACGCCAAGCAATTACAACAAGTTTTGGAAGCTGTCCTCAAGCAACAAGCCCAGACCACCTCCACTGCTAACAATGCCACACTAGCTTCTGCTTTAAGTGCACGCATCACGACCTTCAATTATGATCCTGAAAACGGATCGACATTTGAAAGCTGGTTTAAAAGGTTTGGTACCTTGATAAACGATGATGGGAAGGACCTCCCAGATGCTTCAAAGGTTAGGCTGTTGGTTGGAAAATTGGGAGAGGAAGAATACGCCAAATACAGCAACAGCGTAGCTCCCGACACGCCCGATATCATTACATTTAATGATACGGTTAAGAATCTGAAACTTCTTTTCGCCGATACACGTTCATTATTTGTAAGACGCTTTGAGTGTCTCAAGATTAAACAGCAGCCAAACCAAGACATCGATTCATTGATTGGACAGATTAATGCAGCATGCGAAAATGCTAACATGGCACTCACTAAGGAAGACCTTAAGTGCCTCATCTTCATCATTGCTTTGCGCGATGATGCTCACGACATTCGACAGAAATGTCTCCAAATTCTGGAAGATGCCAGAGTAAAGAAAAAGTCCATCAACTTGAAAGAATTAGCGGAAGAATGTCGAGCTTATCAGCTCGTGAAGGAAAGCGCTTTATCACTGAACAATCCACGAGCCGACACCAATGCCATCCGTGCTAAGCCACAGCATTTGAAAGATAAAGGAGGCAAACAAAACCAAAAGTTTGTACGGCACTTTGCTAAGGCAGAACCAAAGCTAACACAAACTTCACAACCTCGTGGAAAACCTACACATGCTTGTGCATCTTGCGGCCGAACCGATCATTGGCGCAACGATTGCCGATTCAAAGATGTGACTTGCAACAAGTGCAAGAAGAAAGGTCACATAGCTAAGGTTTGTCGAAGCACATACACTGCTAATTCAATCAGTATTGTGCAAAAACCTGTCAAAAGCTTCTTCACCATCAACAACCAAGGTGAATGGTGGAAAGTAAATGTTAACATTAATGGATCTTCACATTGTATGAATGTTGACACTGGCGCTCAAGCCACCTTGATCACGACACAATTATGGAATAAGCTTGGAAAACCAACATTGTTTTCCGCCGATATTGAAACCATGAACTGCAACGGACAATCATTTGCAACCGAAGGCAAATTCGATTGTATGGTTTCATACAACAATAGCACACCTATTGAATTAACTGCCTATGTTAGTCAAGCAGTTAAACACGATCTAATGGGTATTCCGTGGATTAAAGAACTGGAAGTAATCCCAAAAGAGATCATGAAGCCCTGTCACCTTCAATCTATTTCTGCAAATTTGCCAATCACCGATAAGAATTCACTAATCAATTCTCTGCAAACAAACTTCTCTGATGTTTTTGGCAAAGAATTAGGTCATGTTAAGAAGTTCAAAGCTCACTTGTATCTCAAACACGGAGCCACACCAACATTTTGTAAGGCAAGACCAGTTCCATATGGTGCTTTACCTGCAGTTAATGCTGAACTCGACAGATTAGTAGAAATTGGAGCAATAAAGCCAATCAACTTTAGTCATTGGGCAGCTCCAGTTCTAGCCGTCAAGAAGAAAAATGGCAAAACACGAATTTGCATTGATTTTTCTACTGGCTTAAACAATGCATTAGAATTAAACAGGCACCCATTACCTCGTCCTGAAGATATTTATATGGCATTAAACGGTGCCAAATTCTTTTCGCGTCTTGACTTACGCGACGCTTATCTTCAGATGGAACTTGATGAGGAATCTAAGAAATTATGTGCTATTAACACACACAGAGGCTTATTTCAATGCCAACGACTTCCATTTGGAGTGAAGTCGGCACCTTCAATTTTTCAGCACTTAATCGATCAACTGATTTCTGGAATTTCAGGAGTTTTTGGTTACCTTGATGATATTGTCATAGCATCAAAAACATCCAAAGACCATACAAAAACTCTGAAATTACTGCTGAAAAGAATTCAAGATTATGGATTAAAATTGCAACTGGAAAAATGCGATTTTCTTCAAGAAAAGCTTTTATTTCTTGGCCATGTTGTTTCACCAGAAGGCATCAAACCGGACCCAGGTCGATCTGAGGCCATCCGAAACATGCCAGCACCACACGACAAAAGTACACTTCGTTCATTTTTAGGAGCTCTAACTTACTATGGAAGGTTTATCAAGAAAATGCGTGAAATCAGATCACCTCTTGACGAGCTGCTTAAAAAGGAAATTGAATGGAAGTGGACCGAAACCCACCAAAAAGCATTTGAAAGAGCAAAAGAAATAATGCTTTCTGATTTATTGCTGACCCACTACGATCCCAAACTTCCAATAATCGTAGCAGCAGATGCTTCAAAAGATGGAATTGGTGCAACCATCAGTCATGTTTTCCCCGACAAAACTGAAAAAGTCATTGAACATGCATCATGTACCCTAACTGCGGCTCAACGAAATTACAGTCAAATAGAAAAGGAGGCTCTCGCCCTCATATTTGCTGTACAGAAATTTCACCGCATGCTTTATGGTCGAAAGTTCACACTGCAAACCGACCACAAACCGCTTGTCGCAATATTCGGATCAAAGAACGGAATCCCAATTTATTCTGCAAGCCGATTGCAACGTTGGGCACTGATCCTCACGAATTATGATTTTGATATCCAGTATATCAATACAAAATCTTTTGGACAAGCTGATGTTTTGTCACGACTAATCGACGAGTATCCAAGGCCAACAGAAGACATTTTAATTGCTAACATCAGCACCGACACTGAATGTTACATAAATTCTATTTTTAATTCTGTTCTTGAACCACTCCCAGTCATGGCAACTGAAATTGCTGAAGAAACCGACAAGGACCCAATCCTGTCAGCGGTTAAGAAATGCCTAGACCAAGGTTGGCCACGCAAGAATGAAGACCAGCAGCTTGCAGCATTTCACCCAAAAAGAGATGCAATTTCTGAAATTGAAGGATGTTTGATTTATGGTCAGCGAATGATCATTCCAAAATCATTGCAATCCCGCATCCTAAAAACTCTGCACATTGCACACCCAGGAATTGTGCGAATGAAGGCAATAGCAAAGGAACATGTCTATTGGCCCGGAATTGGAAAAGAAATTGAAAAGCTTGTTCATCAATGTGAACAATGCCAAGGAGCTTCCAAAACCCCAGCAAAAACATTGTTGACACCCTGGCTTGCTCCAAACGAAGTATTTGAAAGAGTTCATGTAGACTTCGCAGGCCCCTGTTCAGACGGATACACTTATTTGCTATTCGTTGACGCATTTTCAAAATGGCCAGAAGTTTGTAAAATGCATCCAATTACGGCTAAAGATACAGTTGAAGTTCTGCAATCAATTGTATATCGCCTCGGAATCCCCAAAGAAATTGTTTCTGACAATGGACGTCAATTTCGATCCAGCGAATTTGCATCATTCTGCAAAGAATTTGGAATCAAACACACTTTTACACCGCCATACCATCCCATGTCCAACGGACAGGTTGAAAGATTTGTTGACACTTTCAAAAGGTCAATGAAAAAGTGTGGACAAAAGAAAAACTGGATTGAAGAAACATTACTGGCTTATCGAACTACTCCTCACGCTTCACTTAATGGTCACTCCCCAGATGAACTATTTCTTGGTCGCCACATGCGCACAAAGATAAACCTTGTCCACCCTGAAGGACAGAAGATATCATCAAATGTTGATAAAGAAAAGTTTAAGAAATTTCAGCAGGCGCACCAACAGAAAATGACAAAACAATTCAATACTAAGCATGGCTCTAAATTAAGTAAATTTAGGCCAGGAGAACCAGTTTACCTTCTCAATTACCGCCTGAACAAAACGGAATGGCTTAGCGGAACCATAATTGAGCAAGTCAAGAACTCGCCTACTTATAGAGTAAAAGTCCCAGCTATTGGACGAGACGTCCACCGGCATGTAAATCAATTGAGGAAGCGACACCCAATTGAGATGGACACTCCGAAGGATGTAGAAACGACTCAAGATCGTCGAACACCAGCTAGGACACCTGAACAGATTCGTCAAATTTCTCCACGGCCCGAAAGCCCTAAAAATTTGAGTCCCAAAGGAAGACCACAACGAAACCGAAGACCAATCACTCGCCTTGACCCTGATCCTGACAAGAAGCGATATTAAGAACACCGAAAGGGAAGCTTTATCTCAAGAAGGGAGATGTTGGGAAGATAGACATTCAAATATAAATGACAATTGATACATTGGCATTATGTTATATTTATTTTCCCGCCTATTTTCCACTCCTCATTTCCCTCTATTTAAGCTGTTCCCAAATACCCCATATTCGTTCATTTACATTCGTTCAGTTCTCTGTTCACTCGTAATTTATTTAGTGCTTTATTCTTCCACCTTTAATTTATATTGATTTGACTTAATAAATATTTTGACTGTTTGTCAAAGTTTCTTTTGTTGTAACGAGTACACAACACTATTATAAAATGATTATTAATTCTTTATTAATAAATATTTTAATTTTTCCACACCGTTCACAATGGACCGTTGCAGTCATTGGAGAGGGAGATTTAGTAATTGGACCAGAAGAGCCCTGTTCTCTCTTTGGTTTCGGCGACTTTGAATCTCTCACTTCTCCATCCTTTCCAATTTTTTGCAAGGACGATTTTGATTCGCTAGCAATAGAACGCCACATTCCTGTTTGACAGACTGCTTCGCTGATGTTAATATTGTGGGAAGGAGGTGTTGGTTCTTGGATTGCCGCCAAAGGGATTTTGATGACCTGAACTAATTTGGTTAAAAAATTATTTATTTTAATAAACAAATTAACATTTCCAGATGTCATAGGTATGTGTAAATGAGCCTCAGTCTTCACTGCTCTAATCGTTCCTTGATTCTCATCCAAATCAATGTCAATTGTCTGCCCCCCGTGTGATTCACGTTTTTGTTTATCCTCAGTGCGGCGCAAATGAAATTCTGGCATTTTATCGTCCAAATACTTCAAATCTTTCTCAGAAAAACAACGCTCCATTAATTTTCTAACGGCTACCATTACAACCAACTTAAGTTTAAAAAAGTTAAATTTAAATTTAAAAATTCATTAAAAATATATAAGTAAATATAAAATTAAATTTTTAAAATATTCAAAAACATGCCATAATAGGAAATGACATAGAAGTTGCTTTAATCGACTTAACAAGCCATAAACATGCCAGACAGGCTATTTGAAATAATGTAAATTTGTGAATGACATGGATGGGAACATGGCGTATGTAGATAGTGTCCGGTTGATATTTCATTGGCATCAACTAAAGGAGAAGTAAATAAATAATTTTTAAATTTTATTTAACTATTTACCATTAATAAGAAACGATCAAATAATTGAATTCCACCCAATGCAGAAATACCCATATAAAGAAAAACTCCATAAAGTACAGGCATTGGGATGTGACTGAGTAATTTTGTCATTGTGACGGAGAGACCGATAAGTAGGAAAGTGCAAATGCCAGTTAGACGTTGTTCTCTTTAAGAAATTAAAAAAAAATGTTTAATAATGTTTAATAATGTTAATATAATTATAAAAATTTTTAAGAAAAGCACACCTACAACCAACAAATTGTGCAACTTCTCCAGGTGCTCTACTTTCACTTTCAACACGTAATGAGTTGACATGGTTCATTGAGAGAACAGTAGCAGCTACATAAATTGGCAACCCCAAAGCACCAACAATTATAATAAGAATTGAAAGAACAAGCAAATCAAGATGATAGCCGCAACCTTTTTTCAATTTATTTTCTCTTCGATTAACAATAACAGTAGTTATTTGTTGATCCATAAAAATTAAAACACAAGCCAACAATGCAGGGAGAATAGCAAAAAGTATTGTCCAAAAAGGGTTAGAGCCAAAAGGAGGGACAAACCAGCCACGGCCTGACCAGGTTGGCTAAAAAAGGGTTACTTTAAGCATTTCTTTCAATTATTAAAAACTCTAAAAGTAGATGGCACATTCAATTTTGGTGTATTAATTCCAACAAAAATATCAAGTAATGTCATACAAATAATTGCAATCATTACTGCAAAATCACAAAGAATTTGACGAATTTTTGTAGGGAAATAACGACTGTTTCTCATTCTTTTTAGAGTTATAGCCATAAAAAATGTTCCAATCTGTTGTTAAAAAAGGAAATATTAGTTAATAATTTTAAGGAAATATTCCTTCCAATTTAAAATTAAATATTTATTAACCATAAGAACAATGCTCATAAGTAACTTGTCATGTAAAATATAGCAAGTACTTCCTTCTAATTGTCCCAACAATTGTTTACATTTACCCAATGGAATAAGCGAATAGTCAATCTCCATTTGCCCCGAACTGTTATTAGTCGGTAATAAAGTAAAGTGACGTTTAGCAGCTAAAGCCTGAACTTTGGCGAAAGGAGCACCGGTTGAAATACAATGACATTCTTCTCCAACAGGTATTGGTTCGTTTGGAGGTATATAACTATATATATATTTTTAAATTAAATTATTTAATGTATCTAAACCTAATAACATCCAATTGATCTTTAATCATAAAAAGTTTCATACAAGCCTTCAAATAATATTTTAAATTATTTATAAAAATTTTTAAAAATCACTTCATAAATAAAAATGACTGCTATAAGCATTGCAAAAGATTCTTCAGTAAAACGAGTAATATATGATACTAAAGAAGATGCATCTGTTGCAACCATTATAAAAATAATTAAAGCAGTCCATACATGAATCCAAAATCGAAATGAGAGGTAATCAATTGAAAGAGACTTTTTAAAAAAAGGAATTTAATTTTAAAAAAATATTTATTTTTTATTACATTGCAAATATCAAAGGCAATTGTTTCAAAAACAAGTACAGGACCGGTAGAGCCAATTATAGTTAGAGGCTGGCCGCTGAACAAGTGATAAATAATGCCACAGATTGCACCGCTAGCTAAATTCTCCATTGCTGCCTTTAAAAGAATTTTTAAAATATTCCTTTAATTAAATAACCATTCTTTGATGAGTAGCTTCTTCAAGAAGACCACCAAAAGTTACAATTGGGGCCAGCAATGCAAAATACATAAAACAAGTAGTTGCTATACATTGAAGGTTTAAAGCATCAGTAAAATCAGATAAATAATGGGGGGCTTTCCGACTTTAAAAATTAAAATTTATGTTTAAATTTTTAGATTAACACACCGAATGTCTAACATTAAACCCCCAAACAATTTCCCAGTTCTGCGTAAACCAGGATCTTGACCGTGACCGTCCTCTTCTTCCAAGCTAGTCTGCAAGTAACAAAATTAAAGAAATATTTTTATTTTTTTTAAAACTTTTTTGCCGTTGGCTAGAGCAAGTTTAGAACCTCCAATGCCACCCAAATCCTTTCCATTACTCCCGCCAGGCAATCCAGTTGTTGGATCGCCAGTACTAGCTCCCGATAATTTATTGCAGACAAATTTGTCACTTATAGCTGAGGGCTTTTGCTAATAATAATTAAAAAATATATTTTAGAATATTAAACTAACCTGAATACGGCTTTGTTGATTAGGAATTGTACTAGGAGGCTCAATTCGAATGCTAAAAATTAAAAAATAACTTATTTTATTTATGTATATCCTTTCGAAAAATAAATATATTAACAAAAAATTCCCACCTCGGATCCCATTCACCGGGCGGTAAAACGGTTACTGCATCTAAGAATTCATCAACACCATCTAGTAAATCCGAACGTTGTTTTGCCTTGTAGGCAACTTCATGGAATATCTAAAAATTTTAACCTAATTTCATTGAAACTAAAATTCTTCTTAATATTTAATAATTTTCGGTGATTACTTTTTCGAATTTTTTAAAAATATTTTTAATAAAAATTCTAAACAGATCATACTTTTTATTTAAAGTCACCCTTTTGTTTCAAAAATTTCTGATTAAAAATGAAAGTCCACAGAGTGTGTAGGGATAACCGATAAATACCATAAATAATTTTTAATTAATTTCACCTCGTCACTCATTAAAGTAGCAATCGCTCGACCAATTTCCTTAAATTGGGCAGCATGCCCTGATGGGCCGAGAAGGAGGAAGAGAAAACGGGTGGGTACAGGCACCTCTGTTAGATCACCAAGTAATTGTGCTTTTTTAAGTCGAACAAATGCTGTTATGTGATGACTGAGGAATTCAACCTAAATGTATTAAAGGATTTTAATTAATATTTAAAAATTAAAAATAATTAAAATGATGGAATACTGTAAGTATTCTAATTTTAAAAATATTATAGGAACAGTAAAATTGAACTAAATTTTTTTAGAATCAAATTAATACTGGTTAATAATATTAATACTGGTTTTGATAAAATATAAAATTAACTCTCAATTTACCTCTCCAACCAAAACATTTGAAGCTTCAACTCCAGGAGGAAGCTTTTTCATAAAATGTGTATTTCGACCGAAGAATTCACTATTCTGAGAGCCTTCTTTTTGTATGTCTTTAGGGAGAGATCCAACCTTTAAAATTATATTCTGATTATTTTTTAAATATTTATTTAAATTCACTTTTGGAAGGTCAAGTTGAGGACCAAATTGTGGCTTTTTAGTAATGGGGCTTTGTGTTGTGCTATCTCCACCACCTTGTAAATTCTCTTCTTGACCTTTTTGATGGAGATTTTTGCCATGAGAAAATGAACGTCCAATATCCGAAATGGAGCGAACGGCGTTTAAAAAACTTCCTTGGCTACTCGATGCACCATTTGAACTCCCACCAGAATGACGAGCCTAGAAAATTGTTTATTAAAAATATAAAAATTGAAAACAGAAAAAAATAAATTAACACACCAATTAACAGAAAAAATAAATTTTTATTAAAAAATTTGAATTATTAAAAAAATTATTAAAAATTATTATTAACAAACTTAAATTATTTAAAGGGTAATTAAAATTAAATAAAGGGGAAATGTATAAAAAATTATAATTACCTGCTCGTATTGATGTGTATGCCGACGAGAAAGAACATAACGCACCGCCATTTTTTCACTTTCTTGCAAATCATTTTTGGCTACAAATTCGTCCAAAATGTGTTCTAAAATAATTTTATTTTAAAATAATTATTCAATTATTAACACACCAATTAACTCCGGCATTGATTCTGCTTCAGAATCAATGAGTATAATTCCATGAAGTAAACATGAACTAAAGAAAATAGTTTTTAAACTCTAAATTAATTAGAACCGTAATTGAAATAGAGCATGTAAAGATAGTGTAGCAACATGCGGCTTTGACCATCTATTGCCCCCTTCTTCAACATCTTCTTCAAATTTAACCCATCTAGCTGTTTCTCTCCATTCCTCAACATCCCCACTACGCCAAAGTTCCCCCATTTCAGTAAAAACGGCAGGAGCCTCACTTTGTTCACCCAAAAGGAACATTATACGAGTTCCTGGAGCCAAATTTGCTAGAAATTTGTGAAAAATATTATTGAAGGGGGAGGGGTTAATAATTAGAAATGGAAATTTGAAGGAATTGGTAACTTTGAATAAAGGACTTTGAAGCCTTTGGGACAGATAAAGAGATGATTATTATAAATATTAAAGATATAATTCTCGTCTTATATTATTCATAAAACAATTTAAAAATTGTTAATTAAAATAGAAAACTAGCAAGGAAATAAAAAAATGAAACAAAAATTTAATAATAATTTATAAAGAAGCCCTTAAAAATGAGACTTTTGTAATTGTTAAGGAAACTATTATAAAATTAATTAAAATAATTTAATAATTAAAATAAAATAAAAATAACTAGTTGTAGTCAAAATATTGACAAATGGCTTAAAAGCCAGCCATCCTAGGGATGACCCTTTCCTTTTTCCTTCAAAAACCGCAATCTACCAGTCGCCAAAAGCTTCGTGTTTTTAAATAAATAGTGCTGCTAGACTATTATTGACTGGATTTGTTTGTGTGTGCAAAGAGAGGAAGAGATTTTTCTATTTTTTTCATTTTAAAGGGAACTTCTTGTTTTTAATTTTTTTATTTAAGCTTTTTCATGGAATGTGAAATACAGGAAGAAAATGAACAGAAAAAAATAAAGGAAAGAAAAGTTTTTTATGTTTAAAGTCATTTAACAACAAATTCTTTTTTTTTCTTTTACAAATCCAGTCAATATTTATTTAATACGTAAAGCCTTCCCTAGACGCATTTTGGCCTTTTTCCATTAGCCAAGAAAAAAATAAATAGACAAAAAAATAAAGAAAATAAAAAGAAAGTGCCAAAAAATAGTCTAGGTAGTCTGTCTCTCTCATCTTTCGAAAAAAATTTTTCTTATTTTCATCAGTCTTAACCGATTTTTTTTCATTTTTGCGTCATTCTATCCAATTTAACAATTTTTTTTTCATTTTTAAGGAGAAAAATTTGAAAGAATTACAAGGAAGTTTTTATTTTTTGAAAGCTTTTTGAGAGAGAGGAGGGAAATTATAGAAAGATAAAGACCACAGATTTTCCTTAAAATTCTTTTATTTTTAGAAACTTAAAATATTAAATTGACTTAACATGGGGGGGGGGGGGGGTCTTTAAAAATATTTCAAAAAATATTTTCCCTACCCATTTCATCTACAGTCAATGCTGTAGATTGTGGATTTGTGATCATATTAGTAATGTTTGTATTTCCTCCAATTTCAAGAGATTCCCGATTTCGAGAGAGTCTTCGTTTTCTAATAGATTGACGAGCTTCTTCTGTTCGATGAATGCCCATTGACCTTTTGAAATTAAAAAAATAATTAATAATTTTTTTTTGAAAATTAAAAATTTTTTAATAAAAATTTAGCAAAAAATTCTTTTCAAATAAATTTATGTTGTGAATAATGCTAAATTCCAAAGCACGCGTTTTTTATTTTAAATTTAGAATAAATGACGTGAATACTAAAAATAAAATTTAAAAAATAATTTATATCTACTGTTCAAATAATTTTTTTAATTTAAAATTTAAAATTAAAATTTATTAAATATTTTTTAAATAATAATTGTCTGTTTATTTATTTAGATTTTGTTAAAAATTTTCAAAAATAATAGAGAAGAAAAAAAAATAATTTTTTTTCTATTTGATTGTTTATATGTATTGCAATTAATATTTGCTTAATTCTTGCCCCTAAAAATAAAATTTTTTCAACAAATAAACAATGGAAAGGAAGGACAGAATTGATTTAAATATTTAAAAAATAAATTTAAATTTAAATTATTTCCAAAAATTATTTTTTCTAAAATAAAGAAAATATTAAAAAAATTAATTTTAAAATTTTATTTTGGCTTACATCCAAAGTGAATCGCGTCTTTTTGTTGGTTCATCACCGCTTTTCTCCTCCTCTTTTTGTTCCTTGAAGGATTGACATCTGCGCTTTTCTGCTGATTGTTGGAGAATATTATTATTATTTTCTTCTTCCTTCCCTTTTGTTTGTGTATTTTTAATTTTAAAATTAATAGGTGGAGGAGGGGGAGTATCTTTTTCTTTGTTGTTAACTTCTTTATTTCCTTTACTTTCGTTTGAATCTTCTAAAAATAAATTTTAAATTTTTTGAAATAATTTTAGAGAAATACTCAAAAATTAATGCATTAATAATTATTTTTTTTATTAAAAAAGTTTTTTTGTGTTTTATATTTTAAAAAAGAAACAAAACATAACACAAAATAAATGTGTGTGTATTTTAATTATTTTAAAAATTAAAAATCAGAAAAAATATATTTATTTAATTGTTACGTTATTTTTATTGCTTTTCAAATTAAGAAATAAACTAAAAATAAATATATTTATAATTTATTTTAAGCAAAAATTAAAATATAATTTATTTTTATTTTGTGTTTTGATTTCCGGTTACGTAGAAAATAAAAAAAATAGATAAAGCTAAAATAATTTATAAGTGGATAACCGAAAAATGTAACAAAACACACGTTTTGGAAATTAAGAGAAATAATTAGAATTTTTTATTTTTTAATTATTTTCTAGTTGGAATTTTTTAAAAGTTTTATTAAAAAGAAAAATTAAATTTTTAGTTTATTTAAAATAAAAATTTTCAACATTTAATATTTTAAACAAACATTCCAATTAAATAATTTAAAGAAAAAATAATTTAAAATAATCTTTCATCTTAAAATATTTTTAATAAAAATTTATTTTAATTTTCAAATAATCTCAAAAATAATTTAAAATAAAAAAAGGTTTTATTTAATTAATTAAGTAGCATAAAATTATTTGTTAATTTACACGGCTTTTGGGGGAGAAAAGGAGAGGAAAAAGAGGTGGGTGGTGAGAAGAACATTCTTGGGAAAAGGGCAGTTAGAATTAAAAGGGGAGGACTTTGGAATTTAAGCATGAGATTTTGAAAGAGAGAGGAAAATAAAAAATGAATGGATTAAGAAGAAAAAATAAAAATTGAAGAAGAAGAACATGATTATTTCCACACAATTATCACACAGAAAGACTACACTATATTTTTGTGTGTTTGTTCTCCTCTTTTAATTTTTTCTTCTCCTTTTATCTCCGGGGAAACAAACACTGGTAACTTAATGTCCTCCACCCTCCATCCCAGAGCTATTAAAAAGTATGTAGTTCGAAGAAGTTTTTGAATGAAAATACTTGGAAATAAGTCTCTTACATTTCCTTAAAAACTTTATTTTAATTCGAGAATCGAGAATTCAAACAAAGAATAACCGAGAGTAATTTTTTTAAAACGAATGCGAGAAAAATATGGAAAAACTGAGAAAACAAAACCGAGATCTCGGTCTTGCTAGCTCTCGATGTACTCTAATTTTAATGGACATGGATTGGACTTGTTTTTAAACAAAATACTAGGAATGAACTTTGTATCTTCTCCATTTTTACCTAATTTTTTCTTCCTTTTTTTATTTTTTTTTCGTTTCCTTTACAATTAGTCCTTACATTGTTTTTTAGATTTTTCTAAATATAATTAACAAAATATATGTTTAATATCTTTACTTAATTAATAAATAATCATTTTAAACTGAATGTGTATTAACAATAATTTAAAATTTAAAGAATTTATAAAATAAATAAAATATTTTTTTTCAAAGATTTTAAAATTTAAATTTTCCCTCTCCTCAAAAATATTTTTTTTCATTCTTTAAGAATTTTTAATTTTAGTTTTGCTTCTAAAAATATTTTTGTTAAAATATATTTTTGTCTAAAGATAACTAAAATTTGGGGTTTTTAAATTAATTATTTAATTTTTAAAAGAAATTTTTTTAATTTCTAAAAAAATAAGCTAGAAATATGACAAATTTATTTTTTTATAATTTATGAAAAACAGATTAATTTTACAAATTAAGTTTTCACCTGAAAGTGATGTCATAAACATTTTTATTTAGCTTCAATAAAAATATTTTTATTTAATTTTATTAAAAATAAAAACAGTTGTTTTATTTAAAAAAGTCTGGGATTTTTTTAAATAATTAATTTTAATGGCAATTGTCGTTAAATAATTATATTTTGTTGTCAGATTTTAATTAATAAAATTAGTTGAAGTAATATTGAATTAAATAGACAGATTGAAAAATAGTCATTAAACTTCTAAATTTTAAATTTTAAATTAAAATATTCTTTCTTTTTTCTTAGGTTTTGTTAAAACTTTATGGTGGCCTAAGGCGCATTTTTAGCCAATAAGAAATATTAATAAACTCAAAAAGACCCTTCTCGATGAATAAATATATCCAAAATTAATAGGCATTAAATAAAATAAAAAATATTTTTTTGTTAATACTTTGGAAGTTGCCCCCCCCCCCCTTTTCCTGATTTCTATTTGTTTTGACTTAAGTGAACAAAGTTATGACCACTTGATTTAATCCTCTGCAGCAGCATAAAAAGCCTTTCCATCGAGGATTTAGCTTCATTATTTTGTTCAAGATGATCAAATCTATGCAATAATGGTATCATTCGACCCAGCTCGAAGAGCTCTTGAATGATAAATAACAAATTATATAAAAAATGGTCAGTGATATGGGGAAAAAAAGGGGGGGGGGGAGGAGGGGCGACTTTCAAATTATTACCAATCTTTATTTTAAACAAATTATTTAATAAAATTAAAAAAAAATTTTTTTTTAGAATTGAAAAGAATAAAGATTTTTTAATTTATTTTGCAAAAATATTTTTGAATTAAAAAAGAGAAACGATCAAACATTTGTAAAATTGGAAAAGTTGTAATAAAAAGGACAAAGTTCAATATACCAGATGTTTATTTACATGGATTTTGCTTGATCAGAAAAATAAATATATGTAAATATATTTCCGTTGAAATAATTTAAAAAAATAATTTAAAAATAATAAAGAAATTAAAGAAAATAAATTAATTAAATAATTATGCATAAAATTAAAAATAAATTTAAAAAGAAGTTTTGAGGAATACCGTAAATCTAGTAGAACCACACCTTCCAATAGAAGCAACTAATATAAAACTATACACTAGGAGAGGATTGAAAGATAGAAGCACATGTGGTTTAATTAGAAGATTTATTGTATACTATTCGAAATTAACCTCAGAAAAAAAGGCAAAAGAAGTATATCCAAAATCTTCCAAAAATCTAAATCAATAGTTCGTATATTTAATTTCTCAGGTAATCCAAACAGCCTATATTCCTTTATCTCCTCTCCCTTATTTCAATTAAACAGGTGTTAGAAACATAAGTTTTATTATAGGGCTATTCCAACTAAAAACATAAAATAAATAAAAATTAAAAAATCAATTTTGTTTATTTTTTTCTGCCAATTTTTCTTTTTATTTTTTTTTCATGTTAAATAAATAAATAAATAAATAAATAAATATATTTTTTATCAAGTTTTGTTTAAACATTTTTCTCTTATTTTTTTATTTAAAAGTTTCTCCCCCTTCGTTTTCGAAGCTTTTAGAAAGAAAAAGAGAAGGAAGCTTATTTTTAAGTAGATTCTTTGAAAAAAAAAGATGAAATAAGAACTGAAATTAAATAAAAGAATTGAGGGAAATTGTGAATTATTAAATGGAAATAAATAAATATTTTATTTAAAATTAATTAATTTTTGTATTTTTAGTTAATTATTTAAATTTTAAATATTTATTAAAGTATTCTGAAAAAAATATTTCATTTAATTTTCTTTTATTATTTTCTAACTCAAATTATTTCTAACAAAAACTGGTCATTAAGCTAGACATGAAGCGAGTAAAATAAAATAATTTAAAAAATAATAAAGAGAATTAAAAAAACAAAAAATGAATATTTCTAAAATAAACTTCTAAAAAATAAATTTATAAAATATTAAAAAGAAAAATCGAAAGGGTAAAAGAAAGGCTGGGAGGTGGTTGGTTAGGTTTGTTGGGTTTGGAAGGGCTAAAAATAAGGGGAATTGAAAGAAGAAGGATGTTCTTTTTTCTATTCACATCCATCGGCTGAATAAATGTCTGATGAAAAAATAAAAAAAGGGAAAGCTTGAATAATTTTGGATAAAAAAGGTAAAAAGAGGGGAGAGGAAAGTTAAAAATTATTGAATATGGCCATAGGGAATTTAAACAAAAATATGTATATTATTTAAGTAAGAGGTTTTAGAAGGTTTTTTAATAAAAAATGTTTTTTCGCTAAATTAGATATAAATAATTAAGTCTTGAGTATAGGAGTTTTGGTCATTCATTTTACTTTGTCTCTCGCTGAGATGTATTTGTAAGGTTATAATTTAAAAATAAATTTTAAAATCTACATATTTTAGAGATTTTTATTCAAAATATATTTTTTCCGTATATAACAAATAAATATTAATAAAAAAGGAAAGAAAAAGTGCATAAAAGCCATCCTATTTAGCCCTAACTTAGAGACATATTTTTCTCATTTTGGCACATTAATCGAAATAATAAAAAATATACTAAAAGAGCAGCTGCCTCTTTAGCCTTAGTATAGCCCTTTTTGTAGTCTAAAATAAATAAAGGAGGAAGAAAGGTGAAAAGCTCGAATAAAGGTAAAATTGTGTAGAAATTTGTAGGAGAAATTCAAATTTAAAAAATTTAAAAAATAATTTTAAACTACCTAATTAAAAAAAAAAGAAAATTTTTTTTGGTTTTATTTTGCAAAAATAATTTTATTAGAAAGAAATTAAATAATTTTTTCAAAATTCTTAATTTAAAATTAAATATTTATTTTCTTTTTTTAGTTTATTTCCATTTTTGTCACTAAACATTTCTTTTAGATATTTAAATATTTATTTTTAAAAATACTTTTTTATTGTCAGCTTAAATTTCCTTTTCTATTTTGAGTAAATTCTGAGAAAATTTAAAATTTTAAAAAAAGTAAAAATTTAGAAACAAAGAAATATAATTTTGAATTAAATAAATAAATTAAGTTTTGAATAATTAATTGAAGATAAATAATCGAGGAAATCATGAGTAGCGATAAAAATTAATTTTTGCAGATTATAATATTTTTGTAATATTATTTATTTTTAAAGATTAATTTGTTTTACAAAATTTATTATTTTTGCCAAATAATTAAAAATATTTTTTTTCTAAATAATTATACTTCTTTTATTTAAATAAAATAAATAATTTCTTCAAAAAAATTTTTTTATTTCAAATATTTTTCATTCAAAAAACAAAAAAATAAATAGAAAAATTAATTCTAAAAATTTTATCGTTACTATGGAATCTTAAAGCAATTAAACAACAATAATTTTTTAAAAATATTTTAGGTAAAAAAATTAAAAAAAATTTAAAAAATTAAAAAAAGTAGGTAAATTGTTTTGAAATTAAAATAAAAATATTTGAAAAAAATTATTTTAATAAATAATTTATTTAAAAAATTAATAGAAATTAAATAAAAATTTATATAAAATTTAATTGATAAATATTTAAAAAAATATTTTAAATATTTTTTTTATTTTTCTTTAAATTAAAACACTTTAATTAATGTTTATTAATTTAAATAATGTAAAAATAATTTATAAAGTTAAATACCAAAACGTGTGGGTGGAAAAGGATCTCTGATTGTAAATATTTAGTATATTTATTAAAAGGAAAGCCCCCAATTAATTTTTAATTAATTTAAATTATACAATTTTTATTTTATAAAATAATTAAACATTCTGTGGGCATTTAAAGAAAAAATAAATAAAAATTTTTATTTCTTAGAAAAATTCTCAGCTTTCATTTTTATTTCTTAAAAGTATTTTTACATGTCTGCGAGTTAATAAATAAAAGGGAAATACACTAAATAATGTGAATTACATTAAAAGACAATGTAGGCGGGTTAATGCATTAATTTAGTTAAAAAAGTTTTTATTTCCTGTTTAGAAAAGGGAGAGACTTTTGAGGAAATTAGAGACGCCGAACATGAGGATTGAAGGGGATTTGGGATCGATAAATAGGTAGATTTCTTAACGAGGCCTCGTATCGATTCGATCCCTATTAAATACATAAATTGTCATGAAGGCGGTTGGTGGGGTTTTTTTTGTAAACTCGAAAAGTCAATCAGTTAGTACTTTGTAAATTCTGAGAGATATTAACAACACCCTCCACACATAAACAAACAAAAACTTTAAAACAAAAAAAGTTAATTAAACAATTAGAGTTTACATAAGTATTATTCAAAACTTTCAATAATTAATTAATTAATAATAAAATATATTTATTTAAATGTCTTTCCCTCCTTTAAACAAAAAAAACATTCAATTTTGTGCTTTGGACAATGGGAAAATTTAAATAAACGCGCGTAACATACCAACTGATGCCTGGCACAAATTTTTGATGTAAAACCAACATTTTCTTTTTAGCTATAATTTTCCCACTAAAAATATTCACTTCTTTTATTTAGAGCTTATAATTTCTTTCCAACAAAGCCAGTAACATTTCGGCGCAAAATAAAAATAAAAAATTATTTATTTAAAAATAACGCCGAAATATTTAATATTTTTTGGATTTCTTTAAAAACGTTTCTTGAAAAGAATTTTCCCTCAGGACATTCAAACTTTGACAAACTAATTTTTAAAAATTCTTTTATGAACTCAAAGACCAAAAAATAATTTCTTTTTAAAAAAATGTTAAAAACTGTTAATTTAATTGTTGAATTTATTTTCTATAAATAGTTAAAAAAGAAAAGAATAAATTATATATGTAAATAAAAAAGTAGTTAGAAACTACATATTAAAAATACTTATTTTAAGAATTAAATTTTCTATTAATTCTACAGGCAAAAATTTTGAGAATTTTGTAGACCAAAAAGTAAGGTTTCTTCCTTTTTGGCGCCACAGGCAAAAAATTTTTCTATAAAAATAAATTCACATTTTTCAACCCCCAATTGATGAGAAACTACAATTATTTTTGGATAGATGTGTAGATTCCTATTCGAAACAAGGGCATAAATGAGTTAAACAAAAAGAAATTTCATTCAGCCCTGAACGGGGATCAGATCGGCTAGATCTCTGATAAGTAAGAGAATATAAACCGAACAAGTACGCATTCTTAAACACCTAGTTTGTTTAGAATAATTACTTACTTTATTAAATATATAAAATTAAAAATATAGTACATTTTTTAGAAAATATTAAATTTGTTCCAAAACTAAAAACTAAAAATTGAAATTGATAGTATATGAGGATTGATTTTATTTACAAACAGAAGAATTAAATTATTCTAACAAAATGTAGTTTTTACTTTTAAAGTTTCTTTAAAATTATTTGGAAAAAATAATTCAATTCAAAATGCAATATGAGAACAATTTAGAAATAAATAAATAAATAAATAATATTTTTAAAATTAATTGGTTTTATATATAAATTATTTGTAAAATAAAAATAAAATTCGATTAAAATATTTATTTCTAAATTGTTTTTGGCAAATTATACATATTTAAAATTAAAAAAATAAATTAAATGTAATTTGTTATATTCTTTTTACTTAAGTCCCGAATTACTTAAATTTTATTAAGTGCTTTATAAGTATTTATATAAGTGAATATATTTATTTATTTGTACTTTTATTTTTTATAAAAAATAAACAAATAATGTTAAAAAAATTTTTATAATTAAATATAATCCTTAAATTAAAAGGATAATTAAATGAAATTTAGGTAAATGATTAAATAAAAGTGTATAAATATACGAAGTTGGCTATATTTTCTAAAATACCTAATTAATTTCATAAATTAATAAAGTCTTTTAAATAAAATAAAAATCTGTTAAACTTAATAAATAAATATTTATTTATTTTGTGGGTAAAAATATGTTATTTTTTTGAGAAAATAATAAAATGTGTGTGTGGTAAAACATAATTATTTTAGTCTGGTTGGTTGGCTTTTGATGTTTTAAAAGTGTCAGTTGTTTATAAAAAAATTTGGCTCTTGTCCAGTTTATGCGTCCAATGAAAGTTTATGCGTCCAATCAAAGTTTATGCGTCCAACAAACAAAAAATTGGATTTTTCTTGGTATTGCAAAGTTGAGGTATCGCTCCAAAGCATTTATTCATGTTCGGGACCTACGGCCACATGGTCCGGGACCGTTCCTTGCCCTATCCCTCGAAATTTCGGAAAGTTATAGCCAATTTTTTAAAATTTCGGAAAAACAATTATAACTTTCCGAAATTTCGAGGGATAGGGCAAGGAACGGTCCCGGACCATGTGGCCGTAGGTCCCGAACATGAATAAATGCTTTGGAGCCATACCCCAAATTTGTAATGCTAAGAAAAATCCAATTTTTTGTTTATTGGACGCATAAACTTTGATTGGACGCATAAACTTTCATTGGACGCATAAACTGGACAAGAGCCAAAAATTTTTATTTAAGAAAAGTTTGTGGGAAAATTTAAGAAAAATTTTTTGTTAAGTAAAATTAAAGGAAAATATATTAATTGTGGGAAATTGTAGATTTTTAATTAGAATATTTAAAATAGAAAATAAAAAATTATTATGAATATATAAATATTAATTTATTAAAATATTGTAATTTTCTAATAGAACCATTGTGGTTTTATTTTTCAAACTTTTAGTGAATGTGGTTCAAATATTAGCTGTTTTTTATTTTTAATCAAGCATCAATATTTACTATTTTATTAATAATGAATGCCTATAATTCGATAAAAATTATTTACCGGCTTTAAATATATACGATTAATAAGTATACGATTAATGAGTACATTTATGGTAAATCTTTTCGGCGTACTCGATGTCTTTTTTACTCAACGAATATGTGAGAGTTCTTCTGAAAAAAAACTACGTTGATTTCTAAATCAGAAGACATCATTGATGAAAAAACAATTGATTCACCCATTTAAAAGGATGAGAGCTTATATGGTCATAGTAGTAACTAAGGACCGGGCCGAGACGAGTCTCTCGGCTATTGAAATTGATATTTTTGAGACAATTCTCGTACAACCCCCCAGTTCCAGTCTCTGTTATAAAATTTAAAGGTTTTCCAAAAAAAACCTAACCATCCTTGCCAATTCTCTTAATTTAATTTGTTAATTTTTCTAAAAATTTTATTTTAGTTATTACTTAAATAAACTTTTTATTTTATTTGTTTGCTCAACAATAAGTATATATTGTGAGTATTTGTTTTGTTTTTCACAGTAAATGATGATTATAAAAATATATTTATTTATTTTACTTATTTTTTTATTTTCCTCTTTCAAAAATCGCGCTCTTCTTTTTTCATTTTTTAAAGGTTTTAGAGGTTAGGGACTTTTTTAGTTTAGTTTTTTCTTTCTTTTTTTTTCTTCAAAACTATTTTAGTTTTGGAGAAAATTATCTACTAATTTTCAAAAAATAAATATATAATATATCTTGACAATTTTTTAAAATTCTGATTTCTTAACTAAAAAGAAATATTCTCTCACAATTTTAAAGAAAAACAAACTATAATTAATTTATTTATTCCAGGAATCACTAAAAAATAAAATACATATTATAAAATAAATCACTAAAAAATAACTTCTAAATTATCATTGAAAGCAAAATCTATTTAATTTAATTATTACAAAAGAATTATTTTAAAAATTAAATTATTATTTAGAAAATTAGGGGGTATTTATTTCTAAAAAAAGCAACAAAATATAAAATGAAAATAATAGAAATTTAAAACCCTCAAAATACAAAAGAATTTTTAAATAAAATTTATTTTATAAAAATGATTTTTTAAATATAAGAAATGAAATTCGAACTTTGTTATATTTTAAAATTTTTTTTATTAAAAAATTAATTTCGCTACTTGAAAAGTAACAAAAAAGAAGTTTTTTACTTTTATTTAAATACAAAATTAATTTTAATTTCTAATTAAAAAAAGAACAAGTTTTATTTTTAAAAGTTTTTAAATCTCCTCTTTTCAAAGATTACTCATTTTCCCAATTTTCTTTCCAAATTTGTTTAACTTAAATTTTACAAAAAAATTTTTTTCAATTTTTCTCTCCTTTTTGACATCCTTCAATAAATTCACTATCATTTTTACTCATCATTCCATGCGCGAGACTAATCCCCTCGTCCTCAATATATTTATTTATGCAAAAAAATGAGAGAAAAATAAATAAAAATAATTTTTTAGATATTTTTTTATTTATTTTTTACATAAATAAAAATAATTATTTTTATATTATTTTTGCTTTAAAATAAAATAATAAATTATTTATTAAAATATTATTAAATATTTTATTTACTTAATCATTAAATATTTATTTTCACTTAACCTTAATATCTAAAAAAACACAATAAATTTTTACGTTTTTCTAATTTTTTCAGAATTTTCATTCTCTAATTTTTATCTATTTTTAATTATGAAAATATTATAAAATACTTTTTTTATTTAAAATAAATTCACAAAATTTCTAATTATTATTTTAAAAATACTTTCCCTCAAAAATACCAAATTTAATAAATTTTAAAAAGTTATTAATTTTTTTGGAATTTTTATTGATAAATAAATAATGCGCGAATATATAAAAATATAATATATATTTTTTCATCGCCCAATTTTCAAAGGCCAATTATTTTCTCGTTTTTTTTTATTTTTTATTTAAATATTCCCGTTATTTTGCCAAAAATAAAATTATTATTATTTTTTATTTACCCATTCTTTTTTTTTTAAAAATTGAAGGAATTATTTTTTAAATAAATTATAAAATAAATAATTATTTTTTTGATTATTAAAGATGATAGAAAAATAATTATTTTGTTTTTATTAAAAATTAAATTTAAATATTATTTTTATTAAAAACAAAAATATATAATTTAAAAACCCCCAACTAAAAATGCAACGAAATTTTATGTGGTTTCAACTTGATGGTTTGTTGATTAATTTAAATTTTTTAGATTTTTATTAGTTTTTTTTGTAAAATAAATTTAAATTTTTCTTTGTTAAAAAACAAAAAGAAAAGCTAATTTTTAATGATTTTCCCAATCGACCTAAAAAAAAGAATTAAAAGGACTCCAAAATTCACATTCGTCGTAAATAAAAACAAGATCCGTGCCAAAGATAAAAATAATTTTAAAGAAGAAGAAGATATATTTAAAATAAATAAATATTTAATTTAAAAGAATTTTTAAAAGTAATTTTTAAAGGAATTTATTTAAAATTCTCCTTAAAGGATTTTAAAAAATATTTCCCTTGACCGGTATTTTGGGGGTTATTCAAAAATTAAAAAATGTTAAATAAGCAACAATCAAAATATTTAATTTCTCCAAATTGTTCTTCAAAAAATCAACAAATTTTTGCAGATTTAGCACTTAAATTGTTGTTACTTGGATTAGCTTTGGTTTTGAGTATTTTGATTGTAACACTTTTGGTTTTGCTATTTATTTGTAAAAGAAAACAGAAAAGACAAAAAAGAAGGCTTGAGAATCAAACAGAGGAGGGGAAAAAGGTTGGAAATAAATTTAAAAATAAAATATTAATTGTCTAAAAATACAATAAATCTTCTTTAATTAATTAATTATTTTGTTTTTAAAATTAATTTAATCTACTATTCCTCTTTTTTTTAATTAAGCAACCCAATTTTGGAGATAATTTTAAAAGTGAATCATTCATTGTTGTTGGCCAGAAATTAACAAAATCTTCACAACAAAATGGGTTTTCTGCTACTGTTAGTTATTTATTTTTAAGTATTTTTGATTAGTCATCCCCACAAAAATTGAATGGTCTATTGAGAAAATATAATTGGAGGAGAATATTTTACAAATATTATATAGTTATTTTAAATTAATTTAAAAAATTAATTTTAAAGTTTTCCCAACCTAAACAACAAAATTTAAATAAAGAAATTGAAAATTCACCAAAAACTCCCTCCCCATTGAATGCTTCAGAATATTTAGATTTGGAGGAAGAGAGAAGAAATGGACCTAAAAGCATTATTCGTCTTGAAAATTGTGGAGATAATTTGAAAGTAATTAAATTATTGAAATAAATTTATAAAAATTTTGAGTTTTATCCAAATCAGAATAAAAAATTCATTAATAAATTAACTGAAATTCCATAAAATAAAATTCTTCTAGACTACCAAACAAAAACGAAATCCCAACAATCGAAAAGACAGTATTAGACCATCAATCACAAATTCTTCTTCTTTTGTAAATACAAATGGACCATTAAAAATAACCGTAAATGACGATAGTGGTTATGAAAATTCTACTTTAGATCCAAATGATTTTAAATTAATTAATAAAGAAAGTCCTCTTCAAATGAGAAGATTTCAAACAAACACAATGGAAAAAGTTTTAGAAAATGAAAATGAAAAGATTTATGGAGAATTTGAAGTAAAATATTTTAAAAATTATTTAAAAACTAATTTTTAGTGTCTCGGACAGCAAACTATGTGCACATTAAGGCCTCGTTCAACAACTGCAGAATTACCTGAAAATATTAGAAAAAATCGTTTTTATGATATTTTGCCTTGTAATTAAATAATTTAAATAATTAAAAATTAATTTATTTTTAATTAGTTGAATTTAATCGAGTAAAACTTAAATGGGCAAATAATGCTTATGGAGGTACTAATGGATGTAGTGATTATATTAATGCCAGTTATATTAAAGTAAAAAAAGTTTTTTAAAAGAAAATTAAATTTTAAAAAATTTAAAGACAGAAGAAAGCAAAATTAATTTAACAATTCCAAAATATATTGCTGCTCAAGGACCGATTGGTCAATCAGAAGCTGTGGATGGGAGAAGAGTAGAAACTGTAAAAGATTTTTGGGAAATGATTTGGCAAGAAAATATTAATTGTATAGTTATGTTAACACAATTATCTGAAGGAGTTAAGGTATTTTTTTGACAAATGATAGGTATCTCATTAATTGTATTGAGTGTAGGATAACGGAAAAGTACCAAGAAATATTAATTAAATTTATTTATTAAAAATTAATTTTAAAGCAAAAATGTGCTCAATATTGGCCAGAATGCCCTGGAGAATCAGAACAATTTGGAAATGATTTTACTGTTCAATTTTATTGTGTTACAGAGGATGATATTTGTATAAAACGAGAGCTTTGGTTGCACAGGAAAGGAGAAAAAGACAGAAAAGTAAAGGAAATTATAATCGAATCCCAATAATAGGGCATCCTGATAACACGTCACTTTTATGCATAAGTCAACTAAAATCGGTCCCGAATGTGACGTATTAGAGGGATTCCACAGTAAATCAAATAATTTTTTAATCCAAGTTATTCCAATGGCATTTCAAAGAATGGAGAGACGCCTCAAGTCCAACAGATGTTGAAAATCTTTTAGCTTTTATTGAAGCAATTAGAGAATCTGAAAGGAAAAAGCCCATATTAGTGCATTGCAGGCATTTTATTATATAAATTAACTAAAAAATAAATAAATATATTTAAAGTGCTGGAGTAGGAAGAACGGGTGTTTATATTGCTTTGGATATTTTATTAGATAAATTGGAAAAGGTAAAAATCAATTTTAAATTAATTAGTGAAATGTTGGAAATGACAAAAGACTGATCGTTAAATAAAATAAATATTCTTAAGGAACAATTAATTGATGTAAAAGAAACTGTCAGCAGATTGCGTTCGCAGAGGATAAGTATGGTAAATAATGCAGAACAATATGTTGCCCTATACGAGGCTATTGCTTTTGCTATTAGGAAAAAGTCTAGGTTGTATAGTTATTTTTTAGTTGGAGATAAAAATACTTAATTTTAAGATCAAATGGTTGATTTTACTTTAAAACAAATTTTGTAATTTTATTTGAGAGGAAATATTTTTGAAATTAAAAATGTCTGATACATTTTATTTTATATGTACTTTATCAAAGAAATCCATTCGAATAATTTTTAATTGTCCCAAAATGGAATATGAACTTAGTTGATTAGGGATTTATCAAAGAAATCCATTCGAATAATTTTTAATTGTCCATAAATGGAATATGAACTTAGTTGATTAGGGATTTATCAAAGAAATCCATTCGAATAATTTTTAATTGTCCATAAATGGAATATGAACTTAGTTGATTAGGGATTTATCAAAGAAATCCATTCGAATAATTTTTAATTGTCCCTAAATGGAATATGAACTTAGTTGATTAGGGATTTATCAAAGAAATCCATTCGAATAATTTTTAATTGTCCATAAATGGAATATGAACTTAGTTGATTAGGGATTTATCAAAGAAATCCATTCGAATAATTTTTAATTGTCCCTAAATGGAATATGAACTTAGTTGATTAGGGATTTATCAAAGAAATCCATTCGAGAAATTTTAATTGTCCATAAATGGAATATGAACTTAGTTGATTAGGGATTTATCAAAGAAATCCATTCGAATAATTTTTAATTGTCCCAAAATGGAATATGAACTTAGTTGATTAGGGATTTATCAAAGAAATCCATTCGAATAATTTTTAATTGTCCATAAATGGAATATGAACTTAGTTGATTAGGGATTTATCAAAGAAATCCATTCGAATAATTTTTAATTGTCCATAAATGGAATATGAACTTAGTTGATTAGGGATTTATCAAAGAAATCCATTCGAATAATTTTTAATTGTCCCTAAATGGAATATGAACTTAGTTGATTAGGGATTTATCAAAGAAATCCATTCGAATAATTTTTAATTGTCCATAAATGGAATATGAACTTAGTTGATTAGGGATTTATCAAAGAAATCCATTCGAATAATTTTTAATTGTCCCAAAATGGAATATGAACTTAGTTGATTAGGGATTTATCAAAGAAATCCATTCGAATAATTTTTAATTGTCCATAAATGGAATATGAACTTAGTTGATTAGGGATTTATCAAAGAAATCCATTCGAATAATTTTTAATTGTCCCTAAATGGAATATGAACTTAGTTGATTAGGGATTTATCAAAGAAATCCATTCGAATAATTTTTAATTGTCCCTAAATGGAATATGAACTTAGTTGATTAGGGATTTATCAAAGAAATCCATTCGAATAATTTTTAATTGTCCATAAATGGAATATGAACTTAGTTGATTAGGGATTTATCAAAGAAATCCATTCGAATAATTTTTAATTGTCCCAAAATGGAATATGAACTTAGTTGATTAGGGATTTATCAAAGAAATCCATTCGAATAATTTTTAATTGTCCATAAATGGAATATGAACTTAGTTGATTAGGGATTTATCAAAGAAATCCATTCGAATAATTTTTAATTGTCCCTAAATGGAATATGAACTTAGTTGATTAGGGATTTATCAAAGAAATCCATTCGAATAATTTTTAATTGTCCCTAAATGGAATATGAACTTAGTTGATTAGGGATTTATCAAAGAAATCCATTCGAATAATTTTTAATTGTCCATAAATGGAATATGAACTTAGTTGATTAGGGATTTATCAAAGAAATCCATTCGAATAATTTTTAATTGTCCCAAAATGGAATATGAACTTAGTTGATTAGGGATTTATCAAAGAAATCCATTCGAATAATTTTTAATTGTCCATAAATGGAATATGAACTTAGTTGATTAGGGATTTATCAAAGAAATCCATTCGAATAATTTTTAATTGTCCCAAAATGGAATATGAACTTAGTTGATTAGGGATTTATCAAAGAAATCCATTCGAATAATTTTTAATTGTCCATAAATGGAATATGAACTTAGTTGATTAGGGATTTATCAAAGAAATCCATTCGAATAATTTTTAATTGTCCATAAATGGAATATGAACTTAGTTGATTAGGGATTTATCAAAGAAATCCATTCGAATAATTTTTAATTGTCCCTAAATGGAATATGAACTTAGTTGATTAGGGATTTATCAAAGAAATCCATTCGAATAATTTTTAATTGTCCATAAATGGAATATGAACTTAGTTGATTAGGGATTTATCAAAGAAATCCATTCGAATAATTTTTAATTGTCCCAAAATGGAATATGAACTTAGTTGATTAGGGATTTATCAAAGAAATCCATTCGAATAATTTTTAATTGTCCATAAATGGAATATGAACTTAGTTGATTAGGGATTTATCAAAGAAATCCATTCGAATAATTTTTAATTGTCCATAAATGGAATATGAACTTAGTTGATTAGGGATTTATCAAAGAAATCCATTCGAATAATTTTTAATTGTCCATAAATGGAATATGAACTTAGTTGATTAGGGATTTATCAAAGAAATCCATTCGAATAATTTTTAATTGTCCATAAATGGAATATGAACTTAGTTGATTAGGGATTTATCAAAGAAATCCATTCGAATAATTTTTAATTGTCCATAAATGGAATATGAACTTAGTTGATTAGGGATTTATCAAAGAAATCCATTCGAATAATTTTTAATTGTCCCTAAATGGAATATGAACTTAGTTGATTAGGGATTTATCAAAGAAATCCATTCGAATAATTTTTAATTGTCCATAAATGGAATATGAACTTAGTTGATTAGGGATTTATCAAAGAAATCCATTCGAATAATTTTTAATTGTCCATAAATGGAATATGAACTTAGTTGATTAGGGATTTATCAAAGAAATCCATTCGAATAATTTTTAATTGTCCATAAATGGAATATGAACTTAGTTGATTAGGGATTTATCAAAGAAATCCATTCGAATAATTTTTAATTGTCCATAAATGGAATATGAACTTAGTTGATTAGGGATTTATCAAAGAAATCCATTCGAATAATTTTTAATTGTCCATAAATGGAATATGAACTTAGTTGATTAGGGATTTATCAAAGAAATCCATTCGAATAATTTTTAATTGTCCATAAATGGAATATGAACTTAGTTGATTAGGGATTTATCAAAGAAATCCATTCGAATAATTTTTAATTGTCCATAAATGGAATATGAACTTAGTTGATTAGGGATTTATCAAAGAAATCCATTCGAATAATTTTTAATTGTCCCTAAATGGAATATGAACTTAGTTGATTAGGGATTTATCAAAGAAATCCATTCGAATAATTTTTAATTGTCCATAAATGGAATATGAACTTAGTTGATTAGGGATTTATCAAAGAAATCCATTCGAATAATTTTTAATTGTCCATAAATGGAATATGAACTTAGTTGATTAGGGATTTATCAAAGAAATCCATTCGAATAATTTTTAATTGTCCATAAATGGAATATGAACTTAGTTGATTAGGGATTTATCAAAGAAATCCATTCGAATAATTTTTAATTGTCCATAAATGGAATATGAACTTAGTTGATTAGGGATTTATCAAAGAAATCCATTCGAATAATTTTTAATTGTCCATAAATGGAATATGAACTTAGTTGATTGGGGATTTATCAAAGAAATCCATTCGAATAATTTTTAATTGTCCATAAATGGAATATGAACTTAGTTGATTAGGGATTTATCAAAGAAATCCATTCGAATAATTTTTAATTGTCCATAAATGGAATATGAACTTAGTTGATTAGGGATTTATCAAAGAAATCCATTCGAATAATTTTTAATTGTCCATAAATGGAATATGAACTTAGTTGATTAGGGATTTATCAAAGAAATCCATTCGAATAATTTTTAATTGTCCCTAAATGGAATATGAACTTAGTTGATTAGGGATTTATCAAAGAAATCCATTCGAATAATTTTTAATTGTCCATAAATGGAATATGAACTTAGTTGATTAGGGATTTATCAAAGAAATCCATTCGAATAATTTTTAATTGTCCATAAATGGAATATGAACTTAGTTGATTAGGGATTTATCAAAGAAATCCATTCGAATAATTTTTAATTGTCCATAAATGGAATATGAACTTAGTTGATTAGGGATTTATCAAAGAAATCCATTCGAATAATTTTTAATTGTCCATAAATGGAATATGAACTTAGTTGATTAGGGATTTATCAAAGAAATCCATTCGAATAATTTTTAATTGTCCATAAATGGAATATGAACTTAGTTGATTAGGGATTTATCAAAGAAATCCATTCGAATAATTTTTAATTGTCCATAAATGGAATATGAACTTAGTTGATTAGGGATTTATCAAAGAAATCCATTCGAATAATTTTTAATTGTCCCTAAATGGAATATGAACTTAGTTGATTAGGGATTTATCAAAGAAATCCATTCGAATAATTTTTAATTGTCCATAAATGGAATATGAACTTAGTTGATTAGGGATTTATCAAAGAAATCCATTCGAATAATTTTTAATTGTCCATAAATGGAATATGAACTTAGTTGATTAGGGATTTATCAAAGAAATCCATTCGAATAATTTTTAATTGTCCATAAATGGAATATGAACTTAGTTGATTAGGGATTTATCAAAGAAATCCATTCGAATAATTTTTAATTGTCCCTAAATGGAATATGAACTTAGTTGATTAGGGATTTATCAAAGAAATCCATTCGAATAATTTTTAATTGTCCATAAATGGAATATGAACTTAGTTGATTAGGGATTTATCAAAGAAATCCATTCGAATAATTTTTAATTGTCCATAAATGGAATATGAACTTAGTTGATTAGGGATTTATCAAAGAAATCCATTCGAATAATTTTTAATTGTCCATAAATGGAATATGAACTTAGTTGATTAGGGATTTATCAAAGAAATCCATTCGAATAATTTTTAATTGTCCCTAAATGGAATATGAACTTAGTTGATTAGGGATTTATCAAAGAAATCCATTCGAATAATTTTTAATTGTCCATAAATGGAATATGAACTTAGTTGATTAGGGATTTATCAAAGAAATCCATTCGAATAATTTTTAATTGTCCATAAATGGAATATGAACTTAGTTGATTAGGGATTTATCAAAGAAATCCATTCGAATAATTTTTAATTGTCCATAAATGGAATATGAACTTAGTTGATTAGGGATTTATCAAAGAAATCCATTCGAATAATTTTTAATTGTCCATAAATGGAATATGAACTTAGTTGATTAGGGATTTATCAAAGAAATCCATTCGAATAATTTTTAATTGTCCATAAATGGAATATGAACTTAGTTGATTAGGGATTTATCAAAGAAATCCATTCGAATAATTTTTAATTGTCCATAAATGGAATATGAACTTAGTTGATTAGGGATTTATCAAAGAAATCCATTCGAATAATTTTTAATTGTCCCTAAATGGAATATGAACTTAGTTGATTAGGGATTTATCAAAGAAATCCATTCGAATAATTTTTAATTGTCCATAAATGGAATATGAACTTAGTTGATTAGGGATTTATCAAAGAAATCCATTCGAATAATTTTTAATTGTCCATAAATGGAATATGAACTTAGTTGATTAGGGATTTATCAAAGAAATCCATTCGAATAATTTTTAAGTGTCCATAAATGGAATATGAACTTAGTTGATTAGGGATTTATCAAAGAAATCCATTCGAATAATTTTTAATTGTCCCTAAATGGAATATGAACTTAGTTGATTAGGGATTTATCAAAGAAATCCATTCGAATAATTTTTAATTGTCCATAAATGGAATATGAACTTAGTTGATTAGGGATTTATCAAAGAAATCCATTCGAATAATTTTTAATTGTCCATAAATGGAATATGAACTTAGTTGATTAGGGATTTATCAAAGAAATCCATTCGAATAATTTTTAATTGTCCATAAATGGAATATGAACTTAGTTGATTAGGGATTTATCAAAGAAATCCATTCGAATAATTTTTAATTGTCCCTAAATGGAATATGAACTTAGTTGATTAGGGATTTATCAAAGAAATCCATTCGAATAATTTTTAATTGTCCATAAATGGAATATGAACTTAGTTGATTAGGGATTTATCAAAGAAATCCATTCGAATAATTTTTAATTGTCCATAAATGGAATATGAACTTAGTTGATTAGGGATTTATCAAAGAAATCCATTCGAATAATTTTTAATTGTCCATAAATGGAATATGAACTTAGTTGATTAGGGATTTATCAAAGAAATCCATTCGAATAATTTTTAATTGTCCATAAATGGAATATGAACTTAGTTGATTAGGGATTTATCAAAGAAATCCATTCGAATAATTTTTAATTGTCCATAAATGGAATATGAACTTAGTTGATTAGGGATTTATCAAAGAAATCCATTCGAATAATTTTTAATTGTCCATAAATGGAATATGAACTTAGTTGATTAGGGATTTATCAAAGAAATCCATTCGAATAATTTTTAATTGTCCCTAAATGGAATATGAACTTAGTTGATTAGGGATTTATCAAAGAAATCCATTCGAATAATTTTTAATTGTCCATAAATGGAATATGAACTTAGTTGATTAGGGATTTATCAAAGAAATCCATTCGAATAATTTTTAATTGTCCATAAATGGAATATGAACTTAGTTGATTAGGGATTTATCAAAGAAATCCATTCGAATAATTTTTAATTGTCCATAAATGGAATATGAACTTAGTTGATTAGGGATTTATCAAAGAAATCCATTCGAATAATTTTTAATTGTCCCTAAATGGAATATGAACTTAGTTGATTAGGGATTTATCAAAGAAATCCATTCGAATAATTTTTAATTGTCCATAAATGGAATATGAACTTAGTTGATTAGGGATTTATCAAAGAAATCCATTCGAATAATTTTTAATTGTCCATAAATGGAATATGAACTTAGTTGATTAGGGATTTATCAAAGAAATCCATTCGAATAATTTTTAATTGTCCATAAATGGAATATGAACTTAGTTGATTAGGGATTTATCAAAGAAATCCATTCGAATAATTTTTAATTGTCCCTAAATGGAATATGAACTTAGTTGATTAGGGATTTATCAAAGAAATCCATTCGAATAATTTTTAATTGTCCATAAATGGAATATGAACTTAGTTGATTAGGGATTTATCAAAGAAATCCATTCGAATAATTTTTAATTGTCCCAAAATGGAATATGAACTTAGTTGATTAGGGATTTATCAAAGAAATCCATTCGAATAATTTTTAATTGTCCCAAAATGGAATATGAACTTAGTTGATTAGGGATTTATCAAAGAAATCCATTCGAATAATTTTTAATTGTCCATAAATGGAATATGAACTTAGTTGATTAGGGATTTATCAAAGAAATCCATTCGAATAATTTTTAATTGTCCATAAATGGAATATGAACTTAGTTGATTAGGGATTTATCAAAGAAATCCATTCGAATAATTTTTAATTGTCCCAAAATGGAATATGAACTTAGTTGATTAGGGATTTATCAAAGAAATCCATTCGAATAATTTTTAATTGTCCATAAATGGAATATGAACTTAGTTGATTAGGGATTTATCAAAGAAATCCATTCGAATAATTTTTAATTGTCCATAAATGGAATATGAACTTAGTTGATTAGGGATTTATCAAAGAAATCCATTCGAATAATTTTTAATTGTCCATAAATGGAATATGAACTTAGTTGATTAGGGATTTATCAAAGAAATCCATTCGAATAATTTTTAATTGTCCATAAATGGAATATGAACTTAGTTGATTAGGGATTTATCAAAGAAATCCATTCGAATAATTTTTAATTGTCCATAAATGGAATATGAACTTAGTTGATTAGGGATTTATCAAAGAAATCCATTCGAATAATTTTTAATTGTCCATAAATGGAATATGAACTTAGTTGATTAGGGATTTATCAAAGAAATCCATTCGAATAATTTTTAATTGTCCCAAAATGGAATATGAACTTAGTTGATTAGGGATTTATCAAAGAAATCCATTCGAATAATTTTTAATTGTCCCAAAATGGAATATGAACTTAGTTGATTAGGGATTTATCAAAGAAATCCATTCGAATAATTTTTAATTGTCCCAAAATGGAATATGAACTTAGTTGATTAGGAAACACGGCATTACTCGAACTCGTTTTTTCCCCAATTCTCGGTACTCGACGTACTTTAATCTAAATAAATAAATTTATGTAGTATATGTTTTTATTTTTAAAAAAATTAAAATCTCTGAATTATAATTCTCTAATTAAAGCCCTGGGCGTTTTTTCAATAGGCAAATTGGGTGGACTTGTATTAGATATGGCCTTAAGGTATTAAGGTATTTATATATTTTATATTTTTTATTCATTTTTATCTTAATTTTTGTAATTTAATTTAATTTTTTTAATAATCCAATAAATTATAAATATTTATTTTATATACTATTTTTAATTCTACCAAAAGATTCATTTATTTTCAATCACAAATGTTATATTAAATAATAAATATGTATATTTTACATTTTTGATATTAAAAAATATTAGTAATATTTAAAGAAATTGTTAACATTAAAAATAAATTTTTCCAACCATATAAATTATTTAAATATTAAAAATAAAATAATTTTATTTATTAATTTTGTATTATTTAAAAATATTCTTTTTCACAAAGACATTTAATAAATATTTTTTATTAATTTTAATATTTTATTTAATAAAAAATAAATTTAAAAATAATTTTTAAATTAATTATCATTTATTAAATAAAGAAAAATAAATATATTTAATAAAAAATTATCCAATAATAAAAAATTTCATTCTTTGTTTTGTTGACAAAAATTGTTGTAGAGAAATTATTGGATTTAAATATCATAAATTGAAATACTTATCAAAAATAAATTTATTTAATAATCTATTAAAAATGACAAATTAATTATTCACAAAAATAAGTTATTTAGATATAAAAACAAAAAAATAATTTTTATTTTAATTTTATTGTAAGTTATAGATAATTTCATTAAAAGTTATTAGACAAGTAAAAAACATTTAAAAATAAAATTTTAATTTTAGAGTTATAATTAATTGATATTTATTTATTTCGGCCCATTGTGTATATTTAAACTATTACGGGTGCAAATAAGATAAAATATAGTGAAATAATTTTAAATATTTAATTTATTTTTAATTAATTCTTAAAATTTTTTAACTAAAAGAGTTTGAAAAAATAAATAATTTAAAAAAAAACTTTGAATTTAACCAATTGATAAATAAAAGTAATTTATATTCAATCAAATTTCAAATATTTTTTGTTAAAAATATAGAAAAAATTTTATAATATAAAATTATCTTCTGTTGAATATTAACCAAAACATTGAAAATATAATTTTCTGCCACTATTTTAAAGGCAGATTTTAAATATATTTTTTTACAAATTAAAAATAAAATCAATCGCCAAATGTTTTGTTTTATCGTCAGCACATTGTATCATTACTTTTAAATTATTAAAATTTTAAAAATATTTATAAAAACAAATATATAATTGATATATTTTTCATATTTTGTAAGTAATTTAAAAAAAGTTGTTAAAATAAAAGCAATTATTTTATTTTACCTACCGTAAATGCTCGAATAATTACCCTGGGTAATTAATGTTTCAACCTCTCGCTAGATGGGGTAATTATTTGAGAGAGGGTAATTATTCGAACATTTACGGTAACTTAATTTACGGTAAACAATTGTTAAATTGTAATTGTATTATGTATAAATTTAAAACATACTTTTTGAAAATTAAAAATGATTATATTTCGATATTTTATAATTTTAAATAAATTAATTCAAAGATATTTTTGATTTACAACAATTCATTAAAAATAATTAACTTTATTAAAACATTTTTTGCAATTGAATTAGCAGAAACAGGATGCTAAGCGGCAACAAATTTGGGCATTTTATTAAGAATATACTATTTTAATTTTATATTAAAAATAGAGTATAAATAATGAATTATTTAATAAAGTTACTTATGCAGCCCAAATTGTAATAATATAAAAACGGATTCTCGGTCTTTTTAGATTAATATAAAAACATAAAAGTTAATTTAATGTAAAATTTGAGAAAAATATTTGAAATATAATTTACAAAAAATAACCCAGTAATTAGTAGAAAAAACATATGATTGCAACAATTTATCAAAAAAGTATTAAAATACAATAAACAAAAGTAAATTAAAAAATAATTTCAAGTAAAAATATTATATTAATTAATTAAATATTTCTTTTAATTTTAACTAAAGAAGTAAATAAATATAAAATATTTTTAATGATTTTATTTTAAATTTTAGAAATTATTTTAATTTTCTATATTAATTAATTATAATTTAAGTAAATATTCAAAACATACATCTTCACTGCAGCGCATTGCATACACTACATTTATTAATAAGTATAAATTAGAAATAATTAAGGATTACAGATATCTAAATAATTAGAGCATGTTTATGCTTTAATATTATAATAAATGAATTATTTTTAAATAATAATTAAACATTGACAAAATCATCAAGCACTACAACTCTGATGCGTTAACTAATTTATAAATATTTAAAATTGACATGTTTTTTGGTTTAAGTTTATTTAAAATTTATTTAAATAATGAAAAAAATTTTAAAGTATTTCTTAAAAATTATTAAATTAAGAATTAAAAAAAAATTTATTTTTTAATTAATTAGCAATTAATAAAATCCAAATAATATTAAGATAAATAGAATATTCTAATTTGAGTGATAAATTAATTTAGAAGTTTATAATTTTAAATATGTATAGGTCTATGTATTTCAAAAATTAAAAAGCAATTTCTCCCCGATTTGTGATTAAAACTTGACATTGCATCGTTATTTTGAGGTATATATTATTATAATATTATTATATTTTTTTAAAAAAGTTATTAAAAAAATAATCATTTTATTTTACATAATTTAAAAAATGGCAATTTTAAAAAACATATAAGACAAATATTAAATTAACTTATTAATTTTTAATTAAATTATTTTTAGCCAAAATATATAGTAAAAATTAAAGAAAAATTTTTTATTTATATTTTAATTATTTTCTTTTTAATTATAAATACTAATTTTATAAATAAAATTTAGAATATTAAATATATTATTAATTAAATAAAAACAAGTCTGAACAGACAGACAATTAAAATAAACACTCGAGTAAGACAATTAGTAAATAATTGTAATTTATATTTAAGTAAAGTTCAAACATTTTTTTGAAAATATAGAGAAAAATATATAAATAGAATATTTTATAATTTAATTAAAAGTTATTTTTCATTAAAAATTCCACAATTTATTGAAATAATTAACATTATCGAACTGTCAGCGAAAGTCTGCAATAAAGCAATATTTTTAATTAATTGTTTTAATTATTGAAAAATATATTAAAAGTTTATATTAAAAATAAAATTTTAACTTAATATTAAATTATTTCTTTAAATTTTAATTATTTCAAGAACCTAAATTGTAAGAAAATATTCAACACATTGTAGGGCTTTTTTACTAAATATAAAACATAAAATTTGGAAAAAAATATTTCTAATAATTTAAAAATAATATGTGTGAAACCTGAAGAAAGAAGATGCAATTGTTACAATTTATAAATATATTAATCTGGATTTAAAAATTATTAAAATAAAATATAACAGAGATAAATTTGAAATTAAATATTAATTAAATATATAATTAAATAAATATTAAAGAGATTATTTTAAATATTTAAAAATAAATTATTAATTAATTATAATTATAATGTAGAATTTCACAAAGCATGTACTTACTGCAGAACATTGCATTGAGTTCTTCAATTATTATAATTTCAAATATATATGAAAATCAGAGAATATTAAAATAATTTTTATCATAAAAAATTTTTTTTGAAATTTCATTTCTAATTATATTCAAAAAATATCCCTAAATAATTAATTTATTCAGAATAATTAATCTAAATAAAACAAAAACAATTTAACACAAATAACTCAAAATATTACCTTTTGTGATACAAAATATACTAAATTAAATTACTCAAAAAATAACATTGAGAAATATAATTTTCTGTTATTCTTAAATGCAGAAAAACGATAAAAACAAAGCATGTACTCAAAGCATGGTGGAAACAATTCTTCAAGAAATAGAGAGTACATATTAACTGAATAATCAAATAAAAAATAAACAGAACTCCATAAAAAGTACTATATTGGTATCGTAAAAATATTTTATTTAAATTTTTTATCGAAATTTTTAATTATTTTTGAAATTCATCTACTGTATTATCTGAAATTTATGTATATTTTTCAATTGTCATGCATCAATTAAAAAAATTTGTATAAAAGCCTAATTAAATTAGTCAATCATTCGTTAAAAATATCCAAATGCCCAAAACAATGTGTGCCATCTTCGCTTCGCCTTTTCCTGTGCCTGGAGCCGTATCGTCGATCATCTGCTTCATATTTCTAATTTACAGTGGTGCTACCATCTTATTTTGCTGCAAAAAATCAAAGGCGCAAAAGAAAAGGGTTTGTTCTAATTTTGGGGAGAATCTCGCCAAAAATCGTTCTGGTTAGACAAGTGTTCCCTAAGTTTTGATTCTGATTTGATTTTCTGCTATTCTGAAACAATATACTAATCTTCTAAATTTATTTTAACCTCAACCCCCTCCTCTCTCCTCACATTTTACTAAACTGGAACCCCTCAAAATGACTAACTATACTTGATTTCAATTTTTAATTTTCAGAAAAATAAGGCAAACAAGGACTCAAGGATGTCAAGAGCTTCGAAGAATTGTGAGTTACTGCGAAGATTTTCGAGAAATTTCAGAAAAAAAAATTTTCCAAAATCTTTAGCTTTCGAAGAAAAACGACGTAAAAGTGGAAAATATGGAGGCGGTGATGATTACCAATCATTGGCAGGGCTAGATGGGGATATGTTTGTGAAAGGTAGAGCTTATAAACGCGTTGATTCTCCTGCTAGAGTCAGACGCGAGGTATGATGATTGTCTGAAAAAATAAAAAAAATATTTAATTTTTTAGAAAGCTGTGGAGAGAGCTAAGAAAATTGTAAGAAAGTTTAAATTTTATAAGTAAAATTTCAATTTAATTTCTTTTAGAAACAGCGGCGAGGTGGAGAGTGTCAAGACGATATTGAGGAGGTAATTTAATTTTTTTAGATGGTAGATCTAAAATTTGCATTCACTTTCTGATTTATTCCTAATAAAACCCCCCCCCCCCCCCACAAGACACCCTTCCTTTCAATTAATCATTCAATAAAAAATTTTTCCAAAGGATGAGGATGTAATGCCATTCACTCAATCGGATATTAAATTGCCTGGAAAATCGCTCCTATCAAAAGACACTATAAGGTCGAGACAAAGTATTGTGGCATCTACTAAGCAAAGTAAAATTCAAAATAAAGGAGCTAGTCTATTTATATAAATAAAAGAAAAAAGAATGGATGTTTGGATGTAATGTGTAAAATGTTTTTTTTGTTGATTATTTGTAATTGTATATTTTTCTTGTTAATATTCTGATGGTTTATTGAATAAAAAAGGATTTTAGGTACTACATATTTGGTTATCTCCCATCATTTTTATTTTCTTATCCTACATATTTCCGAATTGATCAAATAAAACTTTTTTATGCTTGATAGAATCCGAATATCATTCGAAAACACTCGATAAGCGCTATCTTTTTCCGAATTAGCTGGATCAAGTTTGATCGCCCATTAGAAAGTACGAATTTTATAAAATAATTTTTATTACTCAATATTAAACAAGAATAAACACAAAAATTTATGATTTAGGTAACAATTTTTTTAAATTCTCTTTTCCTTCTTTTTGGAGTAACCAATTGCCATTCACCATCATCAGTATTTTTTAAATTATTTTCAATTTCTAAAATATTTTTTAAAATTATTTACTTTATTTTTATAACAATTCCAACCTTTCTCTCTTTTGATTTTTTCTTTCCTCTTTTTCTTTTCATTTATTTTTTGAGGTATTTTATTTTCAATTAATTTTTCTTCAATTTTTAATTTTTTACTTTTATTATTTTCCAAATTTTCTTCTTTTTCAATTTTTATATTTTTTCTAAATTTTTGTATTGGCCTAAATTTATTTTTTAAACGCCCCCAACGAATTATTAAATTTTTTCTTTTTGGCGCTCTTTTCTTTAAATTCTTCTTTTCTTCTCTAAAAATAAATTTAAAAATAAAAATTTTGAAAAATTAACACCGTGTTGGTTTGTGTAATTTAAGTAAATATTCCGGTACAGGAAAGCCGGCTTGATGAATTACTGTGGAAATTGGGCGAATTATTGGCATATCTGATTCCTAAATATTTTAATTAATTAAATTAGATGGAAGGAGTTTTTTAATTGATCTGTGAACTTTAACATTATTCGGATCCAAAGATTTTTTTGGTTTCTTTTCTGGGGGCCAAGGGGGGAAAATTTTTCTGCGCCGAATTTTTGGCACCGAAGATGCCAAAAATCCCCTACCCTCCCCTGGCTACGGGCCTGATGCGGACCCAAGTCCATAACCTTTTCCCAAGAAATTCTTTACAGAAAATTCAAATAAAAACACCGTAAATAAAGTTATAGCCCTTCCAACACGTCCAGCTCTCCCAGTTCTGCCAATTCGATGAATATAAGAAATAATTGATGTTGGCTAAAAATTTATTTTTTTCTTTCAAAAATCAAAAAATAAAAATTCTTTTTCCCTCACCAAATCAAAATTAATAACCAAATTAACATTTTGAAAATCAATTCCACGTCCCATTAATTCTGTACAAATTAATAAATCTATTGAACCAGAACGAAATCTTTCGACTACTAATTGGCACTATTTGAAAAGAATTTTTATAAAAAAAATTAAAAAAAAATAAAGTTAAAAAATTTATCTAAAATTTCATTGAAAATCCCTCCTAAATGCCAAAAAAACAAAAAAAAATTTGTTGTATTTTGTTATTTAGGGGTTAAAATTTTAACCTTAATTGTTAAACAGTTAAAAGTAAAGAACATTTGTCCTAAGAAAAAATGGGATGGGCATATCTTTATGGTATATGTCTTACTTAGAAAAAACTAGGGTAGCACACTGAGCCTTCGGGGCGGGATCGTCGGGAATCAGGGTTTGCCGGAGTAGAGCCTTCGGGATTCAAGTTGAGGTTTTGCCAGGAAAATAGTAGGGCCGGAGTTTTGGGGGACGGGGTGCTAGCCTAACATACTGTTCGAATCTATAAAACATTTCTTTAAAAATATTAATATTTATTTTATTAATATTTCTTTAAAAATGATTATTAATTCCCAACAAACATTTCGATTTAATTTTGAAAAAAAACTTTCTCTCTTTACTTTAAAAAATATTCAAAAAAATCCATCCCCACCTCTTTTTCTGACAAATCCCCAGAAATTAATCCAACAAAAATTTTCCCTTCAAAAAAACTTTTTAATTCTGCAAATAATTGTTTTGCTCTGTCTTTACTCTAAAATTTATTTTTTAATTATTTAAAAATTAATTACTTGTAAAAATATCAAAGCTGGAGGCTCAAAATTTTTTCTCAAAATATCTCTAATTATTTGAACTTTTGCCTGTTCCCAACCAGCAAATAACAATTCTTGTTTAACCAATTCATTTGCACTATTTCTTGGTCCAATACAAACCATCAACATTTCTTTTAATTTTTCTCTACACCAATTCTCTACTTGACAAGAAAATGTTGCCGAGAAAAATCCGTGACGGACATTTAGTCCACAACAAAAATTGAGGATTTTGTCGAGCTAAAATTAATTTCAAAAAAAACAATTTATTTAAATATTTACTTGTAATTTAAAACAATTTTCTCCCTCAGTTCCTTCAAAAATTCTGTCACATTCATCAACAATTAACCATTCAAGATTTGACAAAAAATTTAAAGATTTTTTTTCATTTTCTAATTTTTCCAATAAATAAATTAAACGATTTGGGGTGCAAACAAGTATATTAATTGCTAAGAAAAAAGAATTTCTTTTTTTTAATTTTCAAAAAATTTTTTAACTTTTAAAACTCGACGAATATTCTCAAATTCAAGTTTCCGGTTTAATTTAATTTTTTAGCAGAAAAATTTTAGACTTTAATCTAATTAACAAAAATTGGTACTTATCGGTAAGTACCCAAAAATTGTTATTTTCTTAATAAAATTAGATTCAACACTTATAAGGGAAATTTCGAACTGTGACCAAAAATTTTGAAATAAAATGAAGAGAAAAATTTCTCTAATAAGAAAATTGAGGGACACTCGACCGCTCCAAAAGTCGAGAACTTTGGACCTTATAATTTTTCGAAATGGGGGTCGGAGTCAAAAAAGCCAAAAAATTTTAATAGATTATCGACCATGCTCTACACAATGATATAATTTTCATTTCAAAATTTTTGGTCACAGTTCGAAATGTTCCCTTGTTAACTACTTTAAATAGCTAATTTTTAATTCTAAAAAATTTTAAAAACAAAAAAAATTACCACATTTTTCCAAATTTTTTTCAATTTTAGTAGCAATTTTTGAATTTAAATAAAAACAATTAATATCCAATCCAAAACAAAATTTAACAAAATTTTGGAATGTCTAGAAAAAAATTTTTTAATTGAAAAAAACAAAAAAACCTGAATTGCCAAAATTTTTGTTGGCTCCAAAATTATGGCAGAAAGGATTTTATTGGAATTTTTGGAAGTGTTTTGTTGCCTTTGTTCCAAAATTCGTAAAATTATAGGTATTGCAAAAGCTAATGTTTTTCCAGAACCTAAAAATTAAAATTCTGAATTCGAAATTGAATAGAAAAATAAAAAGTATTTATTTTTTTCTTTTTATTTAGAAAACAATTTTTATTAAAAATATAAAGATGTACCAAATAATTTAAAAAAATATTTCATTAAACCTAGAGAGCGAGATTTTGAAAAAAACCTTACCTTGACCATGCTTTTAGGTGAGGATCTTGACCAGATTTTCGATCTTGAGTCAAGGAAAAATCAAGGAATTCTGAAAATGCCTCTCTGGGTCCAGGAAAAATCAAGATCGGGTCCAAATACAGCTCGCTCTCTATTTAAAACCCCTTCCCAAAAAAATAAATTAAAAACAAACCAGTTGGAGCAGTAACAAGTAAATCTCTGTGTTGTATTCCAATAGGAATTCCTTGCATTTGAACAGGCGTTGGGACAGAAAATTCTTTTAAATTTTCAGATAATTTGTCTGGCAATTGAAAATCAGAGAAATTTTCGATTGGATCGGGAATGTCTGTCCCCCAAGTAAATATTCTGTGTTTTTTACGAATTTGACGAATCTTTGAAGAGAAAGGAAAAAAATTATTTTTAATTAAAAATAAATTTATTTTAAATTTTAATCGAAAAAGTAAAGAAGGGTAAATTTAAATATAATAAAAATTAAAAAAATTGGAATTAGATTTCGATAAATTTCTGTAACAAAAATAAATTTGAATAAAAATTTTCCTAATTTAAAAAAACCTTTTCAAAATGTTTCAATTTTTTATCTTCTTCCATTAATTCCCCATCTTCATTTCCTTTTTCAATTAACAATTTTCTTTTCTTTTGTTTTATTTTATTCTCATTTTTGTCAAAACTTAAATTAGATCCGGCCAATAATTGAAATTTAAAATTTTTGTTTTTTGAAGCCATCTAAAATTTAATTAAAAAATTAATTTTTATTTTTTAAGACCTAAAAAAAAATTTTTTACAAAATTAAAAAAAATATTTGGCAAAATGTTTTTATAAAAAAATTATTTTTCCTAAAATTTATTTTTTTCTCTAAAAATTTTTTAGAAAATGGAGCCTTTTGTTCTTCGAGGATTTCTTAAAGAAAATCAATGGGCAATAATGGAATTGTGGACAGAAAAATATTTACGAGATAATTTTGCTAAAAATAAAGGGCCTTTAACTGTACGTTTTGGAAATAGAGAACATGTAAATGGAGAGGTAGGAATTAATTAGTAATTAATTTTTTTAATGGAAAATGAGTAAAATTTTTATTTTCTATAAAAGAATTACTGAAAAAAAAATTTTTGAAAAAATTAAATTTGCAGATAAAAGTTTTTTTCAATTTTTAAGATTCTTCATGATCACAAAAGTATAAAATATCAATTTGAAAGTTTCTCTGAAATGTTGGATTGGATGCTTGGACGAAATGAAAAAGAGGTGAATTTTAATTAATTTATTAGAATACTTAAATTTATTTGTAAAATAATTTTAGGTTTTTAGTCAAAAAATTTTTCCTTTCACAAAATTAACAAATAAAAGTTTAAGGAAGGGGGTATCTATAGGGCTGGGGGAGACTGTCATCCATCTCCCCTTAAATCCGATTCTCGATTACACCATTTATTTTAAAAAACAAATACCGTAAAATCTCCAATAGAATGGCCGGCCATTCTATTTTCCCTCCAAAGGGCCATTCTATTAAAAGGGGTCATTGAGTTGGAGGTGGCCATTCTAACAGGGATTTTACGGTATACCAAGTTCTCTCCAACTCTTTTTCTCTCTTATTTTTTAAAATTAAAAAGTTAACATCAAATTCTGCAACCGAATCCAAAATTACTTCATCAACTCACTGGGCATATTTTGATTATCGAGATATTTTGGAATTATTGGATGAAGAAAATGCTTCTCTTGTAGATTGGTCTAAATTAAATATTTTCCCTCCTACTTCCTCTTCGGATTTAGAAAATAAAAATTGGAAAGATTCAACTATTTGGATTGGTTTTAAAAACTTTTTTAAAAAATTTTTTTCTTTAAAGGAACCCCCGGTGCCTACACTCCCTGTCATTATGATACTTACGGATTTAATTTACACGCCCAAATTTGTGGATATAAACGCTGGCTACTTTTCCCTCCAAAAACTGATTTAAACGCTACTAGACTTCCTTATGAAGAATCTAGTGTTTTCTCTTCAATTGATATTATTGGGGCTACAATGAAAGAAGTAGAGGAGGAGGAGAATTATATTCCTTCTCCTTTTGTAGTTATTTGTGAACCTGGAGACTTGTTATTTGTTCCCCAAAAATGGTTAAATTATTTAAAAATAAAAATATATCAAAACAAAATAATAGGGAATTGTTCACTACCGGTTATTAACCGGTACCTCTTTTTTCGGTTTTGAGTTTTAGGCAAATACCTGTTTTATTTTAGGGGAATTTTTAATAAAATTACTCATTTTCACTTACATCGCTCATTTTAAAATTTTAATAAAATAAATATTAAACTATTATTTTTAAATTAGTAAGTGTCTAAAATAGAGCCCTCCTCCCCTCCGATCTTGGAGGTTAACTAAAAAAAGTAAAGCTCCATGGGACTTTATTTTAAGAAGCAAAATAAATTTTACAGAAATTAATAAAAAGAAATATTTAGGTGGCATTCTGTCCAATGTATTGCTAAAGTTAATACAAATACAAAAAATACACTAAATAACCAATTATGTATTTCTTTAAATAAATGGTTTCCAACAGAAAATGATTTAATTGAATCAAAAAAGGAAGCTTTACTTAAATTTTTGGTTTTTTTAAATAATTAAATTTAAATTAAGTTAAAAGTATTTTTAGATGTCATTAAATTTAAATTTTGGTTTATTAAATTTATCAGAAAATGTTTGTTTGACAGAATTAAATTCTTTGGAAAATAAAAATAATTTGGAGGAATTAGCTTTTTTGGTAAATGAACGTTTAGAAGAGGAGGAAGAAGAAAATAATGTGTAGAAATTAATTTTTATTTTTTAAATTAAAATTTTTTTTAGAAAACTTCTCCAAACCCAAAACGTGCAAAATTAATAAATAAAGAAAAATTGAAATTTAATGAAGAATATTTTTATAATTATTTTTTAAATAATCCATTGACAGAAAAAATATCAGTTATGGAATGGAAAGAAATTTACAAAATGAGAAAAAGTAAAAAAACTTTTTAAAAATGAATTTTTGACTAGAAAAAACATTATTTTTTAAAGATTTTTATGGAACATTTTTGTCAACAAAATCCAATCAATTTAACAAAAATATAAAAGAAAATTTAGTAGATCAATTAAAAATTGAATTGTTTGAGGCTATATCGTCACCTAAAGTTTTGGATATTTTATTAGATGTTTTTATTTCGAGAAGAAGGGAAAAGAAATATGTAAAATTACTAGAAAAATAAGAAAAAATTGTTTTTTTTATTTAAATGCAAATTTTCAAAAATAAATTTTTAATTGTTTTGTTCGTTGGATAAATTATACACTACTACATAATGTTTATAAGTAGGCTTTTGCTTTTTTTCTTTTTACAGTATGCCGTTTCAACCATCCTCCCTCAAGTCTTGAAATTTTCGGTTTTGGGTTTTTATTTTTTTTAATTGCCTTTTTCTGTATGTCGAAAAATACATTGTCTTAAATTTCAAAAAACTACGAATGTTTGAGTTGATTGTGTATTGAGTTAAGTGTCCCCAGTGAGAATGAGTTCACATAGTGTTCACTGATTACACTACACATATTGTAATCAATGAAGAGTTGGATGGTAGTTGAGTGTTTTTGACAGAGCCCAGATGTAAATGCCAATGTACATCATTGAGTTGAGTAATAGTGTTGAACCAAGAGAGCCATATTTATGTAAATACACGGAGATTTTGCTCTTTCTGGTTTCGGGCACTTGCTGGGATTATTTTTAGAGTGACAAACATTCGAAATTCCAACTCTTCAGATCTCTCAGAGACTAAAATTAAATTAAAAAAAAGAAGGCGAGTTACGTATGTTTGAAAGAAACTACCCAAAGTGTCACTCTCTTCAACCTTTATTTTATTTGATTTTATTCTCTACCCCTTTTTCCTCCCTTTATTATTTTCTATTTTTCTTGCCTAATGCAATGAAATAAATTTTTTTGCTGTTGGAGAGAGATGTGTTTGTTTGACATAGAAACGGGCGTGCACGAGAGATGTGACTATTAAATATTTTGGAGTGTTGCCACTCGTTTAACACAGCCATCTCTACAAAGAGTTGGGTAGTACATACATACTAAATAGACTTTTTAACCTCCACACATTTTTGTTTAAAGTAAAAATTCTTTAATTTATAGTTTTTTAAATAAAATCTATGGCTTCATCTTCCAATAATTCTCGGAATTGTCCTAAATATGCAGTAGTACATTTACCTGAAGGAACTAATGTTCTTAATTTCTACCAATTATTAGTAAAGTTTTCGAATTTATTTGTTAAAATATATGGGTGGATTAAACAAAATCCAACGTATTAGTAAAGAGGTCGAACCCATGTAAGAAAATTGCAAAAGATGGGTAGAGCCTTAGCTGATTTTCATCTAACAATGAATATAATATTTTTATTGTTAGAAAAATCGATTTTCTGGGATGTGATCTAAGAAATCACATTTTTGTGGGGTTTCTTGATTAATCCAGCAATTAAAAATTAATTTTTTAAAAATAATTTAAATTCCATAGAAAGTTTAAATGTCCATTAACTATCATAGAAAATTTAGAGCTACAGTAATATCCCAATAATTTTTTTCACTTTCTTCTCAGTTGTCTAATGGTTTTTCTGAAGTTTCTTTTGTAAATGAAATTCGTGAAAATGCTTTTTTGCCATCAATTATGGGAGGGAATAGTAGTAGTAGTTTAACTTCAACTGGACACAAAAATGATTTGGCAAATATAAATATTATTCCAACAAATGAAACGACAAATCCAACAATTGAAAAAGTTGTTGATTCTGTAGCAAAAATAAGGTAAAAATAAAAAAATGAGAGGGGGGGGGGGGAGATTGATATTTAAATAAAGAAGAATATGGGGGTTGTTAAAGGATCATTTCAATTAAAATTATTTAAATAAAATCCATAATTTTAAAATTATTCTTGGAGGTCAAAAAAGTACAGTATTTCCTCTATTAGAATGGCCCCCTCTAATTGAATGGCCCTCTGGAGGATGATTGAAAAATAGAATGGCCGGCCATTGAGGAAATACGGTATATACAAACATTAAGTAATCCAACATTTACTGTTTCTCCATCTCCAATTCCACAAATAACAATAAATAATGGACAACAGCAACAACAAAAAGAAAAAACATTAAAAGAAGTAGCTTTAATTAAAATGTTTGGAGAAAGAAATTTATTAAATGAAAATCAACAACAACAAAATATTTTAATAAAAACAAAAAATAACAATATCCAAACATTTTGTGGAATTAAGAAAAATAATATTTTGCCGTTAGTTAATGATAATAATACAAATTCTGTTGATTTTTATTCTGTTTGTGCTTTATGTAAAAGCAGACTTTTGTGAGTAGAATTTTTTGTAAAAGAAAGAGAGAACGTATTTATTTTAAGTTAGGGTTGTTAACTACCGGTTATTAGCCAGTACCCCTAGTTTTCGGTTTTGAGTTTTGGTCAAATACCGGTTTTATTTTGGGGGAATTTTTAATAAAATCACTCATTTTCAGAAGTTTTCGGTTTTTTAAATTTTGTAAAAACGGTTAATGTTTGGCAAAAAAATAAAAATTTTCGGTTTTAAAACCGGTTGTGAGCAACCCTAATTTAAACATATTTTTCCTAATTAAATTTAACTACTTTTGATAATTATTTGAAATCTCTCGAGGAGGGTAACTAATTGAGAGCTTTATACCCCGTTTCTTAAATATATTTAATTCCTCAGATCTACCCGTCTTAGCAATCTTGTAAATCACGTTCGTCGACATGCTACAATAAAACAATTTAGGTGTAAAGTTTGTAATTACGAACATATAGAAATGGGAAAAGTTCGTTTACATATGTTAAAAGCACACAAAGATTCGAGTTCGCCTGTGGATAGATTAAATTTTGAAATGCAGATTGAATGGGGAATGTTGATGGAGAAATGTTTTCCAGAACATGCAAAGGTAAAAAAAGGAAGTAAAAGTGTGTAGAATGAATCTAGTAAATGTTTCCTTTGGCGCAGTCTTAATTGTTTTTCTATTCTAGTGTCAAAGCATTTAAATGTCAAGCTTTTTTTAAAGTTTGAGTGAGAGATTAAAAAAATAAAATAAATCTCTCGCTCCTGCGTAAGAAATTCCGCAAAAGTAACGTCGAAAAAAAGCTCGTCTTTGCGGAGGAAGCCGGGCATAGAGCAGAGCGACGACGCGAGCGGTGCTCGAGCTATCGTGTAACGAAGACTGCTTATCCCCCTCTCCATATCAGCACAAAAAAACAGTTTTTGTATTCAATTTATTTTTAACTTTTATTTAGAGATTTGGATTAACATCGACAGCTACAAATTCTCCTCGGAATTTAGAAAATATACAAAAATTTATTGATGTAAATACAAATTATACTTGTACTGTTTGTGGTGAATTAGTGATTGGTAGTCAATTAATTAATCATATAGAGGATATTCACAATTCTGAATGTATTGACTTTATTTGTGGGGAATGTGGATATGAAAATGAATCCAAAAATAATTTAATTTTTCATATAAAGTAAATAAAAAAATAAATATTTTTAAATAAATATTTAAATTTATTTTAAAGTTCACAACATAAAGAAAAAGCAACCAAAGTTGTTTTGGAACAAAAGAAGACTACGAGGAATTTTGTGCATTTTTTAAAGAAATTTTTTGCAAATGTTGGTCGAGATATTTTGAATTTAAATTAAAATTAATTTAATTAAATAATTAAAGGTTAATATTCCAAATCGAGAAGATGTTAATTTAAATAATTCAAAATATTTGTTAGAACCTCAAGAAATTAATGAAAGTAAAGAAAAAGAAATTAAATTGGAAGGGGAATTAATTAATTTAAGTGAAGATGAAGAAGAAGAATTAAAATTGGAATTGGAAGATAATTTTGATAATTATTTGGAAGGGGAAGAGGGAGAGGGGGAGATAGAAGAAGAAGGAAAACGTAAAGAAGAAAATAATAATTTAAATATTTTGGAATGTTGTTCTAATTTAATTTTAAATGAACAAAATAATGAGGTAGTAAATAAATAAAAATAATTATTTATTTTAATTTTAATTTAACAGAAAATTCTCCCAAATGAAATTAAAGAAGAAAAAATGGATGAGGAAGAAGAAATTATTATGACACATTCACCCCCTAAAAAACAAAGAAAAGAACAACAAAATAATATTACTTTACGTCAAAGTAATAGAGTTTTATTAAAGCAACAACAAAATGAGAAAAAATAAATTTTTGAATTAAAATTAAAAAGGAATTAAATTTGGAAATGTTTTTAAATTATGTTAAAAATAAAAGAATATTCTTTATTTAAAAATAAAGACTTTGAGAACATTTTATGGATAATTAATTATTGACTTGTTTTTATAAAATTAAATCCTTCTGTATATCCTTTCATTTTGATTAATTTAATGGAAATTATCCTCAAAAGTCTTCAAATGTTGAACAGAATCGAAAAAATCTTATCAAATGCAATCCTGAACTCGCAATTATACTTTTATCCGCAGTCTCAATCCATAATTTAAAACACCCCACAATTTTACTACAAGTTTTTGAATAAATTTAAAAAAGAATTTTTTTCAAATTGAGGGAATACAAATATTTTTGAAAATCTTTGTTATAATTTTGTGATTTTTCTGAGTCTCTATCTCGGCCTATTGTTGAGACCGCCATCTAATTTTTGTTTTATTCGATTTAACTTGGTGAGCTCTTTCGAAAGACAATATACAATTCGGCCTATTTGAAGCCTGCTTGTAATTAAAAAAGAGAGGAGTCCTCCAACATTAATCTAATTTTTAAATTTTTGTTGTATTTATTTTTGGTAATCTTTTTTATTTTAAAGAATTTATTTTTCTTTTAATCGATTTTTCGCGCTATTTTTCTTTTATTTTTGAATGAAAAATTAACAAAAAAAGTATTTTTATTTATTTATTGTTTGTTTGTCTTTAAATATTAAATAATTTTTAAATTTATTTTCTCAAAAAAACTTTTAATTAAATATTTCAAACATTTCTTATCCGATTTATTAATACTTTCAAATTTCAGTTATTTTTTGTCTTTTTAAATAAAAAAATGTTTTTAAAAAATAATAATTTATTTTTAATTTCTCTAATTCTTTTATTTTTAAATTTATTTATTTATTTTGATATTTTCTCTAAAAATATTAAAATTAATTTTGAAAATGATGGAAATTTTAATTTTGATGATGAAGAAATAAATAAAGCTTTGATTAATGGAATTGAAGCAATTAAATATATGTATGATTCTCAATTGGGGAAAGCTAAGGTTTTGAAAAATTAATTTTTGATTAAAAGTAAAATGAATTAGGGAAAAATTAAATAATTTAGATAAATCTTGTTATTTTTATTTATCTGATAGTTAATAATTATTGTTTAATCCTGCAAAACATTGGTCCCTATAAAAAACGATGAAAATGTGCTTTTCGATTGCCATAAGGTAATCAAGTGTCTGAGTTCGAATATGAGCTTAGAATTTGTCCATTTCGAACCCCAGACTCTGAATTTGACAAAGTCGAATTCGGAGTAAAGTTTCGAATTTAGGATACTATGTCTATTCTTACGCGTCGCTTCGAGCTGAGTTGAATGGTATCAAAATTAGTCTGTTTTGACAACACGAAGTTATGATCAATTAATATAAATCGACCTCTCACTATAGAAGGTGGAAGGGGAATGAAAGGGGGCAATTATTTGAGAGTAATTATCCAAGTATATACGGTAATTAGGAAAATTAACCTTTGTGGCTGCTCATAAATAAATAAAACCCCTTTTTCTAATTCCATATAAATAATAGTTAAGTTCAAAATTCCCTTTCTATTCTTGTCTAAAAACTTTTAAAGGTTTCAGATATTATTGAAAATGTAAAAACTAATAATTTAATTAAAAAATGTCCATCAAAATATTTTTACAAATCAAATATTTTAATTAATAAAATTAATGGAAAATTTACAAAAAATGAGGATTTTTATTTATTTTCTGCATATATTGATAAAAGAAATTTTAATAAAATTCGAATAATTAGTTCTTCATTTAAAAATATTAATTTAATAAAAAATAATAAATATTATTGCCATTTTCATCAATTTAATAAAAATACTAAAAAAGGTTTGGAAAATTATTAATTCTAATAAATGTTGAGAATAATTTAATTTAAAAAATTTTTTTAATAAAAAAGAGGTGATAATATTGAAAGTTGATGAAAATAAATTTAGATTAAAAAAAGAAAATATTTTGGTTTTAGAAAAGATAGAAAAATAAATAAATATTCGGAATTTTATACCAAAAATTTTCTTTTGTTTCAAAATTTCAAATGTAGTCAGACCTCCCTTATGTGTGAAGGCGAAAAAATTATACAACATTTGAAGGAATCGCTTAATCAGATCCTTTCACCAATCAAATTAAAAAAAATTTATTTATGAAAGCTTTGTGATCCTTAGATATTAAATATATAATAAAGTTTAAATAAAAATTATTAGATTTTTACAGTTTTTGGGCATTAATTCAGATTTTTGACAAAAAAATACATATTTAATTTAAAAATATTTTTATTTCAAAAAATAATTAATTAATTATAGACGGTTATTGGGCAAATAATATTATTGTTGAAGCTAATATTCAATGGATATGGCAAAGAGCCTGGGATCCTAGAAATGAATTTTATAATACTTTTATTATTACTTGTCCGAAAGTTTTTGAAGATTTTGAGGTAAAAATAAATAATTTATATTTAAAAATTAATTAATTTAACAGACTACAGCAGTTTATATTTCAAAAAATAATTTTTGTATTTTACCTAATTCTAAAATTAATTTTATTGAAATAAATAAAGAATTAAATAATTATTTATTAAAAGAGGAGGAAAGTGTTGTTGGAATTAAACCCGAAAATATAAAGTAAAGAATATTTGATTAAAAATTAAAAAAAAAGAAAATTTAAAAAGAAAAATATAAATTAGGTGTGGAAAGGAAGGGGAAGACAAGTTTAGAGATTAATAATAAACAAAAATGAAAGATTAATATTCGAGCTTTGATTAGTGAAATTATTTTTTTATTAAATCAAAACATTTTAAAGATAAAAATATTTATTTTACGAATATTTATTCTCTTCCAATTTAATTAATTTTAAATAAAAATTAATTGAATATTTAATTATAATTAGAATAGCAGTTTGCACTAAAGGTCTCTCATTTTTAAATGAATCAGAATTATCTAGTCGATGGATGGCTGAATGGATTGAATTACAGAGAGCTTTAGGTGCTTCATCTATTGGTGTTTATATTTATTGGGTACCTGATAATGTCCGAAAATTACTTGAAAAAATCTCTGAAAGAAAAAGGGTTGATTTGGTATGAAAAAAGTTTTTTTTGTTTTTATTCTAAAAATTTTTTAGATAAATTTGGAATTACCCGGAAATTCACCAAATCAACCAATGAGGTATAATATTAGTTAATTATATTAAAGACAATTAGTAACTATTATTTAAGCCAACAGAATTTTATTTTGAGAAATAGACAACAAAAAAGACGTCACGAATTAATTCCATTAAATGATTGTTTTTATAGGTAATTAAAAATTCAAGAATAGGGTTGTCGGTTTCAAATCGAACCGAACCGGAAAACCGAAGACTTTCTGTTTGGAATTCTGAAATTCTCAAAATTTTCGCCTACAGCGCTTAAAAAGTATCATAAAACTGAGAACACTGCTGCGGATTTGGGACCTTTATTAATTTTATTTGGGGGGGGGGGGGGGTTAAAACAATAATTCCCTCACTCTTTCCAAACAACTTATTTATTTATTAGATATTCCTCTACTCACCATTTTGTTCTGGTAATAGATACAGATGAAATTGTTGTTCCATTATTGCACAAAAATTGGCAAGAAATGCTTTTTAGTATTTTAAATGATGGAAAATGGAATTCTGAACCTTCATCTATTTCAATTAGAAATGTCTATGTTTTTACTCAAAATTCAACTGAAAAAGTGAAAAGTGTTTTTAATAAAAGTAAAAGATCTAAAATTATCCAAGAAAGAGATCAATATGGAAAAAGTTTTATAAAGTATGTTTGTTGTTTAAGGTTTTTGATAAGGAGGAGGATATTTGTTTATAAAAAAATTTTCTCAAATTTTATAACCGTTAACAGTCTAATAATTATAAAGTGGAAGACCGGAAACACTCACGAGGAATTTCTCTCCTTTCAAATTTTATTTTTCTAAAAAATCTAAACTTTCTTTTTTAGTACTCGAAGTGTTGTAAGTGTTTTTAATCATTTTGGGCTACACAGAATTAATTCAAATGTTTCAAAAACTTTCCATGTTCCAGCTAATATTGCATTAAAATATCATTGGAAAAATAAGTGCCCAAAATTGGAATTAGGCAAAGAAATATGTCAAAATGTAGAAAATAATTTGATAGAAGGTGAAGAAAATATTTTAGAAAAATTGAGAGAAAGAATTGAAAAAAACATAGAAAAATATTTTTGAATAAATTAATTTAATTTGTTTTGTGGAGAATTTCTAAGGAAATTTCATTTGTACTTTTAATTCAAACTTTTATAAACTTTATTAGATTTATTGAGAGAATGATTTTTGTGTCAGATAAGTCAAAATGGTGTCCGGAAATTTGGGCTCCGGAAAATTGAAAAATTTAAAAAAATGAAAAGAAATCAGTTGGTTGTAGATGTTCAAAGTTAGGATTAGAGTTTGCTGATCCTGGGAAGTTTACGGATACCCAGAAATTCTTTTCAATTTTTCTATTCACTTTTTTCTACCTTTGCGTGTTTACACAAATATTACTGGTAGGGTTAGGGTTTCATTATCAAATTCCACTGAATCGGTCCAATCAATTTGCATAAACTCATAGTATACAAGGAATAGGTTCGAGTACTCACCAGACCTCGAATTTGCTCAGTGGATAGAGATACGGAGTTATAAAGATGGTAACGCATATAAAACATAACCCCAGAACTCGAATTCGCTCCCTAGGAAGATTTCCCACCAGCCGTAGTTACCGCATGCCCAATCCTGTCTAGTTTATTACATTAAAATCTGTTTTTTTATTTTAAAATTTTATGCATTCTGAAGTTTATTGACTATTTTTCCTTAGAAATTAACTTTTTTGATTAGAGCCCAAAATTCCTCCTTAGCCCAAATTTTTGTGATTAAGACAAAACTCAGACAGAACTCAGATTTTATGACTCAGACAATCTTGGTTATATAAATGGAGTAAAGTACATAGAGTTTTACATGGTTTTGTTTCGTGTTTCAAGACTAAAAACCCCGATTATTTGATCGAGAATTGACCTAAAATCTCAAATATTTTATGAAATACCATTTTGTAAAAAATAAATCAAATCATTTTTCTATAGTGAGTAAACGGTGCCGTGTAATTTCGCCAGTATACGATTTAGGCAGTGAGTAATATAGGCAGTGAGTGATTTAGGCAGTAAACGTTTTTAAAAAATAATTTTTCCCGCAAAAATAATTAGAGTAGCATTAAAAAAATAAATGTGAATTAAGAAAGATTAGGAGGATTTTGAGGAGATATCGGGTGATTTGGGAGGCTTAAGAAGAATTTTTAATCCTTCCTGGTTAGAAAAACAAAGCCATTATGGTTGATAAATACGATAAGTTGATACTGTAATCACATAAATTACTTATAGACCAAATCACTCAGAATTATTTTTTATTGCTACTCTTATTGCTTACTGCCTAAATCACTCACTGCCCATATTACTCACTGCCTAAATCGCATACTGGCGAAATCACCAGACACGGAGTAAACGTTTCATAAAATAAATTTTTGTTTGAGAAGACACAATGCCACATATCAATAAAAAAATTTTTTAAAAGAGTTTTCCATCAAAATTAATAAAAATCATCTTGATATATTAACAACAACAATAAAAATAATAAAATTTAATGAAAAAATAGGGAAAAGATTGTTTAAAAATTGTTAATTTAAAAAACATCTCTTATCAAATAAAAGGATTCACGTGAAAAATAATAAACATACGTATGCCACATATACTTCCAACAATAAAATTAAGATAATTTTTTGTAATTTAGAAATAAATATTTCGTGGCAAATTTAAAAACTAGTTCTTAATTCCGTATATTTAAACAGAGGCAAATTGTAGAAAAACATCAAACACATTTAAAACACATAAACTTGTGTTGAATAAAAGAATAACATGAAAATAATAACTCTAATTCCAATCTTATTTTCATTAATAAATTCGGTAGTTGGACAAACAACATGCGCAACACCGACAACACCCCCAGTTTGTTACTGTACATGTGAATCAACACCTGGAGTGTCATCAACAGCACCAACAACGACAGTTGGACCAACAGGAACAACAACAACTGGCACACCATTAACAACTGGACAGGGCACATCTGGACCATCTACACCAACACCAACAGGCACTCCCGGACAATCTACAACAGCACCAACAGGCACGCCTGGACCATCAACACCAGCACCAACTGGCACGCCTGGACCATCTACACCAGCACCAACAGGCACACCCGGACCATCAACACCAGCACCAACAGGCACGCCTGGACCATCTACACCAGCACCAACAGGAACACCCGGACCATCAACACCAGCACCAACAGGCACGCCTGGACCATCAACACCAGCACCAACAGGCACGCCTGGACCATCTACACCAGCACCAACAGGCACACCCGGACCATCAACACCAGCACCAACAGGCACGCCTGGACCATCTACACCAGCACCAACAGGCACACCCGGACCATCAACACCAGCACCAACAGGCACGCCTGGACCATCAACACCAGCACCAACAGGCACACCCGGACCATCAACACCAGCACCAACAGGCACGCCTGGACCATCAACACCAGCACCAACAGGAACACCTGGACCATCTACACCAGCACCAACAGGAACTCCTGAAGCTACAACCGCACCAACAGGAACATCCGGACCATCTACACCAGCACCAACAAGTACACCCGGACCATCTACACCAGCGCCAACAGGAACTCCCGGACCATCTACACCAGCACCAACAGGAACTCCTGAAGCTACAACCGCACCAACAGGCACACCCGAATCTACAATTGAACCTACTGGTAACCCAACTGTCAGGCTAGGACCATCGACACCAGCACCAACAGGAACTCCTGAAGCTACAACCTCACCAACAGGAACACCCGGACCATCTACACCAACACCAACAGGAACTCCCGGACCGTCTACACCAGCACCAACAGGAACTCCCGGACCGTATACACCAGCACCAACAGGCACACCCGGACCATCTACACCAGCACCAACAGGCACTCCCGGACCATGTTCAACAGCACAAACAGGTACTCCAGGATCATCTACACCAGCACCAACAGGCTCGCCTGGACCATCAACACCATCATCAACAGGAACTCCTGAAGCTACGACCGCATCTACATGCACACCTGGACCATCAACACCAGCACCAACAGGAACTCCTGAAGCTACGACTGCACCTACCGGCACACCTGGACCATCAACACCAGCACCAACAGTAACTCCTGAAGCTACGACCGCACCTACAGGCACACCCGAATCTACAATTGAACCTACTGGTAACCCAACTGTCAGCCTAGGACCATCGACACCAGCACCAACAGGAACTCCTGAAGCTACAACCTCACCAATAGGAACACCCGGACCATCTACACCAGCATCAACAGGAACACCTGGACCATCTACACCAGCACCAACAGGAACTCCTGAAGCTACAACCGCACCAACAGGAACACCCGGACCATCTACACCAGCACCAACAAGTACACCCGGACCATCTACACCAGCGCCAACAGGAACTCCTGAAGCTACGACCGCACCTACAGGCACACCCGAATCTACAATTGAACCTACTGGTAACCCAACTGTCAGCCTAGGACCATCGACACCAGCACCAACAGGAACTCCTGAAGCTACAACCTCACCAATAGGAACACCCGGACCATCTACACCAGCATCAACAGGAACTCCCGGACCGTCTACACCAGCACCAACAGGAACTCCTGAAGCTACAACCGCACCAACAGGAACACCCGGACCATCTACACCAGCACCAACAAGTACACCCGGACCATCTACACCAGCGCCAACAGGAACTCCCGGACCATCTACACCAGCACCAACAGGAACTCCTGAAGCTACAACCGCACCAACAGGAACACCCGGACCATCTACACCAGCACCAACAGGAACTCCTGAAGCTACAACCGCACCAACAGGAACACCCGGACCATCTACACCAGCACCAACAAGTACACCCGGACCATCTACACCAGCGCCAACAGGAACTCCCGGACCATCTACACCGGCACCTACAGGCACACCTGGACCATCTACACCATCTCCCACAGGCACTCCATCAACATCAAAACTAACACGCACTCCAAAAACAACTATTACACCTAAACCAACTAAACCTAAACCCACTACTAAAAAAGGAAGTAAGATACAAACTAGTTATACCGTAATTCCTTGTTAACTAATCACCGTCCATCTTTATTGAGTTTTCCAAAAAATATCGTTATATGTAGTATAGCGGTATAACTAATTTTACTTAAAAAATAATATTTTATAATTCACTTTTAAAGTGTGCTGCAATTACATGAAATGTCAAGAATGCAAATACAATCAAAAGTGCGAAGGATATGGAGGATATCCCGATCCATGTGTTGATTATTGAAAAATGATATATTAAAAAATGAAAATGATAAACATATTTGTTGAAAATAATTTTATTTAACGATCGATTTTCTGTACTTTTAGCTTTTAGTCCTTTCATAAATGGCTTATATTTTTTATCAATTTTAAGGATTTGATTAGTTGCTTCTGCTTTTGGGGACTACTATTAGCTAAACCAAATTATTCTCTCCCTATTAATTTTTTTCAAATTCTGTGTTTGAAAAATTTTAATTTGAAAAATAATTTATAACATGTACAGACTAGGGCTGGGGGGCATCATTCAATGTGGCATCATTCAATTTCCTATTGTTGGAACTAGCTTTTTTGGAAAGTGGACGTTTAATTTTGCGTAGGCCAAAAATGAAAATTTAGATCTAAAAATTTTTAAAATGAGAAATCAACCAAAAATCCATATACTTCTTGTTATTGATTCACTAAGTGTTTTTAAATTTTTAAAAAATTCGGATGGCTACAAATGAAAAAAATTTTCGAAAAAGGAGGTGGACGTATAATGTGTTTACCTTAACACACACTATTCCCAAGAAAATTTATTGTAAATGAGTTAATATGTACATATAATTAAAATTTCTCGATCTCTTATTTCTGGATGACATAGGGAAATAGAGCTTAGTCTGGATGACATAGGGAAATAAAGCTTAGTCACCACTGTCTCCCTGTAAATAATCTAATCTTATGGAAAATAACTAAATTTACCTTTTGCGAAATATTCAGGGTTCAATACTTAAAACGATAATGAAAATACTCAATTAAAACGATGCTCCAATGTTCACCTTCATACTTACATATTTATATCCATTTTATATAAAAGAATGTTTACAAATTAGATATAATATTTCAACTATAAACCTAACAAAAAGGCAATATTTAAATATAATCAACTTAATAACAGATTCCTAAAAATCAACAAATTATAACAAAAACAATAACATAATTAATATAATTAAATGAAAGATAATTAAGCTACGTTGCGTTCTTGCACGTTCTTCTTCTCGAATTTTTTGTTTTTGTTCTAACCATTTTGAGTAAGCCATATCCCATAAAAGTTCTTCCCTCTCACGCCATTCTCTGTCAGAAAGATTACTACGAATCTTATCAAATTCTTCTTTATTTTTCTCTTCAAATTCTCTTCTTAATTTAAGCCATAACTTTAAAAATAAAAAATAAATTAAAAATAAAGAAGGATTTTAACTTGTGCCTAGGGTGATCTATAAAAAAGTAGAGACAAAGACCAAGACTTGACCCCATCCCAAAAAACTCAAGACTTTGAGTCCGGATAGCTATAGATAGGATGCATAAATTAATACTATATTCAATTATAAACAAAAAATCATTGTAAAGGAAGTTACTTTCAGCCTAAAAATACAGATAAAAATTAATCAGATTTCTTAGAAATAGTGAATTCCGGGTAATATGTCATTAAAGATAATTACAAAAATTGATGTAAGAATTTTCAATAATTCGAACTAGAATTTTATGGCTATTGTAAAATAAAAATATAAAATTCAGTTTCAACAATAGCGAAGTTTCATCAAACTACAACAAAATATACAAAAAATCTGATGTACAAAAACATAAAAAATATTAAAATAAAATATGTACACGTTTCTAAAATAATTTTGTGTAAGCAAAAGTTACACAAAACATCAATGCCACATATTAATGACAAAAGTTGTTTACAACCTAAAATTTTATAAAATTTTATTAAAGCCTTACATTAAGCAAATAATTCAAGCTAGAAAAAAGCAAAAGTAATAAAATAAAGAGGCAAAAAGAAGGGTTAAAGATTTCTTAGATAAGTTGAAAAGTTAATAATTTTAAAAATATTAACAAATATTCACGTGAAAAAGGCAAGACAAAAAGCGAGTAACATAAAATAAGGTAAGGCCAATAAGACGAAACCCTATAACTTCTAAGAAAAATGATCCACCCTGGATGTCGGTTGGCATCAATCGATAAATAAGCTATAGAATAAACAAGAAAGGAAAAATTTTGCGGATGGCGTCGAAAGATTGCGCCATGAAGTTGTCTCAATATGCCACATAATAAACATTAAATTTTTAATTAGTTTTTTGCATAAAGTTATACGAAGTGAAAAATGAATATAAAAGTAATGGGAAAATGGAAAAAACATCAAACACAACCAAAACACATAATTGTGTTGAATAAAATAGTATTATGAGAGTAATAAATCTAATTCCAATCCTATTCTCATTAATAAATTTTGCTGCTGGGCAGACAACATGCGGAGTAGCAACAACACCTCCAGTATGTTACTGTCAATGTGAATCAACACCTGGAGTGTCATCAACAGCACCAACAACGACAGTTGGACCGTCAGGAACTACCACAACTGGAGCTACACCAGCATCAACAGCTTCTACTGGTCCATCTACATCAGCTGGAACTGGCTCAACTTCAACTGGAACCGGCCCGACTGGAGCTCCAACAGCTACACCAGGATCAACAGCTTCTACTGGTCCATCTACATCAGCTGGAACTGGCTCAACTTCAACTGGAACCGGCCCAACTGGAGCTCCAACAGCTACACCTGCATCAACAGCTTCCACAGGTCCATCTACATCAGCTGGAACTGGCTCAACTTCAACTGGAACCGGCCCAACTGGAGCTCCAACAGCTACACCAGGATCAACAGCTTCCACAGGTCCATCTACATCAGCTGGAACTGGCTCAACTTCAACTGGAACCGGCCCAACTGGAGCTCCAACAGCTACACCAGGATCAACAGCTTCCACAGGTCCATCTACATCAGCTGAAACTGGCTCAACTTCAACTGGAACCGGCCCAACTGGAGCTCCAACAGCTACACCTGCATCAACAGCTTCCACAGGTCCATCTACATCAGCTGAAACTGGCTCAACTTCAACTGGAACCGGCCCAACTGGAGCTCCAACAGCTACACCTGCATCAACAGCTTCCACAGGTCCATCTACATCAGCTGGAACTGGCTCAACTTCAACTGGAACCGGCCCAACTGGAGCTCCAACAGCTACACCAGGATCAACAGCTTCCACAGGTCCATCTACATCAGCTGGAACTGGCTCAACTTCAACTGGAACCGGCCCAACTGGAGCTCCAACAGCTACACCAGGATCAACAGCTTCCACAGGTCCATCTACATCAGCTGGAACTGGCTCAACTTCAACTGGAACCGGCCCAACTAGAGCTCCAACAGCTACACCTGCATCAACAGCTTCCACAGGTCCATCTACATCAGCTGGAACTGGCTCAACTTCAACTGGAACCGGCCCAACTGGAGCTCCAACAGCTACACCTGCATCAACAGCTTCCACAGGTCCATCTACATCAGCTGGAACTGGCTCAACTTCAACTGGAACCGGCCCAACTGGAGCTCCAACAGCTACACCTGCATCAACAGCTTCCACAGGTCCATCTACATCAGCTGGAACTGGCTCAACTTCAACTGGAACCGGCCCAACTAGAGCTCCAACAGCTACACCTGCATCAACAGCTTCCACAGGTCCATCTACATCAGCTGGAACTGGCTCAACTTCAACTGGAACCGGCCCAACTGGAGCTCCAACAGCTACACCTGCATCAACAGCTTCCACAGGTCCATCTACATCAGCTGGAACTGGCTCAACTTCAACTGGAACCGGCCCAACTGGAGCTCCAACAGCTACACCTGCATCAACAGCTTCCACAGGTCCATCTACATCAGCTGAAACTGGCTCAACTTCAACTGGAACCGGCCCAACTGGAGCTCCAACAGCTACACCTGCATCAACAGCTTCCACAGGTCCATCTACATCAGCTGGAACTGGCTCAACTTCAACTGGAACCGGCCCAACTGGAGCTCCAACAGCTACACCTGCATCAACAGCTTCCACAGGTCCATCTACATCAGCTGGAACTGGCTCAACTTCAACTGGAACAGGCCCAACTGGAGCTCCAACAGCTACACCAGCATCAACTACTTCTACTGGTCCATCTACATCAGCTGGAACTGGCTCAACTTCAACTGGAACCGGCCCAACTGGAGCTCCAACAGCTACACCTGCATCAACAGCTTCCACAGGTCCATCTACATCAGCTGAAACTGGCTCAACTTCAACTGGAACAGGCCCAACTGGAGCTCCAACAGCTACACCAGCATCAACTACTTCTACTGGTCCATCTACATCAGCTGGAACTGGCTCAACTTCGACTGGAAGCTCAACTACATATAAACCACCTACAACTCGCAAACATAAACGTAATTTTACTTTAACTTAATTAAAACAATTATCCTTTTCCCTTTAAAGCATGCTGCAATTACATGACATGCAAAGAATGCAGTTATAACCAATATTGTGGTGGATATAATAGTTACCCCGATCCATGTGTTGATTTATACTAATAAATATTAGATAACTATGTATTAATATACCACATATGTAGCACTATATTACAAAAAAGTAGTTTTTAGTCTGATAAAATTTTAATTTAATTCTATTTTTTGCTAAATAAATTATTTACATAAACTTAATATTTTCGATGTGAATTTTTTAATCGCTAAAATAATAAATTTAGTTCTTCGTAAAAAGAAATACAATTTTCTTCATAAATTCAAAAATGATTTTTTAATCGAAGTGGAATATGCCTTCTTTTTAAAACACTTTTTTCTTAATTTTTTGAAATGAGTTTTTAATCCTCTTAAACAGACTAGATGAATAAATTGAGATTTTCAGTCCTCCGAATAAGTTAATTAAGAACCAAAAGCCGCTACACGAAAACCACATAAGGCGGCCGAACTCATCCTATCCCCAGTCTTGAGTCTTGGTATAATTAATAAAAGAATAATCCTACCTCATTCAATTCTTTTTCTTCCCTTTTTCTTCTTTCAACTTCTTCTCCCCATTCCCATTCCGCCCATTGTCTTCTTTTTTGTTCTTGATCCCATTGCCATCGTTGAAAAGGTGAAGAACCTGAAGGTGGCGGTCCTCCAAAAATGTCATCAAAAGGAGAAAATGGGCGTCTTCTTTGTCTGTCAGATTCTGCTCCAAATTGCCATTTCCATTCCTTTTCCCATTCCTGATTTCTAAATGGAGGACGAGGATGAAAATCTGTGCTCCATGTTGGAGGTTGTCTAGTTTCTCTACCAGTACTTGGCCTTTCTTGAGAAGTACCAAAACGTAATTGTCTGTCATATTCTCGACGTTTCTGAAAAAATATTTAATAATTTTTTCTCAAATGGTAAGACACCAAAATCAGTTTGATTTAATGACTTTGAACCCGAGCGAAAGCTATCTCTCACATAGTTAAAAAATTATTTTTTGATTTATTGTAAAAACGATTTTAAATTTTCCAAAAAATATTATTTTAATGTTGGAGTGATAAAATTTTGTTTTTCTTCTTTCTTTTTAGCCAAAAATCCGACAAAATTCTACATGTGTAAAGGAGATGTTAAAATCTAAAATTATTGACTAATTTAATAGTTTATATAGTCGACATGTTTTTTTAGTTTATATAGCCTAATATAGTCGACATGTTTAATTCTAATTTAAAAGAAATAAATAAAAACCTGTTCATCTTTCAATGTTTCATAAGCATTAGAAATTTCAACAAATTTTTTGTTTGATGCATCACTTGAACCGGAAACATCTGGATGATACTTTAAAAAATAAATTTATTTAAAAAAATATATTTTTAAAAAAAATCTAACCCTTTTAGAAAGTTTATAAAAAGCACTTTTTAATTCTGTTTGAGTTGCATTTTGGCTAACTTCAAGAATTTCATATAAATTTTTTTGCCCAGAAGTACCGAAAGATCGTTGAAAAATAATTTTTCCAATTCTTTTATTAATTAATTCTCCAATATTTGATGTTGAATAAAGTCTGCTACAACAAGGAATTACTTGAAATGTTTCCACAAAAATTGAGATTGCATTTGTAAATAAAGTAGAAGCTTTTTTGTTGTTAAAACAACGAATTTTTAACATCTAATTTAAAAAAAATAAGTAAAATTTAAATATTTTTTGACAAAAACTTTGTAAATTTAAAAAAAAATTGGAGAGACTCCAATGGATTATTTCTGAATAAAACAGAGAAAGTAATAAAGGAAATAGTGTTATTTTTTAAATATTTACTCTTTTGGCGTTAATTTATTTTAATTTTTTGGCATTCTGCTTTATTTTTCTAATTTTTGAGAAAATGACACGTTTTTAATTGCATTTTCTTATAGAATTTATGGATTTATTATTAAATTTTCTTAAGCAAAAGCATGTAAATTTGTCTAAAAAATATTTTAAATTAATTTTAAATAAAAATTTAGAAATGAATGTTGGAAACAAAAAGATTTCTATTGTGTTAAAATCAACATTACTCGGTAATGGTTTGCAAAATGAACAGTCTGTAAAGCAAGTGAATGAAGAAAAGATTCCAATAAATAGAATTGAGGTAGAAATAATTGCATCAAAGTTTAGATAAATAAATAATTATTTTTTAAAATTATTTTTAATAAAATTTTAAATTTTAGAAAATTAGCAAAATCCAAAATTCTGTATCCTCCAACGAAGATTTCCAATTAACAAAAAGTGTTAAAAACAATAATTTTATTAAAAATGACAATCAAATTGGTGACAATATTAAATATGAGGAAGAGTCTCAAACAAAGTCTTCCCCTCGTTTTTTGCCTTTTGCCATTTCTCGTCAACAATTAACACCTTCATCTTCAACTACTTTCGTTAGCAAAAGGTATTTTTTTCCTTTTTGAAATTTTTACCATAAATTGGGCTAAAGGGGAGTTTTTGTGTTTGTGAATTTTCAAGAAAAGATTTTGCTCTAAAATTTCGAAATTTTAGTTTTTGACATTTGCTCTGTTGCAATCAGGTAAAAACACCTAAAAAGAGTGTAAGACTCGCAATGAAAATTTATTTATTTTTAAATAATTGTTTTGAAGGTTTTCCTGACGCGTCCTTCAAAGAGGTTGGGAAGGGTTTTTTCTTTGTTTTTATTCACGTTTCCTAGTTTTACTATTAACTTTTTTAAAACCAAAAATTATAAAATAGTTAGTTTTTCCTTTTATTTGAGCTTTTTTCCTCAAAACCTTGATATGTCTAAAAATTTTTCTGAAAATTTTTTTTCAAAATTTTCAGATTTTTTGAGCAAGTAAATGTAAGTTTTGATCCTGGTTCTTGTTTATTAATTTTTTTTAATGAATAATTAAATTTATTGACCATTTAAATTGGTCAAACAAAATCTTTTCTCATTTTTAAGCAATACAACAACAACTAAAAAACAAAACGAAGAAAGTGTGAAGTCTGAAGAGGAATTGAAGAATGTTAAGGAATTTCCTTCACAACGCCCTTCTCGTCAACGTACTATTTCCGTCGAAACATCTATTTCGAATAGTCATAGTTCAAAATCTTCTCATCGCTCTTCTTCTCATTCTTCCTCTTCAGATTCTTCAACAACTTCCAATCGACGTTCTTCCACTTCAAATTCTTCTAGGAATTCCTCGACTTCACGTCGTTCTGATTCGTCAACAGAATCGTCATCGAGATCTCATTTACGGCGCTCGTATAGAACAAGCAGGTATAGCCGTCGGAGAAGACGAAGTAGCAGCAGAAGTTCTAGCAGGTATAAAAATATTTTTATTTTTTGGCTTTCTCCGGCTACCAAATTTCTCTCCGGGTCTGTTTATAACCTTAATTTTTTTAGGGAAAGATATTCGCGGAGACGTCGCCGATCTTCTTCTACTAGAAGGTATCGATTAAAAAGGCGACGCTCTTATAGCAGGGATCGAAGTTATACAAGATCTTCAGTCAAACGTTCTAAAAGATATTCATCAACTTCGTCATCTTCTAGAAGCTCAAGTTCCTCATCTTCGTCTTCTAGGTTTTTTTTATTTTTTCAAATAAAAATTTTTTTTTGAAGTTCCTCCTCTTCACAAACTTCACATTCTGAGAAGTCATCGGCCTCTTCGACACATAATTCCTCTACTACATCTATCGGTTCAAAAAAATTGGTTGGTACGAATAATTATCAAAAGGATGAGAGAAGTGAAGAAAAATCAAAAGATATGAACAAAGAGACGAAAAATCATATTAAGGAAGATAAACTTGAAGAGAGGAAGGAAGAAATAAAGGAAGATAAATTGAGTAGTAAAAGTGGTGATTCCAGGCCTTATTCCTCAGAAGACGAAGATGACCAACAGGAATTTGTAGAAGAGAAGGAAAATGAAAAGATTGGAGTAACGGATAAAAATCAAGAAGTAGAAAACGACGAAAACAAAAATGAAAAGAATAAAGGAAAATGGTTACCGATTGGTTTTGAGAATTTTAAGAATGAGAGTAATGATGATAAAAATGTGAAAGATGAAACGGATGAAAGTGAAATGTCTGATCATGAAGCAGAATTGGTGCGCAAAAATAAGCAAATTAGGTTATTTTGAACATTTTTCACAATTTTTTTATAAAATAATTTTTAGAATTAAAGAACGTTGGGAGTTGCTCAAGTATCAAAAACAAGTAATCCCTCAGACATCAAATAATTTTGAGTCTAATGAATGGAGTGAAGAAAGAGAAAGGGATTTTGTATTTAGCTTGCTTGAATAGAAAATGATATTTTGACATTTTTATTTTTCTAAAGAATGAGAATAATTATTAAATTAATTATTCGCACCTTTTCAAATATTTGTGAAAGATGAGAAAATGTTCCTGAAATTTTATATTAAATAGAGATCAAAAGGAATTTTGATTTTTGTTTTTAATTTCGATCTCTATTTGGTCTTTTGGCTAAGGACCTTGACTATCTGTCACTTTTGACAAATTTGGTTTGTAATCGGATATTGATATTCGTTTTTATATTTAATTTTTTATTTTGATAAAATTATGGGTTTTTAAATTTTTTTTGGTTTTTATGTTAATTTCAATTTTTATTTTTTTAAATTGAATAATTTTTTTTCATTTAATTAAGACAAAATAAAAATGGAAGGAAACACGATTGATAGTTTGGCTACTTCGGCTGAGGAAATTTTTTCTGATGGGGAGAGTATTGATGATGAATTGCCTACTTCTTCAAATAAAGTTTTGGATGAACGTAGAGTTGAGTTGTCAGATAGTTGTAGTCTTCAGGTTTTTTGTTCAAGTTTTCCCTAATATTTTACCCTATCTTTTAGAGTTCTGGTGAAAATAACATCCGCAGAGGCAGATTAAGAAAATTATTTTATTATGATGCTCACAAGAATATACCTTATGAAGAACTAAATAAAGGTTTTTTGTTTTTAAAATATTAGTTTCCTTATGAGCATTTTTGTTTTCAGCTTCAAAAGATGTTTTGGACAGAGCAGTTGAATATATGCAATTATTCTTAATTCGTTACCAAGCAGAGCATGCTGGAGTTGATGTTTGAATTCTATTTTTCTATTCCATACTAACAATAAGCTAGCTAAATTTTATTTTTAGTTACTTCGTCGTATGCTTTTGGCTGCTCGTCTTCATGGTGCTCCTCTCCAACGCCTTATTCAATTTGCCTTGTCAATACGTTTGAAGTACATTCCGGATATCCCTCAATTTTGTTATAGGCCAATCAATATTAAACTTTTGTATTTTTTAAATTTTTAAAATTTTTTATATTTTTTTCGTTCAGTTTTGATGAAATGAACGAATTGGAAAGACGTTTTGGACATTTTCTTTGGGATTTATTTTTTGTTTATTGTCGACCTTACTCAAAAAGGTTTTATTTTTTGGGAAAAATTTTAACTTATTTTAAGGGAAGAAATAAGACTGCATCGAATATTTTTTCGTCGTCAACTAACTTCTCTTGTTATTAATTTACACAATGCTGCAATGAGGAAAGATTGGCCGACAGTTGCTGATTGTTTAGGTTTTTTCAAGGGTGTATTTAAGGGGTGTTATATCCCATACACCATTCCTGAAATGGGGGAAAAATTGGGAGGAGGATGAAATTTTTTCTCTTTTGAGCTTCTAAATTCGTAAATTTTTCCTGCGGCGTTTAAAAAATAAGAGTATAAGAGCACACCCAATTTTAGCCTCCCTGAAATCGACCCCTTGTTTACGCACTTGGTTTTTTGTTTATCTTTTCGATAAATGCTAAGGAAAGGGAGAATTAAATAGGTTTGTCTGTTTGGGATCGAACCGGAGATTTTTCATTTCATCGGTCACAGGTATTAAAAATTTATTAATTATTTCAGCTTCAATTCCTGCATTTCCTTCAAAACAGCTTCATTCAAGAAATCATTTTGAATTTTTTAATCACGCAATGGGTCCATATTTTCCTTCATTTTATTTACTTACTTTACAGACTTTACTTGAAAGTAAGCAACAAATAAACAATTTAAGTGCACAATATGTTAAAGTATGTAGGTATTTTTTATTAACTTATTTGTCAAATTAGTAATAGATGGAATTATAGTTAAGTGGGATAATTCTCTGATTTCGGCGCTTAAAGCGGCTAGCTTTTAAATTAAATTAATTGTTAGTCGCGAGCATGGCTGCCGTATATTAAATCTACACTAGTTAGTTTGATGCGTCCTGGTAGTGGGAGACACATACCCGATTGGCGTTATCAGGCAGGCCGGTGTTACACCCTTTAAATGTTTTTTTAAGTTTTTCGTATTTTTCGAACATCCTATTTTATTTTGTTATTATTTTAGGCCTTTAAAGCTTTTAATTCTACTTCTTCTGAGCGTCATATTTGGATGGATAACTCAATGTTTTACTACTCACAGCTTCTTATTTTTCATTTATGTAATTTTAAATTGGAGAAGACTGGGCCAGTTTTGGCTGGGAAAATTGTCAAATTGCAAGGGGATTCTCGGGTATAAAATTGATTTTCATATACCTGGAAATTTTTCTAATAAATAATTTAAGTTTGTAAATTTTTCCGGTACTTTCCTGTTATGACGCAACAGTCAGTTTTTTCGTTAGTTTTTTCGAAAATTATGTAAAAATGGTCAGTCTGAACAATAATTGTAGAACCCATCGAGCTGAGTCGAATGACACCAAAATCAACGAATTTTGAGGAGATTTGACAAAGCTATGACATTATTTAGACCTACCTATGGAACCTGTAGAAATCTTAACCTTAATAATTTTTTTAATTTGCATTGTTATGAACAAATCAAAGAAATTCCTTACTTTTAATTTTTTAGCATCGCCGTTTAATTCTTTTGCTCAATTATTCCATTGATTTTGAGAAACATTTTCTTTCATTAAAAAAAGAGCGGCTTGAACGAATAAACACATCAAAACTAGAGATGGATGAGGACAATACATTACAAATACGAGTATAGAAAATTTATAAAAATTATTTAAAACTTTTTTTATTTTTAGGATCGTTCTTTATTATCTGGATTTTCTGGCTTTCTTGATGTTTTGTTTGAAGAACCTACAACAATTGCTGGTCTTTTACCTTTAGCAGTATTTTGTGCAATACAATTTGACTGTTTAGAGGCAAATCGTTTTTTTTTATTTAAATATATTTTTTAATGTAAGGATTTAACTGAAAAATTATCTGAAGAGTATATTCGCTATCCTTTTTTATTAATCCATGTTCACAATGTTTTTGCTCATTTTAAACTTTATCATGTTGTCGGACAAATGCTTGACAGGGTTAGTTTAGCATTTACTTTATTGATTGATATGTTATTCTCTCGATAGTTGTTTGAATTGTCTCTTGAAACTTTATCTGCTGAACCTTTCATGTTAGATTTGGTTGAGCAACGTTCACTTCAACCTTCGAATTTTGGTCAATTTGATAATGTTGTTAGTGGAAATTTACGTTTTCTTTTTATGGTATGTTTTCTATCAAGTTCCTGAGGCAATAATTATTATTATTTTCTCTTTACAAAAGAAAAAAACTTTTTACCTCAAACATGTACTAGGTTGGTTCATTGGTTTACCTCCATGTCCTACGAAGCCGATGACGATTAAATAAATTAATAAAAATGAAAAGAAATAATTTTAACCAAAAACATTCATTTCTGAGTTTAAACGATTAACTCGAAGAAAAGAAAGTTATTTAAAATTTTGGATAAATAACAATGCCCCCATTTAGGGTTCACGGTTTCTAAGAGATTGGCCGTGATCCAAAGGCGAGGGTCAACATTTAAATTAACTAAATGATTTTAAAAGGCGAATCTGAGGCTTCGTTTTTCAATAATAATAATTGAATTTTTAGGTTTGAAAATTTTACTTTTTTTAGTTTCTAGATTATGGCCGCAATAGAGATAACTCTCGAGCTTGGGCACTTCTCTTTTCCAATTTATGTTATATTGAAAATAATTTCGAATTAGTCTCTGCTTTGGTTTTGCCTTATTGGGACAAAAGAAAAAAGTAATTTTGATTTTTAGAACTAAAAATTATAATTTTTTATTTTCGTTGGTGGCCTCAATTTCACAACCCCAATTGTTTACCACGAGATGCAGTTAAATTAAGACGTCGAATTTTTAGAATATTAAATGAATTAGAAAGTGGTAATAATTGTGATAAAGAGAAAAATACCGAAAAAGCCTTAAAAATTGCTAAATAATTAAATTTAAAATTTTAATATATTTTTTAATGATCTTCATTTTTAATTTGTGATATATATTGTTTTTACTTATAAATTGCCTTATTTTATTTTTTAATTTTATTGTTAAACATTTGAAAATTAATTTTTTATATTTAAAATTTTATTTTTTTTTAATTCTTTTTTGTACTATTAACTATTAAAAAAAGTCTAAGAAATGCTTGTTCAACAAAAGAATCCAAATTTGGTCGAGTTTGTGCTTATTGAATATCCTGGCGTTATTCAAAATGTCGATGCCGCTGTACAAACTCTTGGAGGATTGAGGACTATTTCTGCGGTAAAAAATTGGAATTTACTCGTGAATGTGGAGTTATAAATATTTTTAAATTTGTTATATTCTACTAAATTTATTAGATCTAACCACGGGTGGACATTGAGCTAGGAAAGGCACATAGTTCAATAATCCAGATCTCTTCCATTCTTGCCCACAGATTAGGCAAATAACGCCCCCGATACAGACTTAATTTTCGCCTTTTCAATTAAAATTTAAGGCGCATTTTGCCTCAAATCCAATTGAATTACAATTTCGTCCAGACAATTTATTTCATTCTTCATTAATTGCCGAACGTCGTAATCAGGGTGTTGTATTCTCTGGACATTTAAATTTAGTTATACGTGTTAGAAAACGAAAACAAGAACAAACAGAAAGTAAAGGAGGAGGAGGGTCTAATCAACAAGAAAAGCTGCCTTTAATTGAAGTTAAATGTTTGGGAATGGTTTCTACAGTTTATTCTTTTCGAGCAATTTGTGATTTTCAATATTTACCTTTGAGCAATTTTAATTTAAATGAAAGTGTTGATGAAGGTGTTTTTGGCTTTTAAATTAAATCTTAGTTTAAATTAATCTTTAATTAAGCACATATTCGTCATGATTTGGTTCCTATTCTTGTTCCAAACGATTTTCTTTCTTCTTTATCTTGGTGGAATGAGGATCATTCTGGATGTAAAATAAATATTAAAAATAATTAAATATTTAATCTTTCGAGTTTTTATAAATAGTTTCGAAATCCCATTAGATTTGAGGAAAATTTAAATATTTTTATTATTATTATTATTAACACTGCTCCTCTTAAAACTACAAAACTTTTAATTTAAATCTTTTCTCAATTTTGAGCTTCTCAAGCTTCAACTTCATTAACCTCCAAATTATTTAATGAAGCACATCAATTTTTACCTCCATATCAATTTAGTCGTTACAATCATCCTTCAAAGTTTTTGTTACATGATGAGGTTGACCACAAAGCAACGCGTGGAAATGTTGGGCATGGAAAAAGTGATTTTTAAATAGTTTTGGGGAATTTAGAGAAAAAATAATTAATTTTTAAATTTTCTTTCCAATAAGGTCTTCGTTGTGAACGTAAATCCCTAACAACTACAGTTAATGCAAGGGATCCGTTTCCTGTTGCACCAAGTGAGGAGGCTTTACGGGACGTTGACTTGAGGCAAATTAATTGTTTTTAAATTTTTGTCAAAAACATATTTAGATGTAAAAATCCTGATCAACACCGTATAATGATTGAATTATTTGCTGAACGTCCGTTATGGTCTCGAGTGGCTATTTGCTTTCGTTTAAGGCTTCACACAGCTCTTTTAAAGTAAAAGAAGCCTCCGTGTAAATATTCTTTGAAATTTTTAGAGTAATTTTGGCCAAATATGCATTTTATATTCAAAGTGGGCCTTGGTAAATATTTTTAAAAAATATAAAATAAATATTTTTAATTAAAGGGGTCGTCTTTGGTGTCGTTTTGGTTATGATCCCAGACTTGATAAAGAAGGGAGAAAATACCAATCATTAATGGTCTCATTTAAAAGAAATCAAGTAAAGAAACGAAAATATTGTTGAAAATCATTTTTTATTTAAAAGTTTATTCCTGAACGTCAACGGCTTAAAGCTAATACAACAGCAGCAGGTACTCCATATGGAGAATTTTGTGATTATATTTATAGACCAGGTAATTGAGAGATTATTTTAGAATATTCTCTCTCTTTTAGGTGTTCTGCCTGAATTACGCCAAATGTGGTACAGCATTTTAGACATTCAATTGCCTATAGCACAAAAAATATGTAGAAACGATTATTTTGAATTTTTAAGAGAATGTGATCCAATTACTGGGTGGTTGCCTGCTGTGAGGAATTTATCTAAATTTTTTTCAATTAAAAAATAAAAATTTCTAGGCCCAACTTAACGCTATTCGTGCTGCATTAAAAGCTGACGTAAATCTAACTTCTACTCGTCTAGGGAATTCAGCAATTGTTGGAGGGGGTGGAGGTGGAAATGAGGAAGAAGATGATGAAATTGTTGAAGAGGATTTGGAATTTAGTGATGATGAAGATATAAATAATTTTTAGAAATAAATTTTGTTTTTAGTTTTTGAATTGATAAATTTTAAAATATTCTAGACTGGATTTACATTTTTCTGAAAGTAAAATATTTAAATAATCTAGTCCAGAGAAATAAACATTTATCTTTTTATAAATAGACTAAATAAAAATATTTTGAGAAGGCACTAAATAGTAATATAAATTACAAAGTAATAATAGATTGAAATAATAAAAATAGGTATTTAAGGGGTCACAAAATATAGGTATATTACATATGAGCATAATTCGAACCTATAAGGCTAAAAAAGTAGTTAAATTAAAGTGTTCTCTATAAAATGTCAAAATATTCTAAAACAACGAAAATCCTTTTTGGATTTTAATTAAGCGTGTGCCCATCCTTTAGAACGCCTAACTGCCTCTAGCCATTGTTCAAATTCACGGTTACGTTCATTCTCCTCCGATGCTGGTTCATATGTGTCCATTGAGTGTGGGCGACGTTGCCGAAGAATTTCCCCCAAACTTTGATAACTTTAAATTTATTTACATATTAAAATTCCCCCTCCCTTCCAACAAACTCACTCAATTTCTCCGATTCCAATCCCAGCAGCCAGCGCTGCTCCCCAACCAGAAATTTCTGCCATTTTTGAACATTCCATTGGAATACCCATTGAATTTGCTTGTAATTTATTAAATAATTTATTTTGTGTCATTCCACCATCTGCCTAAAATTTTCAAAAAAATTTTAATTTAATTTCAAATAATTTACCCTTAAAGAAGCAATTTTTATATCAACCATATCCTTCTGTATAGCTTCTAACATTTCCACAGTTTGGAAGGCAACAGCTTTTAAAGCAGCCAAAGCAATATGTGCTCGAGTGGCAGATTGGGTTAAACCACAAATAATTCCTCGTGCTGTTGGATCCCATTGAGGGGTGTACAAACCAGCGAAGCAAGGGACTAAATAAAGGGTAATTTTATAGAAATATTATTTTTTATCCTTTTACTCTCCTTACCAAAATAAACATCTTCTGTATTTTCCACACTAGCAGCTAATTGTTCAATCTCTTCCGTTTTCTCAAAAAATTTCAAATTATCGCGTAGAAAGCGTACAACATTGCCCCCAATTGATCCAGACCCTTCGAGAGCATAATAGGCGGGGGAATCTAATCCAAACTGAAAAAATAATTTTCTAAAAAAATATTTTTTCTTTAAATCTACTTGATAGGCAATAGTCGTTAACAGACCATAACCCGAAACTAAAGCTTTCTTTCCAGTATTGCAAAGCATAAAAGTTCCTGTCCCATAAGTATTTTTTGCTTCACCTGCTTGGAGACAGCCATGACCGAGTAAAGAACCTTTAAAAATATTTTTTTTGAAAGAAAATTTAAGGCAAATAATTACTTTGTTGGTCACCCAAACAGCCAGCTAGAGGAGTTCCTTTTAATGGGCCTTAAAATATTTAAATTAAAAAATCTCTTTCTATTTTCCAACCATCTTTCATATATCCATATATTTCAGCAGAACTTCTTATTCGAGGCAATATTTCTATTGGAATTTCAAAAAATTCACACATTTCGGATGACCATTGACGTTCTTGTAAATCCATTAATAAAGTTCTACTAGCGTTTGTAACGTCTGTTATGTACTCCTAAAGAATATTTTTTATCAAAATGGGAAGGGGGTTCAGAGATGGGTCGGAATTCCGATTTCCGGTGTTTTTTCCTTCCGATTTCCGAAAAAATTTTGATTTCCGATTTCCGACTTTTGAGCCAGTTCCGATTCTGTTCCGACCCAACTGAAGGAATTATGAAAATAAAAATACCGTATTACCTCTAATTGAATTCCAGGGAATTTTATTTTTCAATCACCTTCCAAACGGGCATTTTATCAGAGGTAATACGGTATTTTTATTTTAATTTAGAAAATTAATTTTAAATATTCAAAACATTCTTTGTTTTTTAATCGAAAATTCAATTTTTTACCCCCAAAAGATTCCAAATAAGCCAAGTATCCACCGTTCCAACCATTAAAGTACCTAAAATTTATTTAAAAATTAAAAATAAATTTTTAATAAAAAATATTTACCTTCAGAAAGGGATTTTTGTGCAGCTGGGACGTTATCCAAAAGCCAACGTAATTTCAAAGCAGTAAAGTAGGGATGGATAGGTAAACCAGTTTTTGATTTGAAATGATTTTGGCAACTGAAATAAAATAATAAAATTTTGTGGAAAATATATTTTTTGGAGGGGGGGGGGGGGGGGAGAAAATTTGTTATTGTATGAAAATTTTGGAAAGAAAATTTATTTTCCCAAAAACTTTAAGGAGGTTTGTGGATAACAAAAAGAAAGTTTTTCTATTTAATTGTAACAAATTTTAATTAAAATTAAATAGTGTGGGCAAGCGTTTTTGTAAGTGTAAAACCATAATTAATTAATATATATTTATATGTAAATAACTGTTCGATGTATTTATTGATATAATTTTGTAAAATAATTTTAAATTTAGATTAGTTCTCTTTTAAATTTATTTTTTTTGAGGATGAGCGACATATTAACTACATATCTTCGAGTACTTTACGATATTGTAATAGAAAGGCTATTAAAGATATGTTAAAACGAAAATTAAAGATTAGTTTCTTAAAAATATTATTTTTTAAATACATCCGAACAATTAAATAAATAAATATATATTAAATTATGGTTAAACACTCACGAAATAACGCCTGGCCCTTTCTTACACTTGAATATCGCGTTTTCTTTAAAAAATAATTTTTACTTAAATAGAAAAATTTTCTTTCAAAAAAACTTACGATCTTTTGGCAGCTGAAGAACTAACATCCAAAGATTCGTCAACTTTTTTCATATATTTGTTGGCTAGATCGTGAGTTCTACTATCCAACCAAACAATAGCATTATACAAAGGTTCTCTGGTATTTCTATCCCAAATAATTGTTGTCTCTAAAATGAATTTTGATTAATTTATTCTCTTTCAAAAAATAAATTTTTAAAAATATTCTTTAGTTCTACTTATACATAGAGTAATTAACTTGAATAATATTTTTTCCTAAAAACAAGTTAACTCAAAAAAATGTTATTGACAATACACAGTTACATTCATTCTCCTTATTTTTTTAAACTTTATTTATACTTGGGGTTCTTGTGGTTATTAATTTTGGATTCTCTGACGTAACTATTGCCTGAATAACATCTAATCATAAATTACGAATGTACATACATAAATTGACGGATTCCGTCAATGTACATAATATATTGACGGATACCTTCATATACTTTTTTACTTTCTAAACCCCCCCCCCCAAAACCACCTCTTTGATTTGTAATGCCAACAGCACGGATATTCTCAGGTTCAATTCCATGCTTTGTTTTTAATTCTTTACAGGCGCCGGCAATACACGCCACAGTTGTCTCAAAAATCTCTTTCGGGCACATTTCTACGTAGCCAGACTCTGGGAATTGTTGACGGACTTCAATCTATTTTTTAATTTTAAAAAATTGTTTTGAACTTTCTCGGACCTGATGACTCGCCAATAATTGTCCAGTATCTGATTCGAAAATAAGGAAACGGCTACTGGATGTTCCTTGATCAATTGCTCCAAGAAGGACCATTTTAATTAGTTTAATTAATTAATTAAGGGAATTTTAAATAATTATTTTTTCAAAAATATCTGAAATTATACAGAAATAATTAGAAAATTTGAGAGTTTGATTAAAAATTAAAAGCAAGATAAATAAAATTAGAGAACTACCTACTATTTTTTATGTTAATTCAAAATATTTTTTACTAAAAAATTAATTTTTAAAAATTAATTAATTAATTCGCCAAATCAACAATTAAAAATAATTTTAAAAAATTTTATTTCCTCCTACTTTACTACTAATCATATTAATAAAAATAAAAAATAAAAGTTTACTAAGCCAGGAAAATTAGGCGAATCAATTTAATTTAAACTAATTTTTACGCGCATTTAAAGAGAAAAATAAATTAATTGGCAAACAAAAAATTAAAAAAAAAAATAAAAATATTTGAGGAAAGGTAAAAGGGAGAAGGTTTTACATAAAAATAATGTGAATTGAATTTTTTGGGGAAATTAAATTTTTTTTTAATATTTGGGTATTTAAAAGTACATACAGGTTTTATCATAATTAAATTTAATATATTTATTAGTTAAAATTTAAAAAAATTCTGATTTAATAAAGATTAATAAGTTGTAATTAATCAGAATTTAAATGAAATTCTGAAATAATTTTTTCTGGGAAATTCTGATATAATTTCTGATTTTACAGAAATACTAAAATTCTGTTTAATATATAAAACAGTTCTGATAATTTTAAAATATTCTGAAAAAATAATTCTGATTTACTAAATATAGAAATAAATATTTGCATTTTTTTTATTTTTATATTCTGATCTTTGTAACTGGGTTAGGATAGACATTTATGTGTGTTTGTGAATGAAAATAATTTTTCTGATAATATGCTACGTATAAATTAAATATTTTTGTGTTATTAGGGGGTCGCAGTCATCAACAAAAGAGGAAGAACAAGGTACACAAAAATAAATAAATAATTATTTTTCTTTTTTTCTTTTTTTGTCTCATGCTTTGCTTTATTTCTTAATTAATTTATTTATATATCATTTATTCCAAAATCCAGTTCCACTTTTAACAATTATTTGTCCGCAATTTTTTAAATTAATTTAATTTTCTTTTAATTATCCAAAATTTTATTAAAAATATTTTTAAAAGTTTTTAGATTTTTCAAATAAAATTTACAAAAAAACATTATTTACCCACTCCTGTTAGTCAACAAAAAAATTTCCAATTTTTCGTCCGAATTAGCGGAAATTCTGATAATTTAAGAAAATAAATATTCATAAAAATAAATATATTTTTCTATCATATCTTCTTAAATACCCCCCTTCTTCTTATTCATTGCTCCATTTTCTAACTTGAGGAGAGAATCAACAAACAAATCGCTCGCCCGTCACAACAAAAATAATATGACTACTATTTTTATTACCCTCCGGGTTGGGTAGCAGCAATAGATGACTTTTCTCTTTCCAAATTTTTAATATCAGAGAAATGCTTCGAAAGAACAAAGATAAAGATGATGTAAATTAATTAATTAATTAATTAATCTAAATCTCTCCAAAATTCTTTTTTTACTTCCTTTTTCTTTTAAATATTTTTGGGTACATTAACAAACAGACAATTTATTGTATTTATTGTTAATTTAATTTATATTTTGATAAAAATTTGATATTTTGTGAAACTTGAAGATTCATTATGTTGATAAATATTTACTAAATAATTTACATATAACTAAGATTGGTTTGTAAAACAATTCTGATAATTCTTGCCAAAAACTTTATGAAATTTTAATTTATGGTATTTTTGTGAATAATAATATTTGAACTTTATTTAACATAAAGTTTGAATAACAAATACATATACATATTATTAACATTTAAGTTCTTTTTAAATTCGAAAAGAAATTAAAAAAATAATTATTTTTATTTAAAAGTACATAATTATTTAAATATGTTTTCCATTTAACTTAAAGTTTTATTTAAATATTAGTGTGTATTTACTAAAAAAATTTTCTTATCTTCTACCCAAAAAATTATATTTTTGGGTTCCACATAATTATATGTGTATATTTCCTTCCGCACAGTGTACCCAACGTCCGCATAGTGTACCCAAAAACTGGGTTTTTATCTAAAGAAAATGTCCGAATATTTTAGTATTTATTTGCTTTGTTTGTGTGCACACAGGAATTTGTTTCCGATGGCGATAATTTCGGCGAGTGCAAAAGGTGATTGAGTACTTAGACAAAAATTGTTGAATGACCAATTTTTGTTAAAAAAATATTTAAATATTTAATGATTTTGTCTGTAATGTTTAATATTTTGAGTACACAAAACGGAAATAATTATATATATTGTGAACAAGAAATATCTAGAGCAATTTAGTATTAAAACCTTTTTTTAAAAAATAGTTTCAAATCCACATTTATAGAAATATCTTATTATTTAAATTTATAAATATATAATTTGTTTATTTATTAATCCAGTGTTATATTTAATTAATTATTTACTGGGCACAGAAAGAAGATAAATTATCTAAATCCTTTTATTTGCAATAAAAATGTTTTGATAAAAATAAATAGGTAATTTTGTATGTATATTTCTGATAAAAACTTTGGTAGCTCTTTAAAATTATTTTGGGAAATATTAAAAAATTATTTGGGATATATAATTATTTTAGAAAGAATGGGAATTCCATTCTTTCTATAATTATTTTAGAAAGAATGGAATTGCTAGGCTAGGCGTTTTACTCACCATATAAGGAGCTCTACAACTGAGCTACCGGAGCATCGACTCACGTCTCTTTTATCCTTTTAGATTGTTTAACCTGCCTAAGCGTTTTAAATGCTGTTAGGTGAATCATCCTTACATAATCCCCTTTAAAATTTATTTTTCTTTTCGTCAAAAAGTTCATTTAATAATTAAAATCATCATTTCCTTTCAAAGTACTTTTATTTTATTTTTAAATGTCATCAATTTTTTCCCCATTTTTTCAAGTGTCAATTTCAGCTTTATATTATTTCCACAAAAATAAAAAATTTTACTGCAAATTTATTTAGTAAAAAACTACTAAATATATTTTTGAGTGTGTCGAGTATTGCGTGGGAAGAAGTGAAAAAAAATAAAATTAATCAAAACGACAAATAAATAAATAAATAATTTTTTATTAAAATCTCAACATAAACGCCCACTATATGAGTAAGTAAATCTTATAGGAATAAATAGTAGGACTTTTTGGCATTTTTAAATTATGAGAAACACAAGATAAAGCTTGGCAATAGAATAATTAATTGAAATTTTATTTTTGGTTATTTAAAATTTAACTTAAATATATTAAGACGATTGGTGCGATTTTCCACTTTTTTTAAAGTTAGGATCCCCAATCAGAATTATGTAAAATATTTAATTTAAAAACATCCCTTATTATATCCTTAATAATAAAATTAATAGTGTTTATACCCAATTTTTTATTCCCTAAATATCATTACGATTATTTAAATAAAATAAAATGTCTGAAGAAAGCCACCAAAACAACAACAACAATAATGTTCTAATAAATTCAACACAACAAAACGGAAATTTAAAAACAGAAAAATATCAAAAATATCCTGAAAGAAATCTTTTTAACCATATTCCTTTAAATTCTGCGCTTTTAGAAAATATGAATAGGGGTGGTTATTTATTAAATTTTACAAAAAAAGTTTAATTTATTGAAAAGAATGCACATTTTACTTTAATTAAAAAAAGTTAAAATATTAGAATTTATTGTTGGGGACTGATAAGGTTTACGAACATTTATTCGATGTAAATACCGTATTTATTCGAATAAAAACACAGTCTCCATTTAAACCAGTCCTAATAAACCAAAAATGAGAGTTTGAAAAATTGAACCACAGTATTTCTTTTAAATCATTTTACTGATCTTTGCAAAGAAAGTCAAGATTAAAATTTCCATGACAGATGCGGACAATTAAGCGATTTTGTGTTAAAACTTTGTTCCTAATAGTTGATTGAAAAAAATTATTTCAGCACTCTTTCAAGAAATCAAGAATCGTCAGGGAGATTTTATGCGCGCATTTAACGAAGGTGATGCTAAAGGGGCTGCTGAAATATATGATCCAGATGGTTAATAATTAAATAATTATTTTTAAATAAATTAAAAACAAAAGGTTATTTTATGCCTAATGGACATTCTCCAGTTAAAGGTCGTTCAGGGATAGAGGCATTCTTTCAAAGAGATATGGCTGATGGTGTTAGTAGTGCACAGGTAAATGAACTAAATTATATACCTGTGTTTTTAAAAAATATTTTTAAAATTATCAAGCTAACCCCCTTTATATAAAATTACTGAATAATCATAAAATTAGGGATGTTGGGGGGGGGGGGGGGGGGAAGTTAAATTGGGTTTTTTATTTTTTACTTTTTTTGGCACATTCCTATTAACATAATCGATGTGTCGTTATAATTATTTTTCAGTAATTATTGTTATATTTTAATATAGATAATAACTGAAGAAGTTAATGGTTCTGGAGATTGGGCTTTTGAAAGAGGAAGTTATCATTTGGAATGGTAATGAAAATATTTTTAATTTAGACGAGATTTTTTTAGTGGAAGAGGTACAGAATCTGGTGCTTATTTACAAGTTTGGAAGCGAATTAATGGTGTTTGGTTGGTTCATAATGATTGCTTTAATGTTGTTCAATCTCCACGAAAGTCATAAATAATGATGGAAATAAAATAATAATTTTGAAGAAATTTGAGGATAATCATATTTTAAAAAAAGTAATCTCAACAATTAAAAATAAGCTTTAATTTTTTTAAATTTAAATATGATAATAAAAATGACTAGAATCGAAGATATAAACTGAAAGTCTTTAGTAACTACAACATATTAGGGAAAAGATTAGAAATGACAAATTTCAAATTATCAAAAGAAAATTAAAATAATTTATTAAAATAAAAGGTTGAATCTATATTTTAATTTATTTAAAAATTATTAATCTACATAGAATTAAAGTACAATTTAAATAAAATGAGTACATTGTATAAACTGGAGGACTGTAACATTTAATCCGACGCCCACAGAGTTAAATCAAATCATATTTAATAGGGCGTTCGAGATTATTATGAAGTTACAGGCTTTCGGTGTATTTATTGGTGTTTCCTACTAGAATAAATACAAAAACTGTTTATCAAGACAAAGCTTTCAAATATTATATATTAGTTTCTCGTTCCTTTCCACAAATTTCTTTTTTCACATTTTCTTTGGCAAGAAATTTGGATCAATTGCATAACAAGTTCCACAACAAAGCTTAATGAATGCGTACTTCACGAAAAGAATCGGTGACTAAAAATTTTAAGAATTTTAAAAATAATTGACTAGAAGGGTCTAAATAACCTTGCATTTACTAGAACCATTTTTGCAGAAAGAAGATTTTGCTTTATCCACACATGCTTAAGTAAAAGATATTATTATGAAGTAGGTAAATAAAGCCTACGGATTGGTGCTTTTCCTTTCTCATAAAGCATTGGTGGCGTAGTTGCCTTTGACTTGGTGGAAGTCGAAGGCGTAGTGGGTGTTGTCGGTGTTGTGGGTGTTGTAGGCGTTGTTGGTGTCGTGCTAGGTGTCGTGGGTGTCGTAGGGGTTGTTGGTGTCGTACTTGGTGTTGTAGGTGTCGTAGGAGTTGTTGGTGTCGTGCTAGGTGTCGTGGGCGTTATTGGTGTCGTGCTAGGTGTCGTGGGTGTCGTAGGGGTTGTTGGTGTCGTGCTTGGTGTTGTAGGTGTTGTTGGCGTTGTTGGTGTCGTGCTAGGTGTCGTGGGTGTCGTAGGGGTTGTTGGTGTCGTGCTTGGTGTTGTTGGCGTTGTTGATGTCGTGCTAGGTGTCGTGGGTGTCGTAGGGGTTGTTGGTGTTGTGGGTGTTGTAGGCGTTGTTGGTGTCGTGCTAGGTGTCGTGGGTGTCGTAGGGGTTGTTGGTGTCGTACTTGGTGTTGTAGGTGTCGTAGGAGTTGTTGGTGTCGTGCTAGGTGTCGTGGGCGTTGTTGGTGTCGTGCTAGGTGTCGTGGGTGTCGTAGGGGTTGTTGGTGTCGTGCTAGGTGTTGTGGGTGTCGTAGGGGTTGTTGGTGTCGTACTTGGTGTTGTAGGTGTTGTTGGCGTTGTTGGTGTCGTGCTAGGTGTCGTGGGTGTCGTAGGGGTTGTTGGTGTCGTGCTAGGTGTCGTGGGTGTCGTAGGGGTTGTTGGTGTCGTGCTAGGTGTTGTGGGTGTCGTAGGGGTTGTTGGTGTCGTACTTGGTGTTGTAGGTGTTGTTGGCGTTGTTGGTGTCGTGCTAGGTGTCGTGGGTGTCGTAGGGGTTGTTGGTGTCGTGCTAGGTGTCGTGGGTGTCGTAGGGGTTGTTGGTGTCGTGCTAGGTGTCGTGGGTGTCGTAGGGGTTGTTGGTGTCGTGCTAGGTGTCGTGGGTGTCGTAGGGGTTGTTGGTGTCGTGCTAGGTGTTGTGGGTGTCGTAGGGGTTGTTGGTGTCGTGCTAGGTGTCGTGGGTGTCGTAGGGGTTGTTGGTGTCGTGCTAGGTGTTGTAGGTGTTGTTGGCGTTGTTGGTGTCGTGCTAGGTGTCGTGGGTGTCGTAGGGGTTGTTGGTGTCGTGCTAGGTGTCGTGGGTGTCGTAGGGGTTGTTGGTGTCGTGCTAGGTGTTGTGGGTGTCGTAGGGGTTGTTGGTGTCGTACTTGGTGTTGTAGGTGTTGTTGGCGTTATTGGTGTCGTGCTAGGTGTCGTGGGTGTCGTAGGGGTTGTTGGTGTCGTGCTTGGTGTTGTAGGTGTTGTTGGCGTTGTTGGTGTCGTGCTAGGTGTCGTGGGTGTCGTAGGGGTTGTTGGTGTCGTGCTTGGTGTTGTTGGCGTTGTTGATGTCGTGCTAGGTGTCGTGGGTGTCGTAGGGGTTGTTGGTGTCGTGCTTGGTGTTGTTGGCGTTGTTGGTGTCGTGCTAGGTGTCGTGGGTGTCGTAGGGGTTGTTGTTGTCGTGCTTGGTGTTGTTGGCGTTGTTGGTGTCGTGCTAGGTGTTGTGGGTGTCGTAGGGGTTGTTGGTGTCGTGCTTGGTGTTGTAGGTGTTGTTGGCGTTGTTGGTGTCGTTGGTGGATCTGTTTCAATTGTTCCAACTCCCTGTGACAATAGAATTACAAGGAAAAGATTTATAATTACTTTCATGATCAAATTTCCTAAATTTTTATTTTAGGTTTTGAGGAAACATTTTTACATAATAATCATTTCTCTATTAATTTATTTAATAGCTAATGATATGAAATTCTAATTTTGCTCTACTTTGTACAACCTATATTCCCTACCTTGTACCCTTTGTTAGCCGATCAATCATCTCATCTCCGACTAGTCGACTTGTTTTTGCTTTTTCCTAGGCTGGGAGGAAACTTGTCCGGCCTTACATTAACTACACACATAACCCCATAATTCCTAATTTTCTAAATATGGGGCTGGATAAAAATTCTTCTCGGTCTCCGCCTATTTATATCTGTGTGGGCATCACAGTTTTTAAATCCAAATAAATTTTTAAAAAATCCAAGAAAAACAGCCAAGTAAACATTTCTCTCTTTTTTTATTATTTAAATAACGTAAAGTACATCATCTCCGTTTTAATTTTTTAAATATTTATTTACGTAAGAATTAGAAAAAAACATCCTCAAAATCCTCCCTTAATGTTCAAATCTAAATTTAAACTTTTTATTTACACAAATGTTTAGTTCATTTTCTGTCAGTGAGCCAAAATTTTATTTTTATAAAAAAAATAATTATTTTTTTAACGTTTATATTTTAATTAAATTTTTTGATTAAATTTGATTTTTTAAATTTCTTCTTTTAAAATAATGTAAATTTATTCGATGTTTACAAGAACTTGAGTTTTTAAAAATGTTTTCCCAATAACAGGAGAAGTTTTTGAAATAAATAAAGAAAATGGAATCTTTTAGTTTCATAATTATTAGGTACCATAAATTTCCTAAAATAGTTCCCTTGTCCTAATTACAAAGTAGATACTTATTGAAATACATATTAAATTTCCGACTTCTAAAATAATGGAAATAAATTTAATCAAAATTTTTCAATTTTTAAATAAAATTAAAAAATATTTAAAATATATATTTAAATATCATCCCAATCGCCGTCTTCCTTTCCAACCATTTTGTTTTCCATTTCCATATTTTCTGCCCCAGTTGAATTTTCTTCTCCATCCAGAATATCCATAACCATCACCACCTCCATCACCCCAGCTTTCAGGCCAGTAACGAGTTCTTCGATCACTTTAATATTTTTTAATTAACGGAATTATACTATTTAAATTTATTTAAAAATAAAATTAAAAAATAACACATTAGAAATATCTCAACAAATATATTTTTATATTATTCCCAACAGAAGCATTCTATCCTTCCTGATCCAAATTTTCTCCCAGATCTTCGCCCAATTTTACCTATATCTTCTCAAACGTTTCCCCAGCCTTTGGATTTGTAACAAATTTAAAAAAATAGTGAAAATATAATTCAAATTTACATATTTTAAAAAATTTTATTTATCGAGATAGAGACAGAAATAATCGAAAATATAATTAATTAATTAAATAACTTAACAGTTTAAAATCATAAATATTATCATGAAATAAATAATTAGTTTCAGCTGTACTCTCCATTGAATATAAAAATAAAAAAATTAAAATTATCATTACAAAAAATATTTTTAATTTAATTCAATAATTTAAATTAGAAATAAATTTTAGGTATATTTATTTTCCTTTTAATTGTTTATAAATTATTCTTTAAAATTATGAAAAAAAGTCTGTCAAAAATTAAAAATTGATTAAATTTTGAAAATAATTATTATTTTATTACACAAAAATTTACTTTAAATTAGTTGTTTTTAAACTATTAATATTTTTTTACAATTAAAAAATAAGTTTAGACTTGGAAATATTGATAAGTTTTTCTGTTCGGGGTTTTCGAAAAATCTTTCATAACTATGCAACAGTAATTAAGAGTATAATTAGTAGATTATAGAGATTAATTACTTTCTCTTAAATTATAAAAAAAGATTGCCTTCTTTTATTTTAAAACAGTTAATTTAAAGTTAATTTTTTGTGTAATAAAATAATAATTATTTTTAAAATTAAATCAAAGTCTCTATTTTTTGATAGAGGACATGTTCCCTTCATAATTACACATTAACTACTTAAAATAAATATAAATTTATTTTTGATTAAAAATTTAAATTATAAATTAAAAATATTTTTTTATATTAATGATAATTTTAATTTTATTATTTTTATTTAAATATTCATTGGAAAGTAAAGAAGCTGATTATCTATTTGAAAATAATATTTATGAATTGAAACTGTTAAGTTATTTAATTAATCTAATTATAAGTAATAATTATTTTTGTTTCTATCACATTTTTTTAAAAATAAATTTAGATTGTTTTTTTTTTCATTAATTTCTTTAAAAAATTTTAAAATAATTTCTAAAAATTATTAAAGGGATCGAAAAATTCGTTACTGGCCAGGAAATTGGGGTGATGGAGGAGGAGATGGAGGAGGAGGTGGATGGGGAAGAAGATACAATTGGGGAAGACAATATGGTTGGAGAGGCGGATACAATTGGGGATAATTAAAAAAACATATATTTTTTAATATTTTTTAAATTTTATTGTTTTTTATATCATTTTTAAATAAAAAAAGTGTAAAAATAATTTACCAATTCTGATTCATGTAAATTCTAAAACAAAAAGTTTAATTATTTTAAAATATAATTTAATTCTAAAATCAACTCAAAATCAACTCTACCAAAGTGTTTTAAATTAATTATTGCATGCTGTTTGAGAAACTTTTGAAGATGGTTAATGTTTCTAATAAAAAATTGAAATATATCTTGATAAAGCAAAATATGAATAAGACTAAATGTTTAACGAGAGGATATTGTAGTAATTTTCATTTTTAGACTTGTCCAATAGTTCGTTCCATTTACTAATTTTTAATAAATAAAAATGGGCAATTCTGGTAGTTTAAAATATTTTTTAAATTTTTTTAATTATCACAAAATTTTTTCGCAGAATAGTCAAAAAGAAAAATCAAAATTTTATTGAAAGATTCATACTCAGAAAATTTTTTTCTAAAGACTATTTTAATTGTCAATCATTTGACAAGTAGGAATAAATAAATAGAAATGGAAAAAATTTTCATATGAATTTACTCAAATTTATAAAAAAAACAAAATAAATAATTTAAAAAAGGGGAAGAGAATTTGGTATATTCAAGTAATAAAATTAAGGAAATTCTAAAGAATAATTAAAAAAAAAAGAAAATTTCCACGTATTTAACAAAAATTTTGTGAAAATTTGTTGTAAAATTAGTGACGTCGGGAAGTATTGGGTAAAGATGGTAAAATACGGAAGGAATTAATTCAGGAACTATCTTTGACTAAGGCTGTCTAGTATAGGAATTCCGGTATTGGTCATTAAACTCCTGATTTTTCTGGATCATGATATCGTTTCTTTTTATACTTATCTATAGAAAGATTAATTATTTTAATTAGTATTCATTGTCAGCTTATACAAGGGACGTTTTATAATTAGGGAAATTCTCTTGGTCTTAAATTTTAGTGGTTTTCTTTGGAATCGGGAATTTCCAGGAAAATTTTAATTCCTGATTTATGGAACCCTGGACATTTTCCATATTTCAGTGCCGCATATTTTACGATTTTCGAACATTTAACAAAAAAGCTTTTTTAAATAACAAAAAATTAAATTCTAAATAAAATAAATATTATCCAAAAAACTGTAAATAGAATGACAAATTTTGTTTAAGGAAATTTGAAAATAAAGAAATTACAATATTTACCTTATATCATGAGATTTACTTCCTTAATAAAGAAAAGAAGCCACGTATTGAAATGTCTAAGTTTTATACATAAAAAAAGTAAAAAAAAGTTTTGCAAAGGGATTGTATAGGAATATCATATGTTAGACTTGCATATAAAAGCAGGTAAATCGAACAATTAAAATCATTATATATTAAATAAAACAAGGAAGCAATAATAAAATGAAGGTAATACTGAGTAATATTATAATTTAAATTAATGAATAAAATTAAGGTCCTTGGAATTATCTTGTTACAATTGTGTATGTGTTCTGTGATAGAATCGTACAATGGTAGGATTAAATAATTGAGAAATGAAAATTTTTAAATAAAGATTGCTGTGACAAATACAACTCAAACTGCAAGGAATGCAGTTATGGGGAAGTATGTGATGGTTATGGTGATTGTGTACCATCTACGACTACTAAAACCACAACTACAACCTCTACTACAACCACAACCCCTACTACAACCACAACTCCAACTACTACACCAACTACAACCCCAACTACAACCACAACCCCTACTACAACCACAACTCCAACTACAACTACTACACCAACTACAACCCCAACTACAACTACAACCCCTACTACAACCACAACTACAACTACTACACCAACTACAACCCCTACTACGACCACAACTCCAACTACAACTACTACACCTACTACAACCACAACCCCAACTACAACCCCTACTACAACAACAACCCCTACTACGACCACAACTCCAACTACAACTAGTACACCAACTACAACCCCAACTACAACCACAACCCCAACTACAACCACAACCCCTACTACAACCACAACACCAACTACAACGACAACTACAACCCCTACTACGACCACAACTCCAACTACAACTACTACACCTACTACAACTACAACACCAACTACAACCACTACAATCCCAACAACAACAACTACAACCCCAACAACTACCACTACAACTTCCAAACCTACAACACCTTATAAATGTGACAAGTATTTGAATTGCCCTCCTGGTTATGAATGTGACATATACGATAACGTTTGCAGGCCTGAATATACTACGACCACAACTCCAACTACAACTACTACACCTACTACTACCCCAACTACAACCACAACCCCTACTACGACCACAGCTCCAACTACTACACCTACTACAACTACAACCCCTACTACGACCACAACTACAACTACTACACCTACTACAACCCCAACAACAACCCCTACTACGACCACAACTCCAACTACTACACCAACTACAACCCCAACTACAACCACAACCCCTACTACAACCACAACACCAACGACAACTACAACCCCTACTACGACCACAACTCCAACTACAACTACTACACCTACTACAACTACAACCACAACCCCAACTACAACCACAACAACAACAACTACAACCCCAACAACTACCACTACAACTTCCAAACCTACAACACCTTATTACTGTGACGAGTATTTGAATTGCCCTCCTGGATATGAATGTGACCTATATGAAAACGTTTGCAACCCTAAATATTAATAATTTTTACAAAATAAGTGATTATTAACTTATTATTGATTGTATATTTGAGAACATTCTTTTGATTCAAATCTGTCAAATGAGGTTTAATAGATAATTATTCTTATTCTTATATTCTCCTTTGTTATACTCAAACTTTTTTATTATATATATATATAAAAAACCCCAACTTGCCCCTATTTTTGGGGGTAAAATCCCTTTCAAAAATTCCGCCGGCCGAAGGCCGGCGGCTGGAATTTTTTGAAGGGTACATTTGTCCTGCAACTTTTTACGCTCTATTCAGGAAAACTATAACCTCGGCACTGAAACGTCGTTTTCGCACTGAAACGGCCAAGGGTGGTTTTTCAAATGGAAATAACTCGGGAGGCAAAAGTTGGATCAAAAAGTGTCTGCTGGGAGGCGATTAAGTTGGGAAAGGTACTATATCGTAGGAAAAATTTCGAGATCTCTGGGTGGACGGTTGAGTGCGATGTGCCGTCGCGAAAATTGTGCACCTCGTCCAAAAATGACACATGGTGTCCGACGAAATTCACCGACAATTTATGATTTATATGCCAATCGATAGAGCTCCATGAGTAGGTTCTGGGAAAATTTGGTTCAATTTTTTCTGACCATTTTGGGCAGAGTTACAGAATGTCAAAGGTCCAGATTGTCCAAAACCCCTAACGTGAAAGGTGGCTCCCATTGAGTGTAATTATAAAATTGCTTAAGATTGGGCAAATGGTTTCAACTCTTTTTTGGTATGTTAGGGCACTAAATATACTACACTTTTGTTGGGGGACACTTGAGTCTGGGATTTTTTCTTGACATAGTTATGGGCACCAAAGTGACCTCTCCAAAACCGACTTTTTAACGCGTGAATTGAAACTCGATTTGAGTATCCTATCTTATAGAGCGTCCTTTGAAACCTCTAAAAATATATACTTTGTTGGGGTACACTTGAGTCTCAGAAAGATATAAGGCAAAAAGTGGCATTTTCGGGGCCAAAAGTGGTCGGTTTTTTGAGTGTAACTCTGCGGAAAAATTTTTTAAAAATAAACGGTGTTCGGATTCGTGTTCAGCACATATTGGAGCGCCATAAAACATATTTTTATCGAGGTCGAATTTTTGACCCATTTTTGAAGGGGTACCCCTTTTGAAATTTTTTGGTGAAATTTAAATCGAGCATAACTTTGTAAGTTTTTGTCATAACCAAATGAATTAAAGGTTATAAAATAGAGCAAAAAATTACAAATTTTTTGAGCTATATAAGTTTTTGAAAAATTTCACCCGAGGCCTGGTAGGGTCGATTTTTTGAAAATTCAAATTTTTTCGGTTTTTTGAAATTTTCTGGGGTATATCGAGGCTGAGGGTGGTTAAATATATTTTTATAAAATAGAACAGAATTTTTACTATATATTAAGCTTTTAAAATGTTTCAAAAGGGTCACTTTTTGGGGAGTTATGAATTTTCGAAAAAATACGTTAATTTTTCGGTCGAAATTTTCGGCCAAAAAAATTTTTTTCCAAAAATGGGTATAGATGGGCCAAATGTTATATCAATCGAAAGCTCTCTTCGAGCTGAGCCTGAAAATATTTTTTTCAAAATTTTCTGACCATTTTGTACAAAGTTACAAAAGGTCGAAATTTCGCGAGTGGGTGTTTGGGGGCCGAAGGCCCCCAAACGACGGGCCGGAGGCCCGCCGTGCGAGGGCCGAAGGCCCGAGCTTAAGATCCATCCCAAATCGAATCGCGAGGGCCGAAAGGCCGAGCTTACGATCCATCCATAAATGGATCGCGAGGCCGAAGGCCCGAGCTTAAGATCCGTCCCAAAACGAATCGCGAGGGCCGAAGGCCCGAGCTTACGATCCATCCATAAATGGATCGCGAGGGCCGAAGGCCCGAGCTTGCGATCCATCCCAAAATGGATCGCGAGGGCCGAAGGCCCGAGCTTAAGATCCATCCCAAAATGGGTCGCGAGGGCCGAAGGCCCGAGCTTGATATCCATCCATAAATGGATTGCGAGGGCCGAAGGCCCGAGCTTGCGATCCATCCCAAAATGGATCGCGAGGGCCGAAGGCCCGAGCTTAAGATCCATCCATAAATGGATCGCGAGGGCCGAAGGCCCGAGCTTAAGATCCATCCCAAATTGGGTCGCGAGGGCCGAAGGCCCGAGCTTAATATCCATCCATAAATGGATCGCGAGGGCCGAAGGCCCGAAGCAATGAAAAGTCAGGGCTAAACTTTGGCGGCGAGGGCCGAAGGCCCGAAGCAATGAAAAGGCAGAGCTAAACTTTATCGGCGAGGGCCGAAGGTCCGGAGCAATGAAAAGGCAGGGCTAAACTTTATCGGCGAGGGCCAAAGGCCCGAAGCAATGAAAAGGCAGGGCTAAACTTTATCGGCGAGGGCCGAAGGCCCGGAGCAATGAAAAGGCAGGGCAAATCTAAATGTTTCTAGCAGCGCGCGAAGCGCGCCCCAAAGCCGGTAGGCTTTCCAACGGGCAGAGCAAAATTCAAACCAAGAGCAAAATTAGACCGCCATTGCATACGTAACTTACCGCCACACCCCAATGGGCACAACTAGTTTTATAAAAGATAAAGATTCAACATTTAAATAAGTAAGCAGTATGAGGATCTCTATTAGATCTTATTCGTCTTATCGGTGACAGAGTTTTCGCTTTAATCTTTCCTTATACAGAATACAAAGTAGAGTAGGTCGTGGTCGGGGATTTTTGAAAAAAACCGAGATCGAGGACCACCGAGGCTGGAAAAGCCGAGATCGAGGTCGAGGGGCAAATTCTGGCCGAGGTTCGAGGATAACCGAGGTTTATAAAAAAATTTTTTATAAAACTTCAAAATCTAATTAAATTTACCAAATTTTATCAAAAATACACTAAATCGTTATCAGATTCATCTTTTTAATCATATGTCCAAATATTAAAAATAAGATAGTTTAACCCCCCACCCATCTTTTAGGCTACATATATTATACTTAATCAGGGCTGTTTTGAAATTCCGATTTTCGATTTTGATATCTTTGAAATATTCTCGATTTACGATTTTCGAAGATTTTTTCTTTCGAAACATCTCTGTTAATAATTCAAACATTATAAAGAAATTATTATTAAAATAAAAGTAAAGAGCATTAACTAACAAGAAAAAGAAAATTTTTCTTGTTCATATTTTTATTTTATACATGTATTTTAGTTGTTTATTCAAGAGTGTTAAAAATGAAATTAAAGCTAAAAACAGTTGGCAGCCATTTACAGTAGAGATTCTGCCTTTGAATTTTTTGAGGATCAGCGTGAAAATTTTCTTAATTTTAAATAGAATTTTGCAATCAAAAAGATATCTTATAAAAGTATCGTTGGACACATATCAAGATATATTTAAGTTCCTTATTATTAAATTATCTGCAAGACACAGCAAAAACACTAAAAGTTTGACATACAAAAAATTTCAAACTGTTAAATTAAAAGAGTTTTAACATGGGCTTTAAGTTGTTTTTATTTTTTACTTTAATCTGTAAATAGTATTGTTGCAAACTGAAAAATATAAGATGTAAATTTCATCAAAATGCACCACCAAATAGAATTTTTTTGAACTCTTTTGTCAGTAAAACTTAATATTTCTGTATTTTTCTAAGGGAACAAAATTTTGTTGAAAAAATTCGTCATACATATTCGCCGAAGTTATTTTAACAATTCTTTGAAATTTAGACAAGCATTATGTCCAGGTGGTCGCAGCCCGGTGGCTAAACTTTTGCAAACTCTTTCTTTAGTATAATTTTTGGAGATTTTTTAAATTTAATTTTAGTTATAACTAAAGATGTTGAAATTTTAGATTATTCTAAATTTTTTAATGAAATAAATTTCATTATTTTTTGCCGTTTTATTCAAAATTTAAATTTAAAAATATATTCTAAACAATTACTAATTATTTTTTTATTATTGTGTATATTTATTTTCTTTTTTTTTAATTTCTTCATTTCTTATTTATGTTGTAGTTGTAAATATTTCAGTAGTTTTAGTGTGGTGTTTGTGTCCTTCTCCTTTAGGATAAGCTTCAATTTCATTTAAGCTAATAATTAAAATTAAAACAAAAATAAAGAAAAATAATTTATTTAAATTATTTAACATTTTTTGTTTGAATATTTGGGGCTTTTTAAAGTTTTTAGAAAATTATTGTTGATAAATTTAGAAATTTTAATTTGCTTTAAATATTACCCAAAAATGGTAGTTTGTATTTTAAAAAATAAAAAATAAAAGTATTTTTAAATAAACGTGGCAAATACAAAATATGTTTAAAAACATGTTTTGACCTAAAAGAAGATAAACAAATTTTTAGTAAAAACAAAGATAAAAAACACTCGCCAGTAATCTCTCTAGAATTGATAGCAACCTTATTTGGTATATCTTTCAGAATTATTCTTCATAAAAATTATTTTTTAAAGTGAATAACAGAGAATATACATTTATAACACTCCTTTACAATTTAATAAAAAAAATTTATTTTCAATTTAAGTATTTTGTTTTTGTTTGATTTTTGTCCTTGGAATGCTTCAATATTTAATTAAAAGAATTTTTGTTAAAAAATATAAACGTGGATGTTTTTAAAGTAAAAATAAACTTGGATAAGTTATGAAATAAAAATATATTTATTTATTTGTTTTTTAACTTGTTTTTTAACATATATTTATATTTGCCACATTTATTTAACATCTTTAAACTACCATTTTTGGGTAATATTTAAAGCAAATTAAAATTTCTAAATTTATCAACAAAAATTTTCTAAAAACTTTAAAAAGCCCCAAATATTCAAACAAAAAATGTTAAATAAATTAAATAAATTATTTTTCTTTATTTTTGTTTTAATTTTAATTATTAGCTTAAATGAAATTGAAGCTTATCCTAAAGGAGAAGGACACAAACACCACACTAAAACTACTGAAATATTTACAACTACAACATAAATAAGAAATGAGGAAATTTAAAAAAAAGAAAATAAATATACACAATATTAAAAAAATAATTAGTAATTGTTTAGAATATATTTTTAAATTTAAATTTTGAATAAAACGGCAAAAAATAATAAAATTTATTTTATTAAAAATTTAGAAAAAATGTTAATAGAATTTTGAACATGATAGGACAGGTTCTATATAAAATAATTTCCTCCAGATTAAGTAAATATTATCTATTCCTGCCTGAATTAAAAAATATCAAGATAAAGATATTTAATTAAAATTGTTTAAACTCTAATAACTCTTGATTCAACATCTTGATGTACCTATATTTTTCTATAAATAAAAACTACTTGTAACCCAATAAATGAATTTTCTAATGATAATTCTTTTGTTACGCACGATATTTTGTTTGGAGTTTTTCTCTCATACGTCACTCCAATCATACATTTTCCTTTAATGCACATCCACTAAATCCTAACTTGAAGTGCAACGTACCATCGGGATTCGACACATATTCTTTTGACAACAAAATAATAATTTATATGATAATCTTCCACTTAAATTTAAATGATAAAAATTATAAATTGGATAATAAATTAAATTTAAAATAAAAGCCCTTATTTGTTTTGCTTTTTCCAACAGCCTTAATCATATCAGCTTGATTAAAACTCCTATAGGGTAAATAACCAGCTCGTGATCCCCATGTCCGCAAGCAGGAGGTAATTTTATTAGAATTATCATTACAAAAATTGAAGCATGAATCAAAGGCAAGAAAAAAGAACCTGCCTAAAAAACTATTTCTTGTTAATTTCTTTTTAATAATTTTAAATAAATTTGTTAATTCAACATAATCCTCATACACATACATACTTAATTCCAAATTATTATTTAAATCATATTTGTATTGTGAAAGTTAAGCGATCCCATGATGACAAATGAAATACATATGTACATATAACTGTGAGTATTTTTAATAAACAAAGACAATTTTTGAAAGAATTCAAAAGAATGATAAAAATAAGAAAAGAGGAAGAAAATTTTATTTGAGAAAATAAAGTGAGTAATTTTTAATAAAAAAATTATTTGTTTAAAACTTAGAATGACGAATTTTTATTTATTGGGAAATTTATTGAAAAATTAAATAAATTGTAAGATATGGGAGAGGTATGGGAAATTTAGGCGCAAAATCTGGGATAGAATAAAAATTGCTACCTTAAAATTCTGTGAGTAAATTCTCTTGATTACGGCTAAGTCACTAACGAAGATTTAAATCCTTAGAAAAGATAGTAGCAATAAAATCTCTCTCAAATCTCCGATCGAGCCGAAACATTCACTTAATTTGTGATTTAAACGTGAATTTTTACTTCCTTTTAAGAAAGTTACACGTATTTATTATGTCTAAAGATTGCCAACAAATTTAATAAAAAATTAGAACAATGACTTTTATTATAGAAATATTTAGAGAGATACTGAACAAAATGTTTTAAAAAAATGAAAATATACATTTTTAATTGAGAAAGGAAGCATATAAAAGCAGAATTCAATCATTAATAATCATCAGTTTTAAATAAAATTCCAAATATAACAATAAAGGAAATGAAGGTAATATTCAATATTTGAGCTTAAGATAATGAATATTAATTATTAAGGTGTTAGCAGTTATTTTGTTACAATTATGTGTAAGCTCTATGTTAGAAGCTGATGAAAGTAAGCAATATTAATTACAGGGTGGGGCATAAGTTCGGCGACAAATGTTTTTAATAAAATCTATTGTAAAAAAATTTTTTTAGCTTAGAAAAATGATAAAATATAATCAATAAGATATAATAATCATTTTATTAAAGTAATTTCTCAAAAATACACCCCCTGACTGAAATACACCCATACAAACGCCTACGGTTGTGACTCACAATGGTCGACCATTGTTCATCGGATATTTAGTTACTAGCATTAATTTTAAATTTCATCAGCGACCAGCTGCGACCAGGCGTTTAATCCTTCGACATTTCTGAAGCCTCTGATGCTTCATTTGATCGATACGGAAATATGCGCGGCTGATCTTTTAGCTCCGAAGTCTAAGCTTCACTCTGACAATTATTAGGAGGCTCCTCGAGCTCATTCCGAGATCTAAGGCCGTTTTTCACATCGATTGTTCAGAAAAACAGCGAATTTGGCATCTGACCACGTTCATGTTTTCAGGTGTAACTGCGGTTACCGTCCGGCCACTACTAGGGTAGTCCTGAGCATTTCCAAGCTCATGATATCGTTTTATTGTTTTGGAAACTAACATTCGGCAGATATCGAGCCGTCTAGCGATGTGACATTGTCGAACATTTTTAAAATGCAAAGAAATAATAGAAGCACGATTCTTTAACATTCTGTAAAATTTTTACTTTATGAGATAGGAAAAAATTTTCAAGATAAAATTTGTAGAGCCCGAATCATAGAATATGGGAAATCTAAACAAAAAGCAAAATATAAAGTAAATTTTAAGAAAGGACAAAATAAAATTTGTCGCCGAACTTTTGCCCCACCCTGTATAAACTTATTTTTTTAACAATAAAGAATGTTGTGAGGATGAGTATAATTGTAAAACTTGCGATTATGGAGAAGTATGTGAGTATGGTAATTGTGTGCCAGAACCAACCCCCACAACACCAGCAACAACAACTGAGACTACAACTACCACAACTCCGACAACTACAACTGAGACAACAACTACAACCCCAACAACCACCACAACTCCGACAACTACAACTGAGACAACAACTACAACCCCAACAACTACCACTCCGACAACTACAACTGAGACAACAACTACAACCCCAACAACTACCACAACTCCGACAACTACAACTGAGACAACAACTACAACCCCAACAACCACCACAACTCCGACAACTACAACTGAGACAACAACTACAACCCCAACAACTACCACAACTCCGACAACTACAACTGAGACAACAACTACAACCCCAACAACCACCACAACTCCGACAACTACAACTGAGACAACAACTACAACCCCAACAACTACCACAACTCCGACAACTACAACTGAGACAACAACTACAACCCCAACAACTACCACAACTCCGACAACTACAACTGAGACCACTACAACCCCAACAACTACCACAACTCCGACAACTACAACTGAGACCACAACCGCACCAACTACTACGCCGTATCCCTGTTATGATGAGTATGACTATTGCCCTCCTGGATATAAATGTGACTTATACAATAGTGTTTGCATATCCATTACTACATCTACTACAACAACAACTACTACAACCCCAACTACAGCCACAACCCCAACAACTCCGACAACCACCACAACCCCAACAACTACTACGCCGTATCCCTGTGATCAGTATGGAAATTGCCCTCCTGGATATGAATGTGACTCATATGATAACGTTTGCAAGCCTGAATAATAATAATTTTTAAAAATAAGTGATTATTCACATTAATGATTGCATAATTGTAAACATTATGGCAATTGTAAAGAAGAGGTAGTATTTTTTGCCGACAATTTTTAGGGCCTTTTTAATATAAATAGAAGTATTTTTAATACAAGTACCACCTCTTATTTACAACTGCAAATTATTTATAATTCATTGAAAGTAAAAATTTATGTCCTAATGAATAAAAATTAGAGTTGGACGGGATCGGGCGGGATTATCCCGGGTTTTTCGAATCCCGATCCCGATTTTTCTGATCCCGAGACCGACCGGTTTTGGATGATCCCGAGCCGGGATCCGGATCGGGATGTGCATCAAATCCCGATGCAAATCCCGACTTTATAAATTGACTAAAGTCTGTAAAATAAAGTTAACACAAGAAGGGAGGCGTGAAAGTAAGAAAAATTTTCGCCTGCGGCGCAGAAAAGGAAAGAAATTTGGCTTCTTGACATCCAAAATTCTCAAAATTTTCGCCTGCGGCGCAGAAAAGGAGCAAATTTGAACAAAGCTGTCTTTAAAACTTTAACGAAATATTGAGTGATTTGGTGTGATATCGAGCGATCAAGAGGGGTTGAGGGGAGTATCGGTGGATTTGGAGTATAGAAGGATATCTGAGGATTTACAGGGATTAAGTTAGATTTGAAGAGAACATGAATATATTACTTAATCCCTCAATCTCAGTTTTTAATCGTCCACATTTGAAAGTAACGTACTTAATCGTATAGACTTCAACGCTTAAACTTGAATGCCCTTGGCCTTCCAAAATTAAAAAATATGCCCGCGGCGCTTAAAATGGAAGAAGCCCAATCCCATTTATCCCCCCCCCCCCCATTACCTTATCCACACTTAATCCCCTGAACCGAAAGTAAATCATGCGTTTACGAGACTTAAACTCAATATTTCATCACCGCAGTGGAAATTTTAGAATTATATTGAGTCGTATGTGAAGAAAATAGAAATTAAAAAAAAAATTTTTTTTTAGTAAATCCCGATCCCGATTTTTCAATCCCGGTCCCGATTCGGGATCGGTACCCTCCCCTCTGTTGAAGTGAGTGCCGGAAAATTGGGCTCTGGAAAATTGGGCTCCAAGATTTTTCGGAAAATTGGGCTCCAACTTTTCGGAAAATTGGGCTCCAGCGGAAATTTGGGCTCTAAATGATAAAAATGGAAAATTGGAGTGAACGGTCGCTGGGTCGGAGTGAACGGTCGCTGGGTTCTACAACAGTAACATAAACCTATCACTTCTTATTGATTTTCAGTCTTGAAATGCCGACCTACCCACTAAGTATCAGCACAAAAATAGTTATTCCAGAGAATTTTGTAATATCTTTCGAATAATCCCAAAAATTCACTCCGACGCCCACATTTCCCCGCGCCTAAAAGATTGGAGCCCAATTTTCCGTTTTTTTCACTTAGAGCCCAAATTTCCGCTGGAGCCCAATTTTCCAAAAAATCTTGGAGCCCAATTTTCCGGACACCGTTGAAGTTAACGTATGTTTGTAATATTATTTATCTGTTATTTGAATTTTAAATATTATTAACAGGGCTGGGGGGGGGGGTATATTTTATTGGAACTTATTTTTACTGAATTTCGCTCCATTTCGCAGTTCATTTCGAATTTTTTAAAATTTATTTATAGCTGTTATTTACGGTAACTACTAATATATCAGCGGTATATCAGTAGTTACTGAGCAGTGAGCTTAATATTTTGACGAACTAACTATATATGTATAAGTGAAAGGACTTTGTTTGTATACTTGTTATTCCCTTAAATTTTACACATATTTTTCACATCCATTCGAGAGTGTTAAAATTTATATTTGTTTGAACGACTGGATATCACGTCCTGATAGCATAACGAAAAATAACGCATCTAAAAACTAAAATCATCTATAAATAAGCAGATTAATGTACATAAAGAAAAGGATCCAATATATGTATGTACATTTATTATCTTATAATTTAAGGTTAGAATGCCTTGAGACTAAGAGTCTGGATTGACGATGTTATTGAAACAGATGGTTAATATTTTTCACATTTGTGTATTTTTGTGATAATTGATAAAGGTAGCATAAAGTTTCGGAGAGAAATACAAAAAATTTACTTATAATTTAAACACTAATTGTCTTAACATATTAAGAGTTTTGGATAGAAGACCTTTTTAGAGTGAGAAGGTTAAGAAGTAATACATAATCCCTCCTAATCACAAAGTCATCAACAAATCTAAAAAAGTGAGATTTTTTTTTAAATTTTCACCTAAGTTACTGAATATTTAAATTTAGATGTACTTAACTTCAGAAAATTATAAAAATTTTAAATTTTTTGCATATTTCCCATGTACGAGAAAAAACAAAATCTAGTTACGAGACCAAAAATGGGAGTGGTACAAGTGAGAGCAAATTAGAAATTTTCAGACTGGTTAGGTTTCAAAATAAGTAAATAATTATTTAGTTACACAAAAAATAAACTTAATTTGCCCTAAAAATTTATTTTATTTTTATTAAATGTAAAATAAAAAATTATTCTTTTATTCTAATTTATTCAAAATAAGTATTTATTTTTGGCCTCAAATATGTAAGGTACTGGTTATTCCCAATTAATTATTTGACCATCTATACTGGTAATTAGTACCAGGATTTCCATTTGAATTATAACCGCTTTGACAGCAATTTCCTCCATTATTATTATTAGCTGCATTCCCCCAACGATATTCATAACTCCAACGTTTATTTTTTAAGAAACTTAAAAAAATTTTATTTTTAATTTGAATTAATAGAAAAATATTTTTTTAATTAATTCTTATTTAAAATATGTATTTATATTTAATTTTAAATATTTTCTAGACAGACTTACTTTTCCAAATTTTTCAAATCAACTTCTTTCATTTTATCTTCGACGCCTTCAACAATTAAATAATTAAATAATAAAAATGAAATAAATAAAATTAGAAACATCTTAAAATCTAAAAATTTTTGTTATTTAAAACATTTAAAATTTAAAACAAAAGACTGAATGACTGGGTTTGACCCAGAGGTTCTGATTATTAATTTAATTAAAAATGATTGTATTTAGGGTATTTTTAATTTATTTAAATATACTTTTTAATTTCTATTAATTATTTATCTTTTATTTTGTGTCTAGGCTTGACATTTTTTAATTAAATATTTAAAACATTAAATATTACACAAAAATATAAATTTTAATTGTTTATTTTAAATTTTAAACACTTGATAGGAAAAGAATAATTAAATTTCCTTTTAATTTTTGATGTTGCACTTTTAAATTAAAAAATACTAGTTTTTAATTTTAATTAAGAATATGTAAATGATTCCATAAAAATACAGCAAAGTCTCGAAAAATTTGGTTCGGGAAATGTAAGGATTTTGATGTATGTATATATTTCTGAAAAAGTAATTTATTTTAGTTCTAAATATTGAAGAAAATAGGTTATAATCATCAAAGCTTTTCAATTTTTCTCTCTCTCTCTTTTCGAAATAATTACAAAAACAATCACCAAACAATTAAAAATTTAATTAGAAAATAATATTTTAAATATTATAATTAGAAAATAATATTTTTAAAAATTTAATTAGAAAATAATATTTTTAAATTTAATTAGAAAATAATATTTTTAAATTGTCTTTAATTAAAATTAAATTTTAAATAATTAAAAACTAGTTTTTTTTATTAAAATTTAAAAGTGCAACAATAAAAATTAAAAGGAAATGTATTTTTTAAACATTTAAATTTAAAATAAACAATTAAAATTTATATTTTTGTGTAATATTTAATGTCTTAAATATTTAATTTAAAGAATGTCAAGTCTAGACACAAAATAAAAAATAAATAATTAATAGAAATTAAAAAGTATTTAAATAAATTAAAAATACCCTTAAATACAATCATTTTTAATTAATTTTTAAAATAATATTTAATTAATAATTTAAATTAATAATCAGAACCTCAGTCCCCCAGTCAACCAGTCTTTTGTTTTAAATTTTTTTAAATTTATTTTTTAGATTCTAAAATGTTTTTGCTTTTATTTATTTCATTTTTATTATTTAATTATTTAACTGTTGAGGGAGTTGAAGACAAAATGAGTGAAGTTGATTTGAAAAATTTAGAAAAGTAAGTCTGTCTAGAAAATATTTAAATTTAACGCGTAGTTACGGTAGTGTATTTAGTTACCCTAGAGAAGCATTTGAGATTCCAACAGTTTGGACTTTTCTCGGAAGGTCTGACAGATTTGGGGTACTGATAGTATTTTAAAATGCCTGCATCAAAAGTTTAGTCTTGCATTATATTTATTTATTTACACCACTAGTTATTTTATTACACCACTTTAAGTAAAAAATAAAAACAAAAAATCAAAGCAGCTTACAATAAAAATAAAATCATATTTCTTGTCATTTAAAATGTTGGAGATATCCAATTGTGAAAAGAAGTTTAGAAAACATTTTGGGAAAAATCATCTTCTTGCGATAGGTTGGAAGGGCTGACAGATTCACTCACTTCGGTCTCGGGCCTTGATTAATAACAGCAAACTCAAACAATTATTTGATAACCTGAGGGGAATTAAGAGAAAGGGAGGAGGGAAGGGAGAGTAGAATGCAACAAAATATATTCTCTGAGAGTTTGGTTTTTAAATTAAATTTAAAAAAATTTTATTTTTTAAGATTTCTAAATAAACGTTGGAGTTATGAATATCGTTGGGGAAATGCTGCTAATAATGGCCAAAGTAGTTGCTGTGGATGTTCAACTTGTTCAAGCGGTTATAATCCAAATGGAAATTCTGGACATAGTTACCAGTATAGCTGGTCAAATAATTAAATAGAGATAACCAGTCTCTTGTATGAGACCAAAATTAAATACTTACATATTTTGTCAATTAATGTCTATATTTTAGAATAAATGAATAATTTTTTATATTAAAAATTAACAAAACAAAATTTAAAAAAAAATTATTTAATTTATTGTACGTCCAATCCTCCAAAGTCCATCATTTAAATAATGAACATTATCAATTGCAATGCCTGTATTCTTCTCTCGAATTGTTGATGGAGAAATCTTTAAATATTTTTTTATTAAAAGGGAGAGGCTAATTTTGAATTAAAATTTTACAAAAATTAATTCCTAAACCGAAAAATTATTTAAAATTTTTAATTAATTGTTCGAATATTTGTTTTGTAGGACACACTTTCATTTTAAAATTAAAATTTTCCTGTCGAAGTTACGTACAAATTAAACTTAACAACACTGTTATATATTCATAAAAAATTATTTAAATTTCAATTTCCACTCAAAAATTATTTTTTTTTAAATATTAACAAAATAATTTTAATTTAAAGAAAAAACTCCCCAACCTTCATTTGCCCAATAGCCATAGCATTTTCCTTTCCTTCCCCCATTATAGCAACTAATTCCCCTTCTTTACATAAATCATTTAATTGAGCACCTGGAGAAGTTAAGCCTGGACACATTATATTAGAACCATTTAATACAAAACGAATAGCTCCTTTGTCTACCTAAAATATTGAAATTTTAAATCGAAAATATTTTTTGATAAATGACTACTATAGTAATTAATTTATTTTTACCCAAAAAGAAAAATAAAGAATTTCTGCCAAATGAGAAAATATTTATTTTTTTATATTTAATTTAAAAATTTAAAAAAAACCTTTTGGTGTTTCAGAAGAAAAGGATATTTGTGAAGTAATTTAAGAGTTGGAAAGTATTGAGGTAAATCTCGATGCTTCAAAAAAAAAAATAAAATTTTTAAAAATATTTTTCAAAACTAAAAATTTTAATTAACAAGGAAACCTTCCGAAATGTGACCAAAAATTTTTAAATAAAAATTATACCATCGTGTAGAGCATAGTCGGTAAACTATTGCCAATTTTTGGCTTTTTTGAATCCGACCTCCAATTTGAAAAGTTATAGGGGTTCAAAGTTTCTAACTTTTGGAGCCGTCGAGTCTCCCTCAATTTTCTTACTAAGGACTTAATTTTCTAATTATTCAACTAAACTCGGCAACCCGTTTCGAATGTGTATTACTCGTAGTTATATAGCAAATGCTTAAAATATGTTCGAAGGTAAATGGGGACCCCAGCCAGAATTTTAAAAAAAAATTAAAAAAAAACCTTAACAAACTGAATTTCCCCATTAACATCAGCAATTAATTCCAAATGGTCTTTACATTTTAACAATTTGAAATTTTCCTTTTTTGGCAAAATTTGTTCAATAAATTCTTCAATAAGAGGAAATTGTTCAATTAATTTGGCACGAATTGATTTCTTTAAAAAAATAAAATTTAAAAAATATTTTTTTTTTAAAATTATACCTGAACAGATCCTTTAAGTTGTTGACTTCCAATAACATCTTCTCCCGAATCAAACTTTTTAAACATTTGAAATAATTATTTTTTTATCAAATTCTGTTCTAAAAAATTTTAAAAAAAAATTTTGGGTGGAATAAAAAAGAAAAGAAATTTAATAAAAAAATCAAGACTCTAAAGTTCTCTTTGTGTGCTCAGAAAAAGAAAAAGAGGGAACAGCCCAAAACAACGCAAAGCCATAACTAGCTTCTGGCCCTTGTCATTTTTAGTACCAATCTCTTTAGTCCGATGAGAGGAATCGTTTAATGCTGAATTTGGGGGACACGCCCGAAACGGCGCGGGCCAAAACGGCGCGACCGAAACGGCGCGACCGAAACGACGCAGGCCGAAACGGCGCAAGGCCAAAACGGCGCACGGCCAAAACGGCGCAACCCCAAAACTTCACAGTGATAGTGTGATTAATCGTGTGATAAACCATGAGAGTGATCACTTGATCTCGAGTGATTGACCTGATTGTGATCGATCCGACCTTAGTGATCGATCAAAAATCGCTAGCGTACACTGATCCTTCGAATTATTATTCAATTCTCAATAAGGTTTTGCGCAGTACGGGGAAATTGTTCTAACAATGTGGAAGATCGTTCCAACATTGAGAAAAGTGTTCCAGCAACGTTGAAGGTTGTTCCGACATTAACAACCAGAATAAAAATAACTAAAGTCTAAATGGTTACAGTAATAATACGGGACAACTATATAGTTCTAGGGGGAACTAACTAGTAATTTAAGTAGTTATAGGGAAAACTAACTAGTGATATAGTTATATTGGAACTATCTGAATCCTGCAGTTATTTCTCGCAGTTATACTTACTAGTACGTATATGATCTAAATAGTTTTGTCATCACTATTAGTTTTTGTTATCACTTTGTTATCACTAGATGTTGTCCAAATGCGACCTTTACATCTGTTATTTTTTTGTTTACATCGCCAAAAGACACGATCACTATTCGAGCTAAACCTGAACATCACGTAACAATTGCCATTATGGGAAATTTTTGCGCCGTTTTGGCCGTGCGCCGTTTTGGCCTTGCGCCGTTTCGGCCTGCGTCGTTTCGGTCGCGCCGTTTCGGTCGCGCCGTTTTGGCCCGCGCCGTAATGGGCTGTACCTTGAATTTGGAAAGATTCAGAAATCTTGAAGCAAGTTATGGCTTTGTGTTGTTATGGCCGTGCGTTGTTTTGGGCGTGTCCCATTAAATTTTGGGAATTATTTTCTTTTTTATTTATTTTTTAATGATGCAATATTGCAATTTTTTCTTTTAATTTAATTTTCTTTTAGAATTTAAAAATGTCTTCTTCTTCAACTCAACAAAATCTTTCTTTTGGTAATTATCCAATTATGCAATCAAAAGAAAAACATGAAGATATTAAATTTATTAATATACAAGATATTGGGGCAGAATTAGATGGAAAAGAGGTTTTCTTTTTGGATTTCTTTTCTTTAATTTTTAAGTTAATTTTTTTCGGAATATTTTTTAAATTATTTTTCAAATTTAATTAAAAAAAAATTTCTTTTTTCAAGATTTGGCTTAGAGCTCGTATTCACGACAGTAGAGGAAAAGGCAAAAATTGTTTCATTTGTTTACGTCAACGTATTTATAGTGTTCAAGGGGTTTTATTTGTTGGTGGAGAAATTACTAAAGAATTTGTTAAATTTGCTCAGAATATTTCGAAAGTATTTTTTAAAATTATTAATTAATATTGTAGAAATATCTAAAAAAATTTTTAATAAAAAAATAAATAAAAACTTTGTGGTTATGGGCTAGTTTTTAAATTTAATTTTTAAAGTATCCCTAATTATTTTCAACTTTTCTGATTTTTTATTAACTTTTGGGTATTCAATTTGACATTTCTGACTCGTCTTCCTCATTTATTTTTATAAAATTAATTTGGCAGGAATCATTAGTTGACGTTTTTGGCCAAATTACAAAAACGCCTTCACCTGTCTCAAGTTGTACTCAAAGTGATGTTGAAATTAAAATTCAAAAATTATTTATTGTTTCTGCTTCTGAACCAAGATTGCCTTTACAAATGGAAGATGCTACTAGACCTGATATTGGAGAAGAAACTGGGGGGTTGGCTGTTGTTAAATTAGATACTAGATTGGATAATAGGTTTGTTTCTTTAAAAGTTTTTTTGGTACTCCTGCAGTTTAAGGAGGCCGCTTTTCTCTGATTATAATTTTGGCACCAAATTTCAATTGACCCACATTATATTTGTAGAAAATAAATGTTAGTTAAGGAGTAAAGAAGGATAAATTTTGAATGATAGAAAAGAGAAAACTGGTCTCATAATGGTCAGAGGACTGCGGCCACCTTAAATGGCAAGAGTCCCGTTTTTTACGTATTAAATAAATAAAATTAATTTCTTTATAAAAATCATAAAATACTTTCTCATATCCTTGATATTTTTTAATTTTAAAATAATTCTTTCCTCAACTTTTTTAGAATTCTTGATTTACGTACACCAACCAGTCAGGCTATATTTAAACTCCAAGCTGCTATTTGTGAAGCATTTCGTTCTAATCTTAACAAAAGAGGGTTTATTGAAATACATACTCCAAAAATAATTTCAGCTGCTAGTGAGGGGGGAGCTAATGTTTTTGAGGTTTTTTTTAAATCATTCTCGTTACGAATTCTTTCTCTCTTTTTTAAGGTTAGCTACTTTAAAGGTTCTGCTTATTTAGCCCAATCTCCACAACTTTATAAACAAATGGCTATAGCTGCCGATTTTGATAAAGTTTATACAATTGGGGCTGTTTTTAGAGCTGAAGATAGTAATACACACAGACATATGACTGAATTTGTTGGTTTAGACTTGGAAATGGCATTTAAATTTCATTATCATGAGGTTATTTTGAATTATGTTTTTTTGAAAATTTTTTGAGATTAAAAAATTCTTTTAAAGCTCAATTTTATTAAACCTTATCGTTTTGAATTTTAAAAATTTTAAAATACTTTCTAAGGCAATGCTTACAGTTGCAGAATTAATGTGTGAAATATTTGCACATCTTCAAAAAAATTTCCAACCAGAAATTGAAGCTGTACGTAAACAATATCCAAGCGAGCCGTTTATTTTTACTGAAAAACCTTTAATAATTCAGTAAATTTTTTAGTTAAAAAATATTTTTTAATTATTTTTTAGATATTCACAAGCTGTTTCAATGCTTAGAGAGGCTGGTGTTGAACAAGGAGATGAGGAGGTTATTTTTTAAATTAGAATTGGGTTAATTTTTATATTGGATTTGTCTAGCTGAGGGGTCTTTTCAAGGGCGTAAATAAGGGTAGAATTTCAAGTGCCTCCCCCAACACTCTCTCTCTCAGCCCTTTGTTATTTTATGAAAAATAATGGACAATAAAATTAAATAGAGTCTTGCGAATTATGATAAGAATTGAAAATCGTCGGGTTCTTTTCATCTATTCAAAAACAAATATATACAAATTTTTTTCTAAAATTCTTAATTTTTTAAAGGATTTAAGTACTCCAAACGAAAAACTTCTCGGCCGTTTAGTTCGTGAACGTTATTCAACTGACTTTTATGTTCTTGACAAATTCCCACTTGCTGTTAGACCATTTTATACAATGCCTGACCCTTTGGATGAACGTTATTCAAATAGTTATGATATGTTTATGAGAGGTATATTTTTAATAAAAAAATTTTTATTTTGATTATTTGTATTCTTTAATTACTCACTTTTTGCTTCAATTTTTTATTTAATTTAAGCCCCAATCTATTTTTATAATTTCCTACTTTTTTTATAGGAGAAGAAATTCTTTCTGGTGCCCAACGTGTTCATGATCCAGTATTACTCACTGAACGTGCAAAAATACATAATATTGATTTGGAAAAGATTCGTGCTTATATCGATGCATTTAAATATGGATGTCCTCCACATGCTGGTGGTGGAATTGGTAAAAAATAAAAAAATTAAAAGAAATAATTTTTAATTTAAAAAAAGGTTTGGAACGTGTAACAATGCTTTTCCTTGGTTTAGGCAATATTCGACTTGCTTCGTTATTTCCACGTGACCCTAAACGAATTACTCCGTAGAAATTGTTTCCAAGTTATTTTTAATAGTTTTAAGAGAATGGAATGGAATGACTTCTTTTTAATTGTTTTTTGAAATGTTTATTGGAAGTAAAGTTTTTGTTTTTAATCTTCTACTAACAGTTTTTTCTTTGGAAAAGGATAAAAGGGAGATTATTATTAATATTTCATAAAAAATAAATAAAGTTCCCTTTATTTTCTTATCTAGATTTATTAGAGACATTTGTGTAAATAAAAGAAAACAACAATTTTTATTTTATATTTTTCACAAAAATAATTTATCAATAGGAATACTTTTAAATACAGAGAAAATGTCAGAAAATTCAATCCAACTTTGAAACTCAAAGAAACATTGAATTTTTCTATTTATTTTTCCTGAAAATACACTTTTCTTCCGATATATTAAAAAACATATAATTATGACTGGACAAATTAATAAAACCTTAAATAAAATAATCTCAACGAAATCACATCCATTGCTTATTGGAATGATTCATTTACCTGCTTTGCCTGGGTTTCTAATATTTTATTTAAATTTATTTTTTATTTGAATTATTGGTAAAATTAAAGCATTTAAATTATAATTTAATTAAGAATTAGTAGATGATATTAAATTTAGATTAGTCTTTACTGTGAATGTTTAACTCGCCCACAAAATTCTTTTGGATTGTTATATTACCAAAGGACTTTGCGAACCATGTAAAAGAGATTCATCCCTTTGAATCTTGCGGGATTAATTTGCTTATTTAAATTAAAGGTTTTGATTTGCCGACAAAAAAAGAGAAAATAACTAAATATTGTTTATAAGGAAGAGAGCCTATCCATTAAATTACACTTAAATTTATTTAATTATCAATTAAGAACACCAAAACATGTTATGCCCGTTGAGCAAATTGTTGAAAAAGTTCAAAAAGAAACAGAAATTTATTTAAAAAGTGAATTGGTATTTAAATAAATATTAATTTAAATAACAAAAAATAATTATTTAAAAGGATGGAATAATTATTGAAAATATGCATGATTTGCCTTATCAAAAATTAGATGAAAATATTGGACCTGAAATTTGTTCTTGGATGACTAAATCTTGTTTAGAATGTTTAAATATTTTGGGGAATAAAAGAAATAAATTTTTGTTGGGAATTCAAGTTTTGGCTGGGGCTAATAAAACAGCTATAGCTGTGGCACATGCTTCGGGTAAGTGTTAAATAGAATAAAGCCGATAAGAGCTCCTCTCTATTTTTTTGAAAAAAAAACACACAATTAAAGGGAATTATTTAAAAATAAACGAGTTAAATAATTTAAAGGTGTGTAAGGACGGCGAAGTTTCTTTTTAGCTTACTCTTTATTCAATAAAGGAAAATTGAAGCAACTTAGCTTAACTCTCAGAATTAATCCTTCTCCTAATCTTTCTTTTCTGTTAATAAATTTAAAATTAGGATTTAATTTTATTCGAGCCGAATCATTCGTTTTTGGACATTTAGCCGATGAGGGCTGGATGGATGGGTGTGCAGGGAATTTACTTAGATATAGAAAAATGATTGGGGCAGAGAATGTTGGAATTATTGTTGATATTAAGAAAAAACATTGGTTACTATTAATTTAGAAAAGAAATCATTTGTTTAAATTAAAGTTCTCATTCAATAACAAAAGATATTAATATTGCACAGACTGCTAATGCTGCTGAATTTTTTCTAGCCGATGGAATTATTTTAACGGGAAATTCGACGGGACAAGAAGCTTCCGTTTTAGATTTGGAAGGTTTAAAATAAATAAATAATTCCTCTTGGATTTTAATTATAAGTAGCATGTAGCAATTAGATCCCCCCTAGTTCCTTTCAACCACGAAAATTTTATATAACAAAATTATTAATTCCAAAATATATTTATGTAGATGTCAACAAAGAATGTCCATCATTACCAATTTTTATTGGCTCTGGAATTAATGAAAATAATATTAATAAATTTAAAAATGCTGATGGATTTATTGTTGGTTCTTATTTTAAAAAAGGGGGGTATTGGGGGAATGAAATTGATCTAGAAAAAGTTTTGAAATTAAATGAAAAAGTGAAAAAAATAAAAAGAAATGAAGAAAAAATATTTTAAAATAATTTTTTAAATTATTTAAACAATTTTGTTTTGATTAATTAACTTACAAAATTAAAAAATTAAATACAAAATATAGTCGAAAAACTAATTTTTGTAAACTTTTTGTTTTTCTTTTTATTCACAAAAAATAAAAAAATATGTTGGACCAGACATTTGTTCTTAGATGACTAAGTTCCCTTTTAGCTTACTCGTTATTTTTAATCTATATGTATTCTCGGGTATTTTTATTCAAAAAAAATCTTAAAAAAAAGATAAAAATAATTATTTCAGTGGAACGAAATAAAGGGAAAATATTATTTTATTTTTACGTAATTTAATTAAATATTTTTCACAGATTTAAAAAAAAGAGAATTTCTGAGAATTAATTATTTTATCTCTCACAAAAAACCCTTAGCAACAAAAATTTATTTTATTTTAACTAGTAACTCATTTTAATATTTACTACTAAAACCCTTCCGTTTTCTGAAGAACTGACGGGAATCAAATAAATCTTTAATTATAAACAGAAATAACTAAGGTATTCGGCTATCCAGAAAATGGAGGATTCTTTACTTCTTTACCTACCCAAAAATCAAAAAAAGTTTTCGACTGAGACAATTCTTAATTTTTATTTTTAATAAAAATAGTAAAAATATTTAAAGCAAAAAAATCGTAAATTTTCCCTAAAAGATTAGTCATACAAAAGTAAAGTTTAGAAAAATAATTTAGGAATGGTACAAACTACAAAAAAATAATCGTAAATTATTTGTTTCTCACAAACCTAGCAACAAACAAAAATGTTTCCTTAAAATTATTCTCTTAAAATAAATAATTTTATGATAAAAATATTAATTTAATATAAAACAACTAAAATATTTTAAAATTATTTTTTTATTTCCAATTTATTAAAAACTTTTCCATTAATCAAAAATAAAAAAAATCACGTCATACAAATAAATGTTTATAAAAAACAAGATTAATATAAATATATCAAAAACCAACAATTTCCTAATCACATTTAAGTATTCCAATTTAAAAATAGTTTAAAAAAATTATAAACAGGTTTTTTCCTTGTAAATTTTATTTAAAAATATTCTATCAAAATTTATTTAGTATACTTAGTAGGTATTTTTAAATTAACCCTTATTAATAAATTCCGTTAATCAAATAAAAATATTAATGTTAACAACAAAAATTTCAAATAATTTTTATTTTATAAAAATTAATGTCCAAGTTTTGTTCCATTTTTTAAAACCTCCCCCCAACTAGGGTTGTCGGTTCCTGGAAATTCTTCAGAAAGCCGAAACCGAACCGAAGAACCGAGCCGAAAAATCCTCGGTTCTTCGGTTCGGCTCGGTCCAGAACCGACAACCCTACTCCTAACTTTTTTATCGGCAGTTGTCGATGGAGAACTGTGCGGCAAAACTCTTGCGTGTTATGCCAAATGCAAACTTTTCAAATTTTTAAAACACGCCAAATGCCAAAAATAACGCTAAAACGCCACGGCAAAACAGGGTCAGCCCAATTAGGCGCGCGGCCATAACGGCGCAAAGCCATAACTTGCTTCAAGATTTTCGAATCTTACCAAATTTAGTATAAAACGATTCCTCTCATCGAGCTAAAGACATTGGTACCTAAATTATTAAGTTCCAGAAATCTTCCATCAAGTTATGGCTTTGTGCCTTTATGCCATCGCGCCTACTTGGGCGTGTCCCGGAAAAACATCAAATCTTTTTCATTTCTTCATTATTTTTTCTTTTAATATCATTTGAAATTTTATTTTCAATTAAAATATTTGCCTAGCTGAATTTTTCAATTTTAGAATTAAAAACAATCTGAAGTATTTTTTAAATTATTTTACTCGAAGTATAATGGCCGCCGTTACTCCAAAAAGTTTTGTGGACAGTCTTATTAAAGTTTTCTTTTAATTTTTAAAATTTTTTTAAAAATTATTTTTAGACAAACAAAGTTGTTGTTTTCTCCAAGTCTTATTGCCCATATTGGTATTTTTTAACAATAAATTTTAATGGGGTTTGTGAGTAGGGAATTGACTTTTACAAAAAAAGTAATTTTTTGGTTATTCTCTCCAAACAGTTTCTTTTGCCTTTTTTTTATTAATTTAAGATGGATTTGTTATTTAAGAGAAAAATTTTGGAGAAATACATAACCGAAAAATAACAAAAACTTCCTCTAAACATAAACTCTTAATAAAAATAATTTATTTTAAACATTTTCTAGCACAAAAGCAAAGGAAGCATTAACTACTTTTAGTCTTGCACCTGGCACAATGGAAGTTGTTGAAATTGAAGATAGAGGTTTGTTTTAAATATATATATTTTTTGTTTAATTAATTTTTAAGGAGATTGTGATCAAATTCAGGATTATCTTAAAGAGATTACTGGACAACGGTAATTAAAGAAAAGGGAGGGGGCTTAGAAAATAAAAATACTTTTAAAAGTTCTGTTCCACGTGTCTTCATTGGAGGGAAATTTTTTGGTGGCGGAGATGATACGGCAGCTGCGGTTAAATCGGGAAAGTTAGAAGCTGAATTGCGAGCGGTTAATGCTATTGCTTGAAGGAAAAGAAAAATATTTTGATTTTTTAAATTAAAAAAAAATTAAAATTATCTTTAATACAAGTATTATTTTAAAATGATTTTAGATAAATTTTTTTAGAAACTTGGTCTCTATAGTTGATTTTACTAGAGAAATTATTACAAATAAATTGTAAAATCAAATAACCCTTTAAGTACTAAACACTCTTAAAATTAAATAAAAAATATACTCGTGTAGGTAAACCTTAATTTCTTTATTATTAGACAGGTTTAATCATGAAAAACGTTCAGCCATTAAATCCAAGTTTTTTAAATAATTTATCCATTTCTTTCTCACTCTTTTTGAAAATTGGGGGAGATGCATCTTGTTTACGACGTAATTCTTGTTCCTCTTCCGGCGTTAAAGATCTTTAAAAAATTAAATATTGGGCGTGCTTAATAAAATAAATTCATTTAAAGGAGATAAAATGTAATGGAAAAAGCAAAATTTTGATGACCTTTTGGACCCCCCTTCTTCTAAAAGTCTCTTCTATTGAAAGATCATCATTTATTTTTCTTACTCTTTGAGGGGCATTATTCTAGAAGGAATACCGCCCCCTAGCAACATCCTTTCTGCCTCTTTATAAAAATTAAAAACCAACTTATCAAAGGTTGAACTAGATGGGAATAAACCATCAAACTTCAATTCAACATAGCTCCAAACTTCTAAAAAATAAAAATTATTGAGGGATTTAAAAAATTCTCTCTCAAGAGCTATTTTTCAATGAATATTCTCTATAACAATAGTAAACAGAAATATTTTCCTACATCTTTCTAGGAATATTTAAAAAAATTTACATACTTGCATACCATGAAAGAGGATTATAATCCTTTTGTGCTTTAAAATAAGCAATTGTTGGCATTATACCAACAAATAAGAAAATCATAGGTCCTAAAAAGGATGGAGGCAATTTTTTAAGTGCTGGAAATCGAGTAGCGCTCTCTTCTTGCCAAATAACATGTCCACCTTTTCTTACAAGTCCAAATAATGGTTTTGATAAAATTGGCATATTTCTCTTTAAATTAAGAATATAGACAAATAATAGCCACAAAATCCTGAAATTTCTTAAATTTAAAATTAGGGTTTTGGCTATGGGCATAAATTATCTAAATCCTTATATAGAAGATAGGGAAGGAACGATAAAATCCCAAAAAGACAGAATTTTATTAAATGGGTAGGTGTTTAAGACTTCCTTTTTAAAAGAAAAAATCTGCGTCCCTAAACCCCACAAATAGAATAATAATTTAAATGTAGTAAAATTAGCTACATAGAAATAAAAATATTCTGTAAGTATATTATCTTTAATATGTCAAAAAGATTTTCTTAGTAAACTTAAAATAATTAAAAATACATCATTTATTTTAACTAAATTAATCATTTGTTCCTTCACAATCTCCTTCTTCTGCAAATTCTAAAGTTTTAACTTCCATTTGTTCAGGGCTTGAATCTTCATCCATTTCCTCTTTTAATTTGGCTTCATTACGAGTTTTGATTTTTGCTAATATATCTAAAAATATGTTGATTTAGCGGATTTAATTTGGCGGGACTCAGAGCTCGTAAAAATTAAAAACTTTTCAAGGAAGGGCTAGAAATGATTAAAAACTCCATTTAAATTAAAAAACAACCTCTAGCCACATTAAAAACCCCATCAGTCTTTTCACCACATAAAGCACATTTTTTAGATTTTTGATAATGTTGGAGTGCACAAACTTCACAAAAATAATGTTTACATCTTTAAATAATAATAATTAAAAATTAAATTTAAAATTGAAAGAAATTTACTTTGTAACAACTGGCTGTTTAAAATTTTCTCTACAAATATAACAACTATGAGGCAATTTATCTTGTTCTGTATCACTTTCTGCTTCACTGCTAACCAAAAATTCATCATCTTTTGATTCTTTTAATTTTCCTTCCTCCCAATCTCTTTCAATTTCCCATCCATGTTTATAATCTGTTCTGTCGTGCATAAATTTACAAGAATCTAAAAAAGAAAAAATTTGTCTGAAAAAAAACAATAAATCCATTCATTTTAATCAAAGGGGCCCTTTCATCTGAACTTTGTCTACAAATACAAGGAAGGGTTGGATAGAAATCAAATAAAAACATCGCCCCATCCTCCCATCTAAAAGATTGTGAAAAATAAAAAATAAACCTCCAAAGGTGCAATATCCCGTCTCTTTGTAATCTTTGCAAATATCCGGAGCATAATCCCAACGGACACTAGCCCTCATATATTGTGTTGCACGTATTGGGCCCATTCTGTTTAGTCCACTTGAAGCATTTCCTTTGACGGTGTCCTCTTTTTCTTTTGCCCCATAGAGTGCTAATCCTTGGTAAATTTTTGGCTGTTCCTGAAAAATTACAAAAAGATCAAAATCATTCAATATTTTGTAAGGAAAGTTTAGAACAGCATTTAAATCTAACTTATATCATTCAAAAGTATATTTTAAAATTTTAGAAAAACCTTTGAAGTTCCAGCTTCTTGTAGTCTGCTTGGTCTTTTAGCTCTTTCTCCATACTTTTTCCGTTCTTCTTCTTCAATAGCCAAATTTTTTTCCATTTCCAATCGTTTATTTTTCAATATTTTTTGAACACGTTCAAATTGCGATTGTGCATCCATTGTATGATCTGTATCTATTTCTGTTCTAGCAGTTGCCCCCATGTCATTTGGAACTGTTCGATTTACTCCACTTGATGAAAACTAAAAAATTTATTTTAAAATAAAACAAAGGTTCTTTTCTGTAATGTATTCAAAAGTCGGTAAAATATGCAATATATTTTCTCTTTTCAATAAGGAGGGAGATATTCTTTTTACCTGCCTATCAAAATTAAATAAGAGAAAGAAGACAATATCTAAAAAATTATTCCATTTCTGGGTTTAATTTTTAAAAGGATTACTCGAAAAATGAAAAAAGAAAAGAACCTAAACAAATTTTAAAGTTAACAACCTTCACATCATGATCAAATTTAACCAAATCTTCATTAGAATCAGTTCCAGTAGATTCCTCCAAATCCTCTGTTCGGCGTTTTTTTATGCTCTAAATAAGTATATTTTAAAATATTCATTAACATCGAGAGCGAAGAGATTTTAAAAAATTTATAGGTTATATTGAAAGCCAAGTTACGTTGGCTTATCAGTTAAGGTTTGAGAGAACCAATCACTCGAAATTTTCATAATGGGAAAATCGCTACGGTCGTCGCTCGCTTCACTCGCGGCGCCCGTAGCGAATTGGAAATATAATATTGGAAAAACCCGTTCTTTAAGTTAACCCGTTCTTAGTTCGGGATTTATTTGGTAATTCAAGCTTTTTTCAACAGTTAGGTACATATTTTAAGTTTTTGGGTGTTAGGTATTCCAAGCTTATGTCCTGTGTATAAGATAAAGCCAAATACAAAAAAAAAATTAAAAAAAAACAAACCGTTTGCATTCGATTATTTCGCATTTTCCTCTTTTCAATTATTTTAAGTCGAATTTTCTCAGCTCCAGTTGATTCACCTGAAGCAGAAGAATCATCACTTTCTTCTTTATTAGAATTATCTTCATCAATTTTATTTAAATCTTCTTTCTCAATCTGTCGTTGTCGAATAGAATTTTGAGGTTTTTGTCGTCGGAAGAATGGAACCCTTGTTGATGAGCCAGAAATTGAAGAGTTTGTTTCAGTTGACATAATAGTAGAAAGTTTTAAGAAAATCTAAAAAAAAATAACGAAATCATAAGACTGAAAACTAGGAATATCCTTATTTCTAAATTTTTAAAATCGTCAGCAAGTGAATATTTGTGGTGGACAATGTTTAAAAATATATTAGAAATATAATTTTTAGAAATTATTTAAATTAAGAAAATCAAGAACAAGTTTTTTTTATTTTTAAATTAACAAAGGAGGGAAACAACAACAAAGCCAAGAAGGGAACAAAAAAATTTTTAACTCAAATATCATCAAGTGGAAATTTTGTTTTTGTTAAATCCACATGTTTCCTTTTTGAAATGGCAGAATCATTTATATACTGAAGTGGATGTTTGAAGTAATATTTACTGGTATCATCATTTACTTTAGGACGGCCACTCCTCTCATTCCAAAGTTCGGAAAGTTTTGGTGTTTTAATTCCTTTTTCGTTGAGCGAAGTTATTTCCTTAATTTTTTTGGTAAAATAATTTTTTATTTATTAAAAATAATTTGAACCTCCTTAAAGAATCGTTTAAATGCAAAAATAGCAACCAAATTCCAAACTAATAATTGAGTGCAAAATTTTAAAAAATCTCCCTTTTTGGCTAGCTAAATGAAAAAGAAAATTTTTAAAAATTTTAAAGTGAAAATTTTTCTAATCAAAATATAAGTTTAGGTTTCTTCGAACATTTTCTAATCCTCCCTCAACAATAAAAAAATAAATTAATTAATTTTAAAATACTAAAAAAACAAAACCAACATCCTCATAAGTCTGATTTGGATGAAAAAAAAGTTGTCGTTTCCAACTCCGAAATCGGCGCCGTATTTCATAATAAGTGTAAAAATATTGACGGATAAACATTTGAATTTTGTAAAATAAATAAAAGTTAACTAAAAATTAAAAATAAATAAAATTTTATTTTAAATAAAAACCTTTCTAAATCTATCAAACAATAAAAGTAACAATTTCCAAAATTTCAATAGTTGGGCGCTTCTGTCTGTGTTGGTAACAATCCAAAGCGTTTCTTAATTATCAAGCGATACTTTGAGAATTTGTCTTCAGGTGAAAAGCGAGCTGGATGAGCAGAAAAGGTGTTGTGACCGTTAATTGGATCTTGCTTCTGAAAGTTTTTTGAAAATTAATATAGGCATAAAGCGTCAAATTAATCAAAAACGTTTCAAACATTTTAAAATCCTAATATATTAAATAACGCAAAATATTCTAAAAAATATCAGACAAAAAAGAAATATTAATGCTTAAATTATCTGCAGTGATACTTTTCGAAATCGATGTTAAGAATGCCTTATTGAATATAATTTAAATAAACCTTAAGTGTATAAACTCGATTCCCTTGTGCGTCCAAATAATACTTCAAATACATTGAAGACACAAAACAATTTCTAAATAAATTTTTGTTTTAAATTTATTCAATCTTAATAAAAAAAATAAAAATATTTAAATGAAAGGTATTTGAAGAACAATAAAACTTTAAAATAAATTGAAAAATAAATTTTTATTAAAAAAGTAATTTATTTATTTGAAAATATAAACAAATAAGAGAAAGGTTATTAGAGATCACAATAATGGCAAAGATTTCTCAAACCTCTCAATCACAATTTTCATGGAAGCATCGAATTTTTCAGCTCTAATTGGCATGTCAATTGAATAGAAGGGATTTCTAAAATGTTAGAATCTTTTTTAATATTATTTAAATAGGTAATATTTTGGTTTCCTAAATGTCGGGGAAACCAAAGTACCTCCAGCCAAAAAAATAAAATTTAAATGAAATAAAGTTAAAAACATTCAATCAATTAAAGAATTAAAAAAACTAACTTTAATGCATAATCCGCGTAAAGTTCATAAATTTTCCTCAATAAAGATTCAACATTTTGTGTATTTGTATAGGCAGAAATAACAACGAATTTAATGCCAGTAAATGATTGAAAACATTGTAATCTATAAAAATGAGATAAACTAAAAATTAATTAGGTGGAATTTTAGAATTTCTAAATGAAAAGACAAAACAAAAATTTCTGATAAAGGAATCGTTCTGGGATACCCAAAACCATATAAAGAACAACTTTCCTTAACGGTGAGTAAAGAATACCAAACCTAAATTGACTTGTTTCCAAAACTTCAACTCCACTACTCTTAGCCACAGGACTTAATTGAGAAGCTATTGTATAGAGTGAATGGAAAATACTAGCCAAAATAATCTTCTCATTAGCACTTAGAGGAGCTATTTGTGGATCAACAGAGCGGCGATTTTCCCAATCATAAATTAATGAGCCAGCACGATTAATAATTAATAGATGATAAACTGTCATTGAATTTTAAAATTATACCTAAAATTATTAAAAAAAAGTTCAGTTAACAAAAATAATTAAAATCGTAAAACGAGTCGAAGAAAAACAACTACAAAATAGCCACGAACATTTATTTATACGATAACAAAATGAATATATCCAAAGTCAATTGAAAACATATTTTGGTTCAAAGATATTTTTAAATGATTGTGAAATTTATAAAAGTGGCTGACAATGAGATAATTAAAATATAACAACCAAACAATGTTCTTAATTTCCGTCTCTTCACTTTAAGTTTGTTGTTAACAACATATCCTCATTGCATTGCATCAATAGCCTCGGTCATCTTCTAAATATAAAAAAATAAAAACTGGAATAAATTTAATGATTCATTGTCAGACTTATAAATAATTATATTTTGATGTGTAACGCGAAAATTATAAATTTTCAGATATTCACAGAAAAAATCAGAATTTCGAGCCAATATGGGATTAATAGTAAAAGGCAAATTTTTACACTTGTGAGATTTTATAAAAAGTTAAACACACATCAAAATAAAATTTTTTCTGCACGCACAAAACTCAAAAAAAACCAAACAGAAAGCTAAACAAACCTGATGAAATTCCTCAGCAATGCTAGCATCCTTGAAACGAGCAGTAAAAGTCTCATCCAAACCACCAACAGAATCCTCAGAGAAATCCTGTATTTTTAAAATTATTAATGGAATAAAAGTACAAAAAAAAACTTTGCAAGCCCAAGTATAAACAGTTGGCATTTGTTCACGTTTATGAAGAGACAAATCATGAACAACTGGAAAGTTTGCACAAATCTTAAAAACCTTCTCACGGCGCATTACACAACGGTACTTTTTGGTCTTTGGATTGAAGAGAATCTTTAAAAGAAAATTTCCTTTTGATATTCATTGGTAATAATATGTTAAAAAACCTTAATATCACCAAGCCCACGTTCCTTGTTCTCCTTTAATTGACGATCATATCGATAAAGCTTGCAGCGAGCAACAAAAGTAACCTTAAAAGGAAAAAAAGTAAACCTTGTTGACCCTATCCCGAAAGAAGGGTCGAATCGTTTTTTTCATTACTTTTAATTTCTTTATAAAAATGGTCAGTTTTCCTTAAAGTTGATGTAGGTTGATGTTTGCCTTAAGGAAAAATGGTGAAAGAGATTTAATTTTTTATATTTTTTTCTTGTTTTCGTTTGTATCATTTACACGGACGAACACGGACACAAAACACGGACGAGCACGGACAGACAAAACACCACGGACGAACACAGACGAAGCACGGACAGACAAAAGACGGACGAGCACGGACAGACAAAATACAGACGGACACGGACAGATAAAACAAGGACGGACACGAACGGTCGAACATGTGTCCGTCTGTGTTTAGTCCGTCCTTGTTTTGTCTGTTCGTGTTCTTCTGTCATTGTCCGTCCTTCTCCATTTTTCCTTAAGGCAAACGTCAACATACATCATTTTAAGGAAAACTGACCATTTTTATAAAGAAATAAAAAGTAATGAAAAAAAAACGATTCGACCCTTCTTTCGGGATAGGGCCACCTTGTTTTAGTAAAAAATAAACTAAAACCTCTTCGCCTTCCTCCCCACTGACAACTTCAACCTCGGGCGGCAAAGGAACAACGGGCTCATAGTGAACATCAGGAGTATAATCCTCAGCAGTCTCATCCTCCTTTTCAGATTCGTCACCATCACCACGAGTTTCAGTTTTTGTATGAGGAGTAAAAAACTAAAGAAAAATAATTAAAAAAGAAAAAAATCAAAATTTAAAACCTTAAAATCTTTTGCAGAGGATCCAGTAGTATTAGATACACTAAACGGCGAAGCGCCAAAAAGACTCTGCTTCGATCCGTCAGATGAAATCCCACCATTATTACCGCTTAAAAATCCACCACCAGCTTGTCCAGGCTTTGATTGAGCAGCCTTAGCAGCAAGATTGGCAAAAGTCTATTAACGAAAGAAAATTAATGTTTGGCAAATCTTCTATAAAAGAAGTCTACGGAAGTATTTTGCCAATTTTAGAGTCAATCAAATCCTAACCCCGTATAATGCTTTGATTTATAAGAAAGGGTCAAAAAAATAAAAAGCCGTGTAATTAATTCAATACATTGGTTCCAGCATTATTTCCACCGCCAAACAAACTTCCACCAAAAGGTACAGTGCCAGTAACTCCAAAAGTTGTATTAGTAGTAGTTGATGACATTGTCGAAGTAACAGTCGGTGTTGTGGTTGTAATAGCCGGAGTATAGGTAACAAAAGTTGGCTTTGTTGTAGTAAAACTGGGCGCCGAATGAATAGTATACAAAGACGTTGTACTCAATGGAGTAGTGGAAGCAACAACCGTCGGTGCCGTAGTAATAATTGGAGCGATAGAAGTTACAAGTGGCACCGTAGTAGTTGCCTGAATGATAGCAGCAGCTGTCACAGGAGTCACAACAGGAGCAGCGGCAGGAGCAGAAACGACTGGAGCAGTAGCAAAAGTGGCAACGCCACCACCAACAGCTAGAAAAGTTTTATTAGAAAAGTGGTAAATAAGGATGTCAAGAAAATGAAAACAACCCACAAAAAGGGAAAGCTCAAAAAACGGCGTAATTAAAGGTAAAATATTCGATTAAAGGCCTAATAAAAACTATAACAGGAAACCTTCTTGCGTAACAAAACCGCCTGTAGATGTTGAAAGCTGAGGAGGTTGAGAAACCACCAATTTCATAACCATATCCTGAAGTCGACTAACATCTTGAAGATGACGACTTCCCTGTCCAGCAAGTAATTGCTCAGTGTGAGTACGCCACATAGTTGCTTCCTCCTGGAGAGTGCGGTCATTGCGTTGCTGATTCAATTTAATATCCCGAATATCATCACGAAGAGCTTCCTGGAAAGTAAATGAGTTTCAGTCTAATAATTTGGATATAGGAGTTATGAAAATGATAGCCAGTTAGCGAATTCTGGATGACCATCGGATATCCAAACCCCAAAGATTAGTCTTGGCTTCAAGCAATGAATTTAGGGATAACAACCTAGCCCTAGAACAATAGCCCAAGCTTAAAGGATCTGATCCGAAAATTGTAAATATGAAAATAAACCCTTACAATTTTACGATTAATTTCTTGCGTCGAATCAACAATCGTCTTGTAAATAGACAAAATAAGATCATTATTTGTTTGGAGCAAAATCTGCATATTTGCCGAAGCAGACAGATTTGCAGCATCAAAACCAAATGCGCCTCCAGGATTGACACCAGCATTTCCACTAGAAGCTCCGTTTGTTAACGTCATCTTGCGATCCATAAAATAAAACTAAACAATTTCTTTGAAATTTTAAAAGAAAATTAAATAAACGAAGAAAAAAAATAAAAAAAGAAAATGTTTAACACCCTGCAAACTCTCCTCTTTATGTCTTTTCCTTTTTGGGATATAATGTCATGGCTTCCATTTTGGATTTCGGACGGTTCAAAGCAATCTTGTTGAAAGTACGGTACGGGGGTGCCATTCTCTCCTTTTCTCAAAAACTTTCCTAAAACTAATTTATAAATGATGTTCGAGAGTTTTTACATTTATTAAATCATCAATTTCATTTAAAATTCTTTGCCGAACGTAAAGTTACAGTTGCAGCTGTAACTTTCGAGGTATTATTATTAGTTATATTATTTATTATTTCTTTATTTTCTTTTGTTTCCAATGCTTCTTCTCCACAACATCGTTGCCAAATCATAAAAAGAAGTGCACAATGAAAGAATGAAATAATTAAGGAGATTATGTGTATTGGTGTATAAATGTTGAGACCAAAATAAGTATAAATATTCAGAATAAATATGAAGAATTGGGTCTGTAAATTTGGGATTAAAGCGAAGAAATTTTTTTAAATTTGATATAATTTTATGTATTAAGGATAGCCTCACTTACGCTTTCGCGATAAGTGAGGCTATCCGAGGGCGACGGGCCCTTCCTTGATTTCTGACTTAATTTTTGTGGTTTAAAATTAGTTATTTATTAGCCATTTATTATAGTTAAGTAAATGAAGTTTGAAGAATTTCATTTCATTTTACTCTAAATTTTAAGCTTCTTAAAAATTCTTAGACCCTTTGTTTTTCTATACAATTTTATTTTTAAAATTAAATTATTTTCCAACCAAAATTCGTTGTTCAGCATATTGTTTTTGTTGTGTTAAAGCAAATTGGATTGGAGCAGCTAGAGAGCATATAGCAATCCCTAAACAATAAACAGCAAATTCTCTAGCATACATTTCATGTAATCCAGCAATTAATATTTCGCGGCGGATCTTTAAAAATATTTTAAAAAATATTCTTTTTTTTTCTTTTAGAAATTCACAATTATATTCAATACAAGTCCAGAAAATGCAAATTGAAAAAATGAATAAAAGAAAAATATAGTAGCATCAATCCAGAAAAATACTCTTTGTGGGCCAAATCCGGGATATCCAAAATCCATCCAACAACGAGTACGGGCACACATTATCTTTTTTAATAAATAATTCTTATTTTACATATTATTTATTTACACACCTCAATTTCTTCACTAATTGAACGTTTTGAAGAATTAATTAAAAAATAAAATTCTGCAATAAGCCAAATCCCATCAACGAGAAAAGAACAAGACAAAAACTAAAAATGAATAATTTTTTTTGGCTCTTGTCCAGACTGTCCAGATAGATTTTTCATAAAAAATATTTATTCCCCCCCCCCCTAATTTTTTAAATTTTATTTAATATGTATTTTTGTCATATAAATTTATCTAAGTATTGAATAAATAAACTGAAATTTTTTTGAAAATTTAATTTACATTTTGTGAAACACGTTGCCCTCTTGCTTTTTGTTCATACAATAAATAGGCAGTGAGGAATTTATTAATAAGTAAAAAGGCAGCGACTAAAACTTTCGAGAACTAAAAAATTTTTTTTAATTAATAAAAAAATATTTTCATTTTTGTTAATAATTTAAATATAATTTTAGAGAAGGGATTTAAATATAAATTATTATTTATTTAAAAAAATTATTTTTAACAAAAATATTCAAAAATTACCAAAATAACGGGATTTATAGCATTTTGAGAATTAAAAGAATTTTTATAATGAAACAATGCAAAACCAAGCTAAAAATTTTTTTTGAATAAAATTAAAGAATTTTAAAATAAAATTAAACATGAAAGGGAGCGGTGTAGCGTTGTAATGTTAAATGTAAATTATCAAAAGAGCCACCAGCAATCTTTTTTTAAATTAAATTATTTTTTATTTAAAATTATTTTTAAATTTATCAAAAGGTTGCATAGTAGAAAAGACTCAACAAAAATTTTTTTTTGATATTCCTTCTCACTTAAGGAAAGCTTTGCCTATCAAACTCGTTCAGATAAATTTGCGGCTGTTGGGGAGTTAAATCTTTTTAGTCTTTCTTGCAATGCTCAATAAACTCGTGAAATTTCTGGTAGTTTTGTAAAATATTCCTAAAAATTATCCTAAATAATCCCAAGTTCTTGTAATTATTTAATTACACCATAAAAAGAATAGCTTCTCTGGCCTAATTTTTTGGAGGTTACCTTTTTTATAAATATAAAAAAGTAGCCAGGAATTATATGCCTTTGGGTTATTTACATGTTATTATTGGTTAGTAAGGTTGTCGGATCCGGATATCCGTAGATTTCAAGCTATCCGGCAACCTTATCGGTTAGTTAAGATAAAAGGAGTTTTTAAGTTTTTATATTTCACTTTAAATTTTAAAAAATTTTCTTTTCTCTTTTTTTCTCTCAATTTAGTATTTATTTACCATAGGTCCATGTAGTAATTGTGGCAAAAATAGAAGAATCAAACCAGAAATTGAGTGAAATAATACTCTTGCATGTAAATGCCATCGAAAACCTTTTGTTACAGAAGCAATTAAACAGGAAGCAAGTAAAAGGTGGGGGGCTTGGCAAAAAGTACAGGAAGAAAATAAAAAATTAAAAGTCATTTATTTGTTAATTAAATCTAAATTTAATTAAAATCAAGCATTTTTTTGTTAAATTAAAAGTCTAATAAAATAATGAAATAAATATTATTAAAAGGGAAAAGAGAGAGAGAATTACTTAACAATATTTAGGAGAATTATTCTAAGAATAGGGTATAAAACAGCTAACTTTGTTTTTGTTTAAAATTAATTTATATTATCGAGTTAAATCGTCAAAAGAAAAATACCAAAATTGAGTTTTAATAATATTTAAATACTTAATTTATGATATTCTACTGTTTAACCCAAATCTCGTTTTTAGAATACAAATAAAGGGAACAACATTAATTTTAATTTTAATATTTAAATGAAAACTTGTAAACAAATTTATAAAATAATTACTAAAAATTATTTAAGCTAGGAAATTTTGGTCGAAACTTATTTTCTCTTCATTTCAAAACATAACAAGAATTAATTAAAATTATTATTTTTTGTTTTATAAATTAATTAAAAAGTCGGATTAATTAGTAAGGTTAATATTTTTAACTAATATTTTTTTTAATTTTCTTTATTTTAATTATCATTTAAAATTAAAGATTAATTCAATTCCTTAAAATAATCTATTTATTTTTGTTTATTTGTCCTCACTGACCTAGAAAGAAATAAATAGTACATTTTTAATTGCAAAAAGCGTAAATAAAAATAAAATGCGCAGAAATATACACACAAAATTCTCTATATTTAAAGCTAAATTATAGAATAGCTTTAACACCAGACATCTGTTTTTATATTTGAACGGAAAAAGAAAAACAAATAAATAAATGGGTGGTAAATAGATTTTGGTGACAAAAATAAAAATTTTAAATAAATTTTAAGAAAAATATTTTCATTTTAAAATTAAATAAATATACCTAATAATAAATTTTTTTCGAAAAAAAGAAAATTTTCAGAATCTACATATTAAAAAGGATAACAAGATTCGGTTTGACATAGCTGACTTGATCCACTTTATCCAAGTTGCTATAAACCACTGACTTTTTGTCAAACTAGACACGAATTAAGCTTCAGAATGATATAGGGAACTTATTTACCCAATCTAATCTCAAAAGATATTTACTACTCAATTTAATAATTTAGAAATAATAATAAATTTTAATTACAATTCTTTTAACTTTTTAATTAAAAGTTAAGGATAGTAATTACGAGTAAGACACAGAGAAAATGGCCTCCCTGTACTTGAAGACGGATAAAAACTAAGGGATTATTTCAATTCGAATTAAATTTGTGTTGTTCTGTGTTTTACTTTTACATTAGACTTGCAATATTAAAGATAAAAATCGAAATTGAAATAAGCCCCCATAGATGTTGCAAAAAGGAAATGGAAGGAAGAAGCAAACCCCCCATCAGGGTTGCGTCGTAATTACGAATTACGATTACGAATTACGAATTACGGCGTTTTTTGAGTTACGAATTACGAATTACGATTACGAAAATATCGTGAAAAATTACGAATTACGAAAATAAAAAATAAAAATTACGAAAAATATTATTGCCCTCCGTTACGTATTAATTAATTTTTAGAAGGAAAAGGGAAAGGAATATTTAATTTTTCTTTTACAATTTATTTTGTTTATCGGTGGTTGAGTGGTTTACAAGTCGGGCTTCACTCACTGTGATATTTTGTGGGGCTTGGTTCGAATCCATGATTGGGAAATGAAGTTTAAACAATTCTTTTTTTCAGAAATAAATGTTTTTAAACTTTGATTTTGATTTAAATTTGTAAATTTATTTTTTTTAATATCTTAAAATTGAAAAAACTTTAAAATTCTTAATTTAGTCATGAATTTTCTAAAATTTTCGCCTGCGGCGCAGAAAATCTATGAGTTCTGGCTTCCGCTCTAACAAATGAATTTTTTCTCTTAAGGCTTTCCAAAATTGTCAAAATTTTCGCCTGCGGCGCAGAAAAGTGATCTGAGATTAACAACGAGATCAAGATCGTTTTATTCACGGGTCGTTTTATTTTTACTAGGATTGAGTGAGAGTGATATCACATGATATCAAACTTGAATCTGGGATGATGATTTCGCATGATTGATTGAAGATATATCGGGGGATTAAGGGGATTAAGAGGGATATCAGGGAACTAATTGGGATGTGAAATAATATTAGAGCAATATGAGGACTTGGAGGGATTAATGGGAAAAGCAAAAATTATTAATAAATTTTGATTTTTTAAATTAATTTAAATATTTTTTAAAAATTACGAATTACGATTACGAATTACGAATTACGGCATTTTTTGAGTTACGAATTACGAATTACGATTACGAAATTTTTTTAAAAATTACGAATTACGAATTACGATTACGAAAAAAAATTTTCGATTACGACGCAACTCTGCCCCCCATAATAACAATTTTTAGTTTGGAGGTTTGTCTATTGTCCAGTATATGACCACTAGGCATGAAATTTGGCAAAAATAAAGAAAAAGAGAATGAGAGGGTTGGCATGAAAAATGGGAGAATTTTGTGTTTAAAGTATTTTATATGCACAAACAAAGTAAAAAATAAATATATTTTTTTTGTGTGTGGGGTGGAACAAAGTAGGAATATATAAAATATTTTTTGAATTTTTTGGTTATTAAAATTTTATTTAATTTTATTTCGTTAATAAATAATTATAAAAATATTATTAAATGGTTATCTACACCTAAATAAAAATTTTAAATGAAACGAAAACAAAATACAAACAAAAACCTTTGGGGAATTGTTTCTGTTTAGTTATGGACAAAAAATATGCAGAATTTAAAGAATTGGCTATTTAGAATAGAAAAAGTTAACTTGTGAATATTTATAAGGTTTTTAGTTTTTAAAAAGGTCGGCAATTTACAAAGGTTACATTATTATTTAAGAGATTAATTATACCTCTTCTAGTATTTTTGAAAAAAATTTTTAACCTCTTTAATTTACATAAAAGGATAATTATTGGGACAACCTCGATAATAGGCGGATCTTGTCGACGTAAAAGGAGAAGTTATGGAGAGAAAAGGGAGATGTAATAGAGAGAGTCCATTTATAAAAACATGAAGGAAATATAATTTTGGATCGGGACTATGTAAAACAAGTCGGGGTGGGAATTGCCCAAAAAGTCATGGCCAAGGATTGGAGTTGAAAGGAACTTTTAGCACCGAGGTGAAAATTTTTAGTTGCCATGAAATCAAAATTTAATTTTTATTTCTCCGTTTGTATTTTCTAAAGTATTTACTGTTTTAGAGTAAATATCTATATCCTAAAGTAGAACATGGAAATTCAAAGATGGAATTTTTCTTTTGTGTTTTACAAATTTTATGCCATTATATCATAACAAAATAATTTTCTTTAAAATAAAAAAAAAGAATCTTTAAAAAAAAGAAAATAAAAAATAAAAAAAATGCAACAAAAGTGAGGGTAAAATGAAATAAAAAATCCGGTTGTTTACAGCTGTTATGGAACTAGAAAAAAATAAAGAAAATAAAAAAAGTAGTAAAAAGAGTAATCTAATCTAACTACGAAAAATAAAAAGTAATTCATGGACTCGTTGACAATTGACGATAAATTTATGAAAAAAATAAATATTTGCGCGTGACAATTTTTGTATTTATTTTTTAAAATAAATAAAAAAAATATTTTTTTATTTAAATATATTTTTTTTAATATTATAACAATTATTTTTTATGATGATGTGGTCGAAATATAAAATTGCTTAAAATATACTTTATTAAAATATAAAATCTCTGGGATTAATTTAAATTATTCTTACATTTTTTAGGAAGGAAAACTAATAAATAAATATTTATTTAGTATTTTGAAAATTAATTTTGATTTGTCTATATATGTATTTGTTTAGTTTCTGATCTCACAAATCAGACCGCTCTCTGCTATACACACACAAAATAAAAATTTTCGAATTCCCAAAAAAAACTTTATAAAATAAAAGAAAATAACAAAACATTGTAAAATTAACATAATAAAATAATTTTTAAATTCAGAAAAAATTCACTTCAAAAAATAAAGTTAATTACTTTTTGTGTTTTTTTCTGAATTAATTTAAAGGAAAAAACTTTTTAAAAAAATTTTGAGAGAGATATTTAACCCTAAAAATAAATATTCTTAAATGAATATACCTAAAAGATAAATGAAAATAAAAAATTAACAGAAAAAAATTTAAAAAATAAATTAATTTAAATAAAGTAATGGACAAAAAGATAGGGACAAAGTAAGTGAAATGAAAATTACTTGCTTATTTTTTCAGTTAAAAACTGATTTTAGGAAAGATTTTTTGTTTGTTTTTAAATATTCCCTTTAATTCTCTATTTAAAGAGTCAAAATTTGCCGGATTAATAATTTTTAATATCCAGTCCAAACTCAAATAAAAAAAGAGTCGTGTTAACTTTCACACTACAAAAGACCTTTATCCCTCCCTATCTCTTTGTCCAATACTGTAAAAGAATTGACAAACTGTGAGACTGATAACTGGATCTACCGTATTTCCTCTAGAGCGGCTATTTTTCAATCCCGTCTCAAAGGGCCGTTCAAATGGAGGCAGCCACTCTATTTTTCATACACAAATATTCGGGAGAAGACCCCGAACCATGAACCCCAATCCACGTTCCCAAAGGATTTTTTAAAATAATCCCCGACCCGAACCCGCCCCGAGAAAAGTGAAAATCCTGTCCCTGACCCGAAAAAGTTTCGGGATTTTCGGCCCGTCCCGATAATATCTCATTCCTCTGTTACCACTCAATATCCGCATAAGCTACACAAATCCCCCGAAATAATACATATTATCCATTGATTTTCCACCCTGAGCTCGGAGCCAACATTGATCTTGGGCTATCATGAAATTTCGGCGGATTAAGAGGGATACAGGCGGATTAAGAAAAATGGGATATGGATGATGCATTACTGCCAACAAATACCCTATACCCAGCACTCGAACTCGGCCTAAAAAGTTGAACTCGTACTCGAACTCTGGGTTTTCAAACTCGGCAATACTCGAGCTCGGTTTTTCCCAAATTACTCGGTACTCGACGTACTCTATCTTTAACTCAATGTATCTCTTGAGACAACCAACATAACATGTTCAAACAAGTTTAATTTTCTACTTTTTTTCTTTCTATCTCTAATATTCTCTCTTAAATAAATTCAAATAAAAATCTCTCTAAATATTGACATGTTGGAAATTAGTCAATCAAGAATCAATTGATTGAAGATTTTTATTAAAAATTATAGCGTGATAGTTAACACGTGAATGTCTATTTGTTAAAGATTTTTAATGTTAAGAGGCCCGGAAATATTGTCGGAAAAAATAAAAGCATAAACAAAATAAATGAAAAAAACTTTTGAAATTTTGAAGGCATTTTCAAAATAAAAATAAATATACAAAATATTTTTTTAAATCTAAATAAAATTTTAATTTGTGAAAATAATATTTAAATTTTGAATTCACCTCCCCCTGCGCATTACCAAGAATTTTAAAATCTGGCATTGACTATAAATGTTTAAAAAATTATTTAAAAATATTTTTGTTGGTAATTGAGGGAAAATAAACTTTTGATAAAATTTTTTTTGATTTCAAACAAAAACAATTGTATTTATATTTTGTTAAAATTCTCTAAAACATGTTTAGGTGTAGACAGAATATAGCAGCTGGGCAATCTCCTACAACTAGTACAAAAGGTTTTTCATCGGCGAGAGAGAACATCATCTTCAGTAGACCGGACTGAATTGTTGTTATTATGTTGCTACTGTCGCCTTATTATGTTGCTAGGTCGCCGCGAGCGAAGCGAGCACGACCGCAGCGAAGCACAGCCATCAAAGCACGGCCATCCACCTTACTAGCTGTAAATCAGGGGTGTGCCGAAACAGATTTTAAAAAACGACGCACGAAACGCAAAATGCGAAAGTCCAAAAAAAGCGAAAATCCGCGAAAGACAAAACTGGCACACACCTGCTTTAAATCCCTCAATATCCTTCGAACTGTCCAAATCCACCGACACCCCCCTCAACCACTCTTGATTCTTTGATATCACGCCAAATCCATAAAAAATTGCCTCAAATAATTCTAGGTTCGGGTTTCAGGTCGAAAAAAGTCCCCCGATATTTGTATCACCCTGATATTCCCGATAAACCATCCCGATATTTGTGTATTAATAGTTTCTGATTTTTGACCGTTATCTGCTCAATATAAAACTTTACAAATTCCCAAAAAAACTTTATAAAATGAAAAGAAAATAAAATAATAAAATAAAATAAATAATAAATACTTCGAAAATGTAATTAAAAAATACAGTTTTTCTGAGTTACTTTTATGAAAAAAAATTTGTTAATGCAAAAAATAAAAAAGAAAATATTTTAAAATGAATAGGACAGATGAATGAAAAGTTTTAACAAAAAATGTGAAAAATAATTTAAAATAAATTGAACTGGTTAATTAAAAAAATGTATATAGGTACTTTGTGGATATCTCCCACCATTTTCCAAACTTGATCGGTTATAACTTTTTTATGCTTGACCCAATCCGAATGAATCTCATCTCATTCAAAAGCTCTCGATAAGCACTCTTTTACCCAAATGGATTGATCAAGTCTGAAAACTAATAAAAAAAGTTACAAGTTGATAATAGTGGAAAACAACGATTTCTTGAACTTATTGACTTGTAATTTTTTATTGCGTGATCAGACTTGATCCATCCAGTATATAAATTTAATAAAATGAAGGAAAAGTATTTTTGTAGTACATACCGGAGATGCTGAAATAATATCCCTCTCTCAAATAATTAAATACCTCCTCCCTTTTACTTACCCCCTCCAACGAATGTTGAAACAATAATTACTCGGGGTAATTATTTTAGCAAATACGGTATATCTGTTTTACCGGGTTTTTTCTGTTTTAAAAATAAAAATTGTGAGACAATACTACCGCATTTCTTCTAATAGTGCGACTCCCTCTATTAGACCGACCCCTTGTAATAAACCGCCCCCTAGAAGAAGGTTGAAAATTAAACCGACCGGTCGCACTATTAGAATAAATACAGTATTTTTGTTGAAACCTTTCCTATAAATAGAATTTGGAGTTTTTTAAACCACCCAAAAAAATAAAAAAATTTAAAGTTTTTTTGTTGTTTTAATTCTTATCCATATCTGTATACAATCAACAGATAGTACAGCTCTGATCATTAGTTGAATATTCACCTTCATTTTGATTATTGAAGTCTGGAGTTTGCCATGATACTGGCGGCCCATCACTACCTAAAATAAGTAAATTCCAAATTACTATTTACATTTCTCTAAATGTTTTAAATTAGAATAATAAATAAATATTTTGATAAATAATTTTATATATTCTAAATCATAAAATCGAAAAAAAATCCATCAAAAATCGACTTTTTAAAAAAACATTTTTTATTAAAATATTTCTGAAACAATTTTTTTATTTAGCAATTACCTATCCTCCTCCTCCTCCATTATAAAACCTCTAAGTTTTTAATTATAAAGTCAAAACAAAATTAAGATTAACAACTAGTAGGAACATATTTTATTAAGGATTATTTTCACTGTTTTTTAAAAATATATAATTTGAATTTTTTAAATAAACTTGGCCTTCAGTCTTTTAATTCGAATATTTAAAATTACCGGAATAATTACATACCTGTATTTGTTTCTGGAAAATGTGTGATTTCATGTGGTTGTGGTTGTATTGGTACAGAGTTTGGAGGAAAACCAGGAGAATTAAAAGGGTATGGATGCGACCATCCATAATTAGGTATTCCACCAAAATTTCCATATCCATTTCCACTTCCTGCCATTGTTGTTTCGTGATAGGGTAAATGATCTCCGCCGTCGACAGAATTATGATAAGAATTTGAATAACCATATTCAAATCCATGTCCAAAAGGTGGGTGAACAAGAGGTGGGTGAACAGGATGAATACTTTGATTGTCGTTAGAACTTCCTTGAGAACTTGGACTAACATTTCCAACTGTAGAGTTTTCATTTTCTATTCTTTTGGGTTTTGGAACATTTTTTGGTGTTATCGAAAGATTTCCAAATTTTGAATTATTATCGCCATCATCATCGGTATTAGTTCCATAAGAAGAATTGAACTTCCTTCATTAGCAGCTTTTCTTTTTAATTCTGCATTTTCTTCCTCAAGTTTTTTAATTAAATTTTTAATTATTGGATCATCTTCAGAATATCCAAAAGAATAGGATGGTATATCTTGTTTGTTGTTAATTTTGCCACCAAAAAAATCGAATTTATATAATTTATCAAAATTAATATTTTTAATCTTTCGTTTCATTTCCTTTAATGCAAATAGAAAATGTTTAAATTTTTTAAATTAAAAAATATTGTTTTGAATTAAAAATTTAAATTCTAAAATTATCAAAAAAAATTTTTTTGCTTCTTTGTTAATTTATTATCAGTGCTGTGTACATTTAACAGGTGCCAAAATTAGAAAAGATTCGGAACCGGACTTTAAAATGTTAAAAGCTTTGAGAAATTTACCGCATGATTCCCTTCTTCTAACAAAGTTATTTTTATTTTTAATTCATTTATCTTGCCATAATTATGAAATAATGTAAACTTTGTAATATTTTCTGGTAATTTCTAAAAATTAAATTTTTCTTTAAATTAATTTTTAATAATTTTTTTGTATTAAACCCTCTTTCAAATAATTTTTATAAAATTAATTAATTAATTACTTCTTGTTCAATGTTTGTACATTTAGAACATTCAACATCAATCTTCCACTCAAATCCAATTGGTAAAACTTTAACAAAAAATTCTTCCGAACAATTAACATTTAAAATAAAATGTTGAAAAAGACAAAAGAAAATAAAATAATAATTTTGTTTCATTTTATAAAAAAATTTAGAAATTAAATGTTTCTTTTTAAAAATTATTAAAAAAGTTTTTTTTATCGAACACAAATAAATAAAATGTGAAACAATAAAATAAAAAAAAACTCAGTGAATATCTTAAAGAAATTCTCATTTTTTGAAAAAAAGTTTCTCCCTTTTTTCAAAATTTTTTTTCGAAAATTCCATGATTAAATAGTTTAACTTATGTAGAATATTTAATATTCTTTTACCAAATTAAATAAATTATATTAAGTGATGGGGATTTCCAATCTGTTGTCACCCACAGATTGGATAAATTGCCCGGGTTTCGGCATCTTTGTACATTCAATGTAGGCAAAGGGATTGAGGCTGGAACAGACAACGGGAATCAGTGACTAGTCCCGCTAGTATGATCCCAACTAGACTGTCGCTTTTACCTATCGCGACACCACTACACAACAGGACAGCTCCAAAATTTGGGCATAAAAAGTCAAGCAATATGTTTATTCTAAAGCTCTTAATAAATAAAATTTTGATTTTTAAGTAAATTAAATTCGAGTATTTTTCTTTCAATTTAGAAAAAGGGACTTTCTTAGCTTTATTTCCCTTTTTAATTTAGTTAAGAAACTTTAATTAAACAATTTTGTTATAATATATTTAAATTTTAAGTTTTTAATTCTGACATTTTATTTTATTTCGCTTTAATTAAAAATAAAAATTCATTTTATTGGGAGGAGGGTAAGTTACATTATAGATAGATTTTTTTAATAAATGAAAAGAATTAATAATTAAGCAACTGCTTTCTATCCCTCCATCCCTTCCTATCCCGTGTCCCCCCCCCCCCCTATCTCCTCCCCTCCTTATCCCGTGCCATCCCCTCCCCTCCCCTTCCCTCCCCCCTCCACTCTCACCTTCTCTCCCACCTCCCCCTCCCCCTGCAATGCGCCGCTGAAAATTTCAAAATTAGGCATTGACTATACATACATAAATGTTTGTTTTTGTTTAAAAACATTCTAAAACAAAAAACTTTATAATACTATTTGAAGTTTGGAGAGGGTATTGTTGATATTTGAGGGAAAATAAACTTTTAATGAACAAATAAAAAAATTTTGTTTTTAAATATAGAGATGTTTATTCTTCAAAAATAGTAGTTTATTTTAGGTAAAAACATTATATCTAATTAAGATTCTCTAAAACAAAATTTAAATTTAAAGTTGTTGACATTAAGGTTGGCGGATAGTTGGAAATCCTCGGATATCCGAACTGAAATTTTTTCGGATATCCGTCCTTTTTTCGGATCCGGATCCGCCAACCTTAGTTGACATGTTCAAATAAATTTAATTTTCTACTTTTTTTTCTTTCTATCTCTAATATTCTCTCTTAAATAAATTTAAATAAAAATCTCTCTAAATATTGACATGCTGGAAATTAGTCAATCAAAAATAATCAATTGAAGATTTTCATTTAAAAAATTATAGCGTGATAGTTAACACGTGAATGTCTATTTTATTTAAAGATTTTTAATGTTAAGAGGCCCGGAAATGTTGTCGATAAAAGGAAAAGCATAAACAAAATAAATAAAAAAAAGTTTTGAAATTTTGAAGGCCCTATTGAAATAAAAATTTATTTAAAATAAAAATAAATTTGTTTAATTAAATTTATTTAAAATTAAAATAAAATTTAATTTGTGAAATTAAAATTTTGAATTTTTATAGAAAAAAACGCAAATTAAATTTATTTAAAATTTAATTAAAATAATTATTTAATTTTGTATTTTCTCATTTATTTTCTAAAAAATAAATAATTTTTATAAAATTAAAAAAATATTTTTTAATTATTCTGTACATAATCCACACGATTTTGGACAATTCTCTGTCATCCAATTTCGAGCTCCTTGATTCCAACCTGTACATAAATTTTGGACAGCCCAGGCACCACAATAAACATTCGAATCAGCACAGGATTCTTTTTAATATAAAAATATTGTTTTTTAATAAAAAAATTTGTTTTTTAATATTCCTCCAATAAAAATTAATTTTTGGAATAATTTATTTGGTTACTTATATTATTTTTTGTCTCGATAACTTTTTTATATTCAGAAATAGGGTTGGGGGCCCGATCCAAAAGATCGAGTCGCGACTCGAATTTTGGCCCGAAAAAGACTCGATGCCCGACTCGATAAAAATGAGGCCCAAAAAAATGACTCGAACGTCGGCCCGACACGAAAACCCCAACCCTATTCAGAAATATGTACATATGTAAATCCATCCTTTTCGAAAAATTTCAAGTTTAATATTTATATTCTTTTTGCTATTTACGGAATATTAAATAAATCATCTAAAATATTGTTAGCGGTTTCGGATATTTATAGCCGAAGAAATTCCGGATATTTCCCAGAATCTACCAATCCTATTCTGGAAAATAATTGAGAATAGTACTTAAGAGAAGGAATAATTAAATAACTGATATTTTCTAAAAATATTTAGATATGTCCAACTCACCAGGAGCACAATACATTCGGTGTAGTTCAGCAATATCCGAAGCAGTCAGTCCATTTCTCTGTCCCATTAAAGGATCATTTCTTGCTGGATTTATCTGTTTTTATTTCAAATAAAATTGAAAAATAATTTAAAAACACTTTAGCTGTCATTGTTTTCCTCTGGAAATTTCGTGTTCCAGAAGTACTTGAATAATGCATAATTGAGGCATAGTCGTATTTAATTCATAAAAAATATTTTTTTAAATAAATTATTTTAATTTTGGATATTTATTTTTGTTTTTTAATATTTAATTAAATATTCATTTACCATAACTCGTATATTTAGTTTTGTCTACAATAGCAAATTCTGCATAATTTTTTGGATCCAAATTATTATAGTCTATATTAATATAACGATCACGATCTTTTAAAATAGATAAATATATTTATTTATTTATATTTCAATTACCAATCCTCATTTGTTCGTGTTGTAAACCAAGAGCATGAAGTGTTTCGTGTATAGCAACTCCTATTGAATTTGAACAGGAAAAAGTTAGGTAGACTGCGTTGACAGGATCTTGACGGCCAACAGATCCTTGGCCACAACTTGGAAATTTTGAAGAATTTTTTTTAATTTTTAAATAATAATTCTTATTTTAAGTAGAGCTTGGATCTAGACAAGATATCATTTAAAGATTTCTATTTTCAAGATATCAACCTCAAATTTCGATAAAGCCTTGTCTTAATAATAATTGGGAGTATTTTACTCCTGTTAGTGAATTAAAAACAGGTCTCAAATTTTTAAAAATCCTGTAATTTATATCAAAAATCCTCACATTATACTAGAGTTGGTCACGGTACCGTATTTTCGGTAACACTGCGGTATTTTTACCGAAATACCGATACCGAATACGGTACCGCACAGTTTTAAAAAAATCGGTATTTTTTCGGTATCGGTATTTTACCGAAATCGGTATTACCGCGGTATTTTTCGGTAATACCGCGGTATTTTTCGGTAATACCGCGGTATTTTTCGGTAATACCGCGGTATTTTTACCGAAATACCGATACCGAATACGGTACCGCATCAATCAAAAATACCGCGGTATTTTGCGGTATCGGTATTTTACCGAAAATACCGATACCGATACCGCAAAATCGCGTTTGACCAACACTACATTATACAAGCCCCGATTAAAAAAGATTTTTTAAAATTATAATTACGTTCCAGTAACTCCTGCTTTAATATAAATTATTCGCGAATCCAATGCTTGTGTATATTCAATTTCTTCAAAACTCAAGCAGGGAACTTTTGATTGAATTTCATTTATTGCTGAACGAATTGTTTCTTTATCTACTTCCACTAAGAGAGAAAATGTTTAGAAAAAATTTATTTAAATTAAAAATACAAGTAATTGTTGGGTGAAAAGTATATTTTATTGGCTCATCTCTAGGCCAACGTAATGCTGGCACTCCTTCGAAAAATACAGAATTTCCAGCTCTTTTGTGACGAGGTGATGCTGCCTCCTGGTATTTTAAATGTTAAATGGATTAATTCTCCCAGAAGATAGTAAAAAATTGGGTGGGATTTAAACTCTCCGACAAAATTTGTTTTACATTCAGTTGTACGATGCTGGTACAACTGCAGAGTAGAGGAAAGGACCTTCTACATATTATTATATTATTCTGGTCAGTAACGGGATTTAAATGCTCAAGCTGATATAATGGATAAATTCTCAAATTTTCCTTCCCCCACCTAACTACCTGTATTTGATTTTCTATTTGAAATATCATAGCATTTGATTGATGTTCAGAAAGTAAAATATCCTCTTGATATACTCCATTATTTGAAGAGGTTAACTAAATAAATATAAAAATAATTTTATTTTTTATTTTAATTTTCACAAATTTATCAAGTCCACCAAGCTTTACCAATCCTTCTTTTACTTGAAATGAACGAGATAACCGTAATTCTACTTCAAAATCAATTTCTTCCAAAGGTTTATGGGGACTTAAAAATTAGTAATTTTTAGAAGGTTTTTAAAAATTTCTAACTCCAATCCTCTTGCAATAGAAACTTCTTGTTCTGCAATATTAGCTCTTTGATTAATTGCTTCCGGTTTTTGTGTCATACAATCCCCAGTTTGTGCACATATTCCCTAATTTTTTTGTTTAATTAATTTAAATATTTATTTTAAAAACCATTATTGTTTGTTGAATACTATTTGGGTTTTGAATATTTTCTGTGACTTTAATTTCTTTTTTTAATTCTTCGGGGACTAAAATAGAAATTTTTAAATATTTTTTTCTTTAAATAAACAAACCTCCAAGTAAAAGATTTCTCTCAATTTTGTAGGGATGTGGAACTGGAGGCAATTTAAAATTTACAATTTGGGGGAATTCGTCACTATCATCATCGACTGTGAAGGGATTTGAGGGTAATGAACCTTTGGGGAATATCCATTCTGGATGGGCTCTAAATAAAAAGAAAAAGGAAAATATTATTTAATTAATTACAATTAGGAATTGGAATGAAGTGAGGCTAGATCTTTCGCTTAGAAATCTAAAACCAAGATTTATTTTATATTAATATCGATTCTCAACCAATTATTAGATCTTTGTGCATTTATTAAATTAGTCTCAGTTTAAGTAGAGGTTTATAACAGCCTAGGACATGGAGTTGGATTTTGCTATCCGTATCTGTCTATATCCGCGGATATCCAGATATTATCCGTATCCATGACAATCCCTAATTTATACCTGCATTTTGGATGTTCTGGGTGTTTATTTGTACAAAAACGCATAATTCTTCTTTGAACATGTAAAGGAATCGGTGAATTTATATTTGGTGCATACTTTAAAATATTAATTAATTTAGTAAATGTTTTTTGATTAAAAATTTTTTTAATAATTAAATTAAAAAAATATAATTTTGGCAAACAGATGAGATTTAAAACTGAATAATAGGGAGAAGAATTTTGTATTAGGGATGTTGCAAATTTAATTTAAAAATTGGAAAAAAATAGGAATAGGAATCTAATTAATTAATTACATAAAGTTGTGGAACAGTAGGTTGCTGTTGGGTTTGTTGATGGTAGTAGCGCATTGGAGCTTTAAATAAATTAAATAAAATTTTCAGAAAGAAGAGGAAGAGATATTCGAGAATTTTAAATTAATTAACAATTAAATACCATGTCCATATCCAGCATTTGTATTTGTTGGAAATAAAAAAGGGAAAAGTAAACTATAATATGTAATCAACATTTATTTTAAATTAACTAAAATATTTTTAGAAATCCCAATTTCGCTTTTATTTTGATATATAATTAATATTTAGAAAATATTTTCTTTATTTTAAATTAAAAATTGAAGATCTGAATAATTCTGATTTTAATAAATTTAATTAAATAATACACAGGATTTTGATTTTTAATTTATGGTTAAATAATAAATTAAAATAATTAGTTGCTTGGAAAGGCTAATTTAATTAATTAACAATTAAATACCATTTATATTTATTTTTAAAATTTCCAAATAAATAAAAATATTATTTAAAAATAATAATCTTAAATAATCAAAAATTAATTATTAACGACCTCTAAAATTGCTTAAAAAGAAAAATTAATTAAAAATATACTTTTATAATTAAATAAAAAATTGTTTAATTAATTAATTTCATTAATATTCCCTTTCTTGTTTTTCGCCGAATTTTGGTGATGCTCTTTAAGTGGAACGTTTAAAAATAAATTTGGAATTTACAAAATAAAATTTAAAGAATTAGATAATTAATTGAGAAAGAATATTTAATAAAATAATTTTAAATTATTTAAATTAAAGTAATACACAAATAATTACTTTATTATTTCAATCTCTCGTTATAGGAGGTAATTAATAAAAAGGGAGGTGAGAGTACAGTAAATATATTAAAAGTTTAATCTTCAATTTCAATTTAATTAAGCTTGTCAAATTTGATATTTAATTGTTTTTTAAGTTAAATTATTAACAAAAATCCAAATTATCAAATTAAAAATATTTAAAGAATCTTTAGACCAAAAACTAAATCCAAACAAATTTACGCGATCCCGTCGAATCGCTACCCAAAAATTAGCGTCACATCGACGCGGTTATGTCCGAGACTTGTTTGTCGACGTGCTGGCTTTTATACTAAACACCCATACACAACATAATGAACAAATATTTAAAATTTATTTTATTTTTTAAAAAGAAAATATTCGATATGTTGTAAATAAATAAATATAGTATGTATATTCTCTTTCTCCCTTTTTTTAAGTAAAGAGAATTTCTTTTTCTATTTTTCTCTAACGAAGTGTTAAACATTTATTTAGTGTATTTTTTATTTATTTAATAATTTTAATTCAAATATTTTTAAATTTTGAGTGATTATGCTCTAATTTATAAATCAAAATCACGTATTTTCAGTTATTTGTCTTGCAAAAATGACTGTCTTTTTTGCAGTTTGTTAAGTTGTTTTTATATAAAGAGTGAAATTTCAAAAATTTTTTATTAAAAAAATATCAAAATTTTGACCGAAAGAAGAAGAATTTACGCATTCCCAAAGGAAATGCTTCCAAAAATTAGGGTAAACCCATAAGCGTCCCCCTGCACGGAAATCTTTAGTAAAAGGCGAAAGATTTCTTCGTCCGAATACAAAGGGACCAGGGATGTCTTGAGAGTTATTTGTTAACCTTTTGTAGATAATTTTTCATTTTATTTGACGAGTTGTTCTTCTGCTTAAATTGTTCTATATATTTTCTATTCTCTCTCTTTCTATTTATTTCTTTTTTACATATACTATTTCTCTTTCTTTTCTTCTTTTCTTTTGTGTTTCATTTCCTTTTTTGTTTCCTCTTTATTTTGTCCAAAACAAATAAAAATAGAAATTATATTAAAAATTAGTGTTTTTGGCGGTCGGTTATCCGAACCGAAACCGGGAGTCAGAAACCGAAGATAACCGGAATCGGGACGTCCGATTTCAGTTTAAAAATATACCCCAAGTATGGAATTTTTAATTGGAGGTCGAAAATCGGTCATAACCGAAAACCGTGGAAGCAGCGGTTAAAAAATATAAACTCGAGAGAAATTCTGTAAAGCTGTACTAAAAGAACCTACCGTGACAGAAATTTAGTTAAGAAAAGGGTAACTTTTATGTAATCTGATTTGGAAATTCTTAATGTTAAAAAATAGCTTAATTTCTCCCTCAGTTGACATGTTTAGGCATTTTTCAAAATTATGATATTTCTCGAAAACTTTTTGACCAGTCTAACATCTGTAAATTTTATATATGATTCTTCTCCAGATTCTGAATACAATGCAAGAGAGGGGGGGGGTCTACAGAGTTATGAATTTTTGAAAATTGAAAAAAGGCACATTTTGCCATTTTTTGTCGATTTTTTTGTAAAAAATCTACTGCTTAATAACAAACTCTATGATGATGTTAAGAGAAATATGTATAGTAAAGCAGCTGGACTATAGCTATTTCTCTCCACCAGCTAGTGGAAAAAGTTACTCGGCGGCTGGGAGCGAACCAGCATCTTCAGTAGATCGGAATGATGTGATGTCTATAATATAATTTTTTAATAGTTTTTGTTAAATTTAATTAAAACAATATAATTTTTTGAATTCCAAATTAAATTGTGACATTATGTTCTGGCCGTCGGAAGATGGGACGTGTTTAAAATTATCCACCAAATTTACGCGTACAAAAAAGTACACTTCCCAAAAATTAGCGTCTGCGGAAAAGACGCACTCGGAAAACGGAAAGCGGACACGTCGGAAGACGGCCGGAACACGGAAACAAAATCTTTTGTTTAATAACACAATTTCCCTTTTCTTTAAAAGAAATTATTTTACGAGTTACATTTACTAGTTAAATTCTTTTTTAGTCTCTTTTATTTTTATGTGCTTTTTTAGTCTCTCTAAGTATTCGTTCGCAGTCTGTTTGTATGTGGATTACACAGAGAATGAATAAGAATGTTTGATTTTAGATATAAAAAAAATTTTCATTAACAAATATCAGACTTTATCAAAATATTTTTTGTTAAATTTAACCAAAAACAAAACAATAAATTTAAAAAAAGTACCATACAGCAAATACCAACTACTAAACACAAAACTTTTACGCGTACCCGAAGGTACACTACCCAAAAATTAGCGTCTGCGGAACGACGCAATACGGACACTTTGCGGACATCGGACAGTCTGGCGAACACCAGCACTAAATTTTCAATTCATTAAAAGAAAATATTCGCTATGTTGTAGATATAAACAAATATATTTTCTTTCTCTTCTCTAAATAAAAGCAATTTCTTTTTCTGTTTTTCTCTAACAAGTTAAATAAACTACTACTCTTATTTAATGGCTATATGAAAAGTTAAAATGGGTAGACATCAATTCAGTCCAGAAACTAAGTCCCGGACCCTATAAGTTATGAAGTGATGGTCAATTCTTAATTTTCCTGGCATCATTGGATAGTGAATTAAATACGCTTAAATTAAAACACGAATTCAATATTTTTTACCATCGGTAAAAAGTTAATTGTTTTCGTCAAAAGTTCTTCTTTTTTTGTTTTACAAAAATTAAAATTTATTTTTTTGAGTATTTGCTGTTAAATTAAAATTAAATTTAATTATTAACTCGTACATTTCCTGTTAATTTTGCTCTGTTATTGACATATTCTCAAATGTTAGAGCCAGAAGTGTGAGAACTGCCGGTGCTGCTATTGCCGTTACTCTTAAAAAATAAATTAAGAAATTTAATTTTAAAAATATTTCGGAAGTGTAAAATGTAAAAAAAGTGTAAAATTTTAAGAAGTGTAAAATATATTTTTTATTATTCAAAAATAATTTAAAAATTATAAAAATAAAGTTAGCCCCGTACGGGTCTCGATCCCGTAACCTTCAGATTAAAAGTCTGACGCTCTACCAATTGAGCTAACGAGGCCACGAAAGAAAATAAATTTTTATTCAATTTGACTGGTTAAGAGAAGGAAAGAAAATAGGAAAATTAAAACATGTTGAGTAAATAAAATTATTTAAAAAAATTAAAAATATTAACATTAAAATTAATATCAAAAAAAATTTACAAACAAATAAAAATAACTTTTTAAAATTTAAATTACCTTATTTCCAATAGAATTGTTGGAGTATACCGGAGTTAGTTCCGATACAAACCACATACCGTTCGATTCGTCTCGACGAGCTGAGTAGAACGGTAACACTTTTTTCCGGAGATGCCTGTGACCAAGATTACGTCCCCGAAAATCGAAAATTTTTTAAGATCTGCTTAAAAATAAAAAATATTTGAAGCAATTTTTTTAAATTTATTTTTTAAATAAAATTAAATTATTAGAAAACTAAACATATACATATTTTAAAAATTTAATTTAAGTTTATTTGACGTAAAATAAGAGCTATTTACCCATGAGCCTCGTTAGCTCAATTGGTAGAGCGTCAGACTTTTAATCTGAAGGTTACGGGATCGAGACCCGTACGGGGCTGGCTTTATTTTTATAATTTTTAAATTTTTTTTTAATAATAAAAAATATTTGACACCTCTTTTTTGTTTCTAAATTATTTTTTTAACAATGGAAATATTTGTGAATCCCTTAATTTTTGTTGTTAATGTTGTTGTTAATCTTAAATTTTGTTGTAACTTTTATGCGCGCATCAAAAGACACGCTTCCCAAAAATTAATTTTAAGCGCATTCAGGAAAAATATAACCTCGCTAGAAGGGGTTATTTATAAAACTTTCATTACATTACCAACTTCCATTTATTTTATATGTTACAAACATTAAACAAATAATTCTTTCTTTCACTCTATTCTTTTTTAAATTCTCGTCGTCTATTTGTTATGTATTTCTAAAAAAAATAATTTTTCTGGCTCTATTCGAGGAAAAGACAAAAAAATTTTTTTATCAATTTCGAATTATTTAAATCAATTTTTCTCAATAATTAATAATTTTATTTAAAATTAAGTCAAAATTAAGCAGAAAAGCAAATCAAAAAAGTTAAAATATAATAATAATTGTCACTAAAAGGTTCAAAATTTAACTTTTTCTAAATATTTTTTAATAAAAAATGAGCTTAGAAATTATTTAAAAAAATATATTTTTATATTTAGTAAAAATTCAAAAACAGAAAATTACAAATAAACAAAAAATTGCGCAGAGAAAAAATTAAGCGAAAATAATTGAAAATTAAATTGGATTTTTTGGTTGGTTAATAAAAATTTTAATTTAATTTTTGGATTAAAATTAATTTAAGAATATTCCACAAAAAATTTTGTGTATTTATATTTTTCGAGAAAAAATATTTCTCCATTTTTATGAAAATAATATATTTAAATATTGAGCAAAAAAACTAAAACAGAATTCCCACAAAAAACATTAAAATTTAATGAATTTTAAGGGGTAAAAAAAGAAAGAAAATTTTGTATTTATTTAAATGTAAGTCGTTTTATATATATAAATATTGCATCATTTAACGTGATGTCGAAGCTCCATACCATTTGCAGTCCTAAAAATATATTTATATTTTAATCTTCAAAAAATCCCCCCCCCCCTCCCTTGAAGACTGTGAGGTTTCTGTCGGGGCTTTCTATCCAACTTAATTAATTATTCCTTCTTTAGATATTTTTAGACTTGATAGCAATAAGATTTTAAAAAAAGAAACTCGAGAAAATTCCTCGAATGTTAACTCGACACAAAAATCACCAACCCAATTTATTTGTATAACATTTTTTGTATTTTTGTCTAAAATTTACCAAATAACTAGTAGGAACAAAACCCTCCGCATTAGAAATTCTATGTCGAACTCTAGTCCATCCATCACCCATATCCCTCTCAAGTAATAATAATTCATCTCCTTCATTCATTGTTATGATTGTGCCGCCTGCTTCATCTGGTGTTGCATCGTAGTGATAACTTGAATGAGTGGTTGATAATTATATTTTAATTTTAAAAAAATTACCGAGCTAAAGCAGTCCCCAAAACCATATCAGAATGTTGTACTCCTCCATCTGTTCCATCAATCCCTCCTACAGATCCATCACATTCCTCGTAAAAATCACCGCCGCTAGCATCAGCTATATTGTTTTTGATATTTGTGGAAGAAGTTACGGGAGTTAAAGCAGCAGAGCTTGAGGCTAAAAAGAAAGTGAGGGTTGGGGTAATTTAATATAAAAATTTTATTTTTACAAAATCCGCTAGTGCTTATAGTGCTGCTAGTTTGTTGAATTGTATTTTGTTGAGAAACTGAAGGAACAATTTGTACTGGAGATGGTTGTGGGGGCGGCAAAAGACGAGTGCCGCCGCCGTTAGTTGCTGAATGTCCAACAATAGAAGTAGTTACTCCTCCTTAATGAGAGGAAAATGTGTAAATGTTTTGACAAAGCTTTGGAAAAAATTTTATATTTTTGTACCATGAAGAGAGGAACCAGCTCCATCTGCTGAAGAGATAGAGGAAGCCTCAGAATAAGAACCACGTTCACCGACATTATGATGATTATTTCCATTTAAGCCATTCAAACGAGAAACTGAAGGTAAAATATTTGGAAAATATTAAAGGATTTAAAATCTCGTTTTCAAAAAAATATTTAAAATTATTACCATTATTATTTCCAATTCCCCCTCCTCCACCACTACATGCACTCCCACGAGGAGATGAATTTGGAGAGGAGCTAATAGTTGAATTTGTTGTTGTATTAAGATGAGCACCTCCACCACCGCCTAATGGTTGATTTAATTCACTTTGTGCATCCGAAAGAAGATTCTGAAGAATTAATTAAAATATTCTTTTATTTATTTTTAAAGATTTAAATAATTTCATTTTTTAATTTTAATGTTTTCCTTTCCTTCTCTTAATCAGTCAAAGTAAATAAAAATTTATTTTCCTTTGTGGCCTCGTTAGCTCAATTGGTAGAGCGTCAGACTTTTAATCTGAAGGTTACGGGATCGAGACCCGTACGGGGCTAGCTTTATTTTTATAATTTTTAAATTATTTTTGAATAATAAAAAATATATTTAAATATTTATTTTTTGTTTCTCAATTATTCCTTTAAATACAAAAAACATCTTTAAATCCCCGGGGGATTTTAATATTTTAATTAATCTAAATTTACCTTAAATCTTCTAATTTGTTCACTTAAAGCATCAATTTCACATTTGTTATGTTCAATTTGCTTTTCAACAATTTGAGGATCACCCCAAGATCCTCCATTGTTTGAGGATCCTCCATTGCTATAGACAGATAATAGGCGTTCTAATCCTTCCTTTAAATGAAATAAAAAATTTTTTAATTTTGCATAAATCTAAATTAAAAAGGCTATTGTCCAGTTTAAAAATCCAAATGACTTTTAAGCGTCCTAGCAACCTTTCCATACGTCCAAACAAAGTTTTATGAGTCCAATCAATTGCAGTAACTACACTATTCTGCGTTTTAGACTAAAGGATCAGTATTATGAAGGGCTCTATTTACGATAGGCCCAATTAGTACCATAAAAATTTTGGGAAAAGAGAGCTCTACTTAACAAAAGTTATGGTTCACCTTTACTGGACCTTTTGTCTAAAACGCAGACCGGGTACTTGTCGCCAAAGATTGAACGCTAAAAAATCTGTTTAGACGTATAAAGGTTGTTTGGACGCTTCAACAGGCTTCTTCTTTAAAGATTAAGTAAAAACCTTAGAATTTTCTTTAATACTCAATTCATTAGTTAATTCTTCAAGTTTCTTTTGAATACGACGGCAGCGTTGCTGAGGAGGTAAACTGCCATATTCTCCAATATTAGAGCCAGAAGAAGTGTGAGAACTGCCGGTGCTGGTATTGCCGTTACTCTTAAAAAATAAATCAAATAAATTTAGTTAAAAATATTTGAAACAAAAAATAAATATTTAAATATATTTTTTATTATTAAAAAATAATTTAAAAATTATAAAAATAAAGCTAGCCCCGTACGGGTCTCGATCCCGTAACCTTCAGATTAAAAGTCTGACGCTCTACCAATTGAGCTAACGAGGCCACGAAAGAAAATAAATTTTTCCTTAATTTGACTGCTTAAGAGAAGGAAAGGAAAATAGGAAAACAAGTTAATATTTTGAAAAAAATATTTTGAAAACAAATTTTAAAAAAGTAAAAAATATTTATTGAAGATAAAAATAAATAATTAAAAAAATTTTTTTAAATAAAATTATTTTAAAAATAATTCTAAAAAATTTAAATTACCTTATTTCCAATAGAATTGTTAAAAAGTTTCAAAGAATGTTTTCGAGGAATTCCCTTTCCGTTGATATTTTTCCCTCCAATTCGTCTTATCGTAGAACTATCAAAAGATGTGTTATCATCTTCGCTTAATTTAGCTGGGTCCCCTTAAAAAAATAAAAAAAATTATTTTGAAGCAATTCTTTAAAATTTATTTTTTGAATCAAATTAATTTATTAAAAAATTAAAATTATTATATCTAAGAATTTAATTTAAGTTTATTTGACGTAAAATAAGAGCAACCTATCCAAGAGCCTCGTTAGCTCAATTGGTAGAGCGTCAGACTTTTAATCTGAAGGTTACGGGATCGAGACCCGTACGGGGCTAGCTTTATTTTTATAATTTTTAAATTATTTTTGAATAATAAAAAATATATTTAAATATTTATTTTTTGTTTAAATATTTTTTAAACAATCGAAAATATTTTTGATTTTATTTAAATAAATTTTTAATAAAAAAATTTATTAATTACCAAAATCTTCAAATTCAAAGTCAGCAGGATGTGTATAACCCGTCTTTGTTTGTTCAACAACCAATAAAGTATCATGTTCTGGATTGACTGTTTTAATTGCATTATTCATGTCTTCATAACACCTAAAAAATAATTATTTTTAAATTAATTTAAGAGTTGTATTGACAAAAAATAGTAATTTTTGTGTTATCCCAAATTTATTATTTAAGTCAAATCACTCCGATATAGCAACCACTCCTAGGAATTTTGTTAGCTCAATCCGGTTCGAGGGGTAAATAATTACATATTAGAGAGGGTATTTTTAAAAAAAACAAATCGAAAAATTGTTAAGAACTTAAAAAAAGATTAAATTAAAAAATTAAATTACCTAATTTAACTACAATTTAAAAAAGTTTTTATTAACTTTTTAATTATTTTTATAACAAAAAAACCTTTGTTTAATATGTAAAACATCAGTTTCTGCCTTAACACTTTCCAACATAATTTCTCTAGTAAAATCAATTCGTTCAATTTCAAGTTGTCTCATTTCTTCTAATAATCGAGGCAACAAAATATTATAGAAATCACTTTTTGCTTGATTTGTGGCAGCTAATTGGGATGCGTAATTCTGAAAAAATAAAAAAATATATTTCAAACAATTTTTTGCGACAAATTAAAATTAAAAAATTAATTTTACAATTAACTTTTGAGTATTCTTAGTGCTAACAATAAATTTTTGAATTTTATAAAAAAATTTTTAAAAAACCTGTTTTCCTTGTTCACAAATTGTACTTTTATTGTTTGCTGCCAACTGAGCTTTGTCTACTTCATGGCGAGATAAATAACGATTTTCGAATGCTCTTTTGTGTTTAATATGGGCATTTTGGGCTTCTACATGTGCTTTTCTTTAATTGAAAAAAATAAAAATATTAAAGAATATTCAAAAAAATAAATTAGAAAATAAAAAAAATTTCAAACAATTTTCTTTTCTTTTCCATAATTTAATAAAAAAAGTTAAACTATTTTTTCATAATAAAAAAATGAAAAAATGTAGACTCAGAGTTGGATTGTTACTACTTAGCACGGAAATATTTTCTTTAATAATTTTTAAGCATATTTTCATCATTGTCTACTCATGATTAACAATAAAACTCCCAACAAGTATCGAACTTCCCTCTAAATCAGTTCAATCCCAGACAAAACCAACTTAACCAAACTATTCTTAATAGACTTTTTCAATTAATTCCCTATATTTATTCAAAATTTACTCGTAATTTTTCTTCTGTTTTTGCAGTTCATCAACTTTAGCATTATAATCCTTTTCCATTAATTCAAAATTTTGTGAATGCTTTTTACGAAATGTTCGAAATTGACGACATTTATCGTTAATTTTTGGAAGAAGAACATCTCGTAAACATTCAACAACAAGCTAAAAAATAATTTTTTTTTAATTTTAATTAGAGAAATTGTTTACTTCGTGTTGAGAGGCAAGAGATTCTAATTCTCCCAAAACAGCATGGAATGCACTCGATGAAGTAAATTCGTCATCAGAAGCCTTTTTGCCTCGTGATTTTTTTGATAGATTTCTGAAAATTTTTTAATTAAAATATTCGGATAATTTAAATAAATGTGCCTGCTACTTGTATCTATTACACATTAATTTATTATTTTTCAATAAATAGTCTTTTTACAAACTGGCTATTGTATATAGCAAGAGGTTTTTTTAATCTAATATCCTCATTCTAGCATACATATTTAGTACTCATGATTTTTCACACTCATGGGGGGGGGGGCGTACACTCAGGCTTAAGCCGCTAAATTCAATTTAAACATAAAATTTTGATTTTAAGTGAAGATAAAAATTCAATTTTCCAAATGTAAAAATTCCAAAAAAACTAACTTCAATTTATTAGCATATTCCTCCTCAATTTGAGCTCGTTCTTTAATAAACAGGCCAAAACTATCGAGAAAGTCAATTCTCTTTGCTGTGTGTTTTGAAACTAGGGTTGTTTTGTCCTTTAAATATTTAAATATTAATTTAAATTTTTTCTGTTATATTTTTCAAAAATATTTTAAATTATTCGAAAGGTGTTAGAAAAAATATCCTCTCAAATAGGTCAATTCGGAATTTAACCGAACAGAAGAACCGAGGGGTTTTTGGTTCGGTTCTACAGTTCCGGAGGAAAATTAAACTTTAAATTTAACAAGAATATATTAAAGTTTTCCAAATAAAAATAAATCTCCTATAGAAAATTTTAATAAAAAGTTTGGCAATAACCATCCAATAACAGCCTGTAGAAGATATGACCTCCAACTTCTTTCTTCCTTTTCTCTTACCTCCTTTCTTTTTCCCTAATAACAAAAAATCATCACTTCCAGGTCTAATATTCTCTCCATTTAAACACTTCTCATTAACAAATCCATTATTATTATTAGAATTATTTCCACTAAAAAGAGCATAAATTGCCGAAGCTGAACTACTTAATTCTGCTGAAAGTGTTCCCCCACTTTTACTCAATTTAAGTGCTGCTCTTTGTGCCAATTTTTGTGCTCTTCTCCCAAGGGTAGATTTTCCCGTTGTTTCATAAATAAATTCATTTCCCAAAGAAAAAGCTCCAATGGAAGCCCCGCTATTGCTTTTTAAAGTTCCAAAAGAATTTTGATCATTTTTATTGTTCGTCAAGTTAGAAACGTTCATTTGATTATTATCATTAACTAAACATGTTTGAGAGCCTTCTTGTCTCATTTTTACATTCTCTTCTTCACAAATTTCATTATTTTTATTTTCTATTATTCCATTATTATTTTTTAATTTTTTCTTTCTATTTCGAGCAGCTGCAGCTGCCCCAAAACCTGCAGTGGCGTAAATACGGCCCTCACGTGTTTTTCCAGCATCAGAACAACCATAGGAACTAATTGTTGCGGTAGAAGAGAATGTCATCTATTAAGGAAGAGGATTTGGAAATTTAGAGAGGGAAAGGAGAATAAGTTGTATCCGCTTTGTTTGTGAGAAATTGTGTGAATATATTTTTAAAATATTTGAAAAATCTATTCATTCATTATTTAAAAATTCAAATAAAAGTGACAGCCCCTTAAATCGGTCAATTAATTTAAAAATTGAAGGGAAAAATTACTAATTTTTTAAGAAAAAAATATTCAAAAAATTATTACAACATTTCTATTTATGAAACTAGATTGAAAAAAAGAATTTGATAAACTAATTTAAAGAGAGAGCAACATTCTTTGAATGATAAATTAAACAAATTAAAGTATATTTTTTGCATAATTTTTATTTTAAGGAATTTAAAGGAATTTATAAAGCAAAAAACATTACTTAAACTATAATCGATCGAAAAACAATTAAAAACAAGCGGATACAACTCTTCATAATTTTAATAAAAATTCAACACCTGATTGGAATCTGATATAGCCCCAACTAATGAAAGACGACGTTGCTGTTGTTGTTGTAAAACACAATTTGAAGTATGTCTTTTCCCTTTATCATTCAAATTATTATGACTTTCACGAAAACGAGCACGTAAATCTGCTGTTACAAGCGCTGCTCCTAAAGCCTTAACAGAAGAAGCAGAAGATTCTAATTGATGAGGAGAGGGAGGGGAATTTTTAAATAAATTTTTGTTGTTGTTAGTTAATTCTTTTTTAAATTCTTTATTATCTTCCTTTTGTTCAACAACAGGAAAATAACTTGTACAATTTTTAGTATTTTTAGTACAATTACTTCCCAACTTTTCTGCAATTTCAAAACAAGTAGGCTTTCCCATTTTTAACAATTTGTTATTAATTGAAACATCTTTTCCAGTTGAAGCCTCATTTCCGTAACAAGATTCACCATAAATATTTTCATTATTACTGCAACTATTTGTAGTACTTCCATCTGTGCTACTATTTTTCTCACTAAAATTGCTGCATTTTTCATTTTTATTGCTACAATTTTCGCTACAATTGCACAATGAATCCTCCTTATTATTAGAATTATTAATTAATGGCATTTTTCCACCAATATAAGTAGTTGTTATTGCTGTTGTAGTAACTGTTGTGCTGGTAATCGGTGGAGCATAAATGTGTTGGGGAGAAGAAGAATTGAAGTTTTGTTGATTGTGATAACGATGTGGAAGTGGTGGAGGAGGAGGATTATTTCGATGGTAAATACTGATACTACCATTAGAATTATTATTTAATTTAGAAGAATGTTTCATTTTTGGGGAATGTTGCATTTGTTGAAGGAATGGAGGCTTTTGATGACCGTTATTTCTATTAAAATCTAAATCATCTTCATAATTTGCAGATACTTTTACTTTTCTTTCTTCATTTTTATTTTTATTTGACAAAATTTCTTTATTATTTACAACATTTGTAGACGAATAAAATACAGGCTTTTTTGGAATAAAAGGAGGACGGGGTGGATCAACAATTGACAAAGCTGACACCATTGAAAAACGACTGCCATTGCTTTCCTCGGGGATTAATAATTCATTCTGTTTGTTATTAAAATGTTGATATTGTTGTTGTTGCTGCTTAGCAACAAGTTGCGGACCGGATATTGGAGAAAAAATTTGATTGGCACGATAAAGTCCACCACTGTCATAATTGTTCAACGATGAAGGACGGTAATGTGATGAAGGAGAGGATGAAGTATAAGAATGAGAAGAGGAGGAAGAAGAGGAGGAGGAAATGATTGGAGGGGGTTGTTGTTGTTGTTGTTCTGATGAATCAGATATAGCTAAATGATGGGGTGAAAGAGAAGAATTATTGTTGTTTATTTTGTTATTATTATTATTAGTGTTATGATAATAATTAGGCAAAATTGAAGTAGTTCCATAGGGATTTTCCATTATTTTAAAGAAAATAGAAAAAAGGGTTAAATTTAAAGAAATCTGGTAAGGATTTTACTAAAAACTGTAAAATATAGATAAAATTAAAATACTGATTAAGACCTAAAAGATGTATAAAAGTTTCTATTTTGCAGCCAATATTTCTAAAATAATTTTCAAAAAATTAAAAATTCCAAAAACAATTACTCAAAAATAATAACATTTTTAAAAAGAAGAAAAAGAAAGAAAATTTGTTCTTGTTAGAAGCACACAATTAGTAAATGTGGTTAGGCAAAAGTGATTGATGAGCACGAGCAGAGAGATATTTACATTTATTTATTAGTGTAGTGGCCGCTGCTGCGCATATAAAAATAATAAATAAAAATAATAAAACATCATAATCATTTAGAGAGACAGTTAAAAATATTTAAAAAGAAAAAAAAATACAAGAAAAACTAAACGGACAATTGTCCGGAACGGACACAGCATGACAAATGACAATACATATTTTTATATTATTATTAAAGAAGGCGGAGCAAAATAAAAGAATAAAGAAGAAAAAATAAGTAGATAGCAGCTGTTAAAAAGAAAAAAAAGAATTCTAAAATGCTCGCGCAAGCTTTAAAATCGACGAAAAATAAAAATGGTGTTAAAAAATAATTTTTGCAAAAAAAGGAAATATAGGCCAAAAATGAACTGTTTACAATGAACAAAAATAAATTTTAAAAACTTTTTGTTAAAATATAAAAATTGGCACTTGTTATAAACAAAAATAAAGGAAAGGAATGAGGAAAAACACAATCAGAAAATTAAAATCAAAATCCCGATTTAAATCAGAAAGATCCAAAAATAAAATCTTCTAGAAATACCAAGTAGTTCCTTAATCCCTCCCCATTTGTTCTACTTCCTTAACTTGGATATAACAATCTAGGGATAAAGGGAAGAAGTATTTTGAAATCAAATTAGTCTTGAAATTGAAAGAAATAAAAATTAAATTTTATTAGTTATTTTATTACTGTCCAATCTTTTTTAGGGAGAGAAAAGGGGAAAAGAAAATACAGAGAAAGTAAAAGAAGTATTGAAAAAATTTGTTGGTTGGATAATGTTCAAGAATATATTTAAGTAAACGGGAGATTCTTCAAGTGGACTGGAGCGCATTGATTGTTCAAAAATAAATATTTATTTTGTCTCAAAACACAGTTGAGGGAGAGGTTACATTTGTATGTGTAAAAATTTTGAATAAACTGCCAAGAGTTAAAAATAATTAATTTATTTTTAAATATTATTTTACATACAGTAGTCGACATAAAGATAGGGACAAGTGTAATTTCAATGTAAATTAACTATTTTTCAGTCAAAAAATACGTTCTATATATCAATCGAAAGCTCTATTCGTATCTCAGTTGACATATTTCTGCATTTCTCATGAAAATGAAAATTGACCGAGATAATCCGGATCTACCGGATATACCAAATCCCATAGCCTCGGAAAAAATTTTCGGAAAAAATTTAACAAACCCATTTGATAGAGCATATTTTTGTGAGCATTTACCACAAAACCGCTTAAAAATATCTTTTACCGGTCCAGAGATATGATTTTTTGAAAATGGCATTTTTCCCTTAAAAATTGAATTTTTTGCAAAAATAGGCTAAAAATGCCATTTTCAAAAAATCATATCTCTGGACCGGTAAAAGATATTTTTAAGCGGTTTTGTGGTAAATGCTCACAAAAATATGCTCTATCAAATGGGTTTGTTAAATTTTTTCCGAAAATTTTTTCCGAGGCTATGGGATTTGGTATATCCGGTAGATCCGGATTATCTCGGTCAATTTTCATTTTCATGAGAAATGCAGAAATATGTCAACTGAGATACGAATAGAGCTTTCGATTGCTATATAGAACGTATTTTTTGACTAAAAAATATTTAATTTACATTGAAATTACACTTGTCCCTATCTTTATGTCGACGACTGTAAATTTAAAAAAAACTAGAGAAAATTAAATTGACTAAGAAGGCGAGAATACTCTATTATCGAGATTGGGACGGAAGGATCTCAAAAAAATACCTAAATTAGTTAAATTGCAAAAAGGTTAATTAAAAACATCGAATCAGAGGGGATATCCTAATTTTCTATTTTTAAAAATTCATGCAGCGATTTTAAATTAATTTAGTAATTCTAGAAATAAAAATACGCAAAAGCGGCTCGATTAAAATAAAAATTTGTTTAGAATTAGAAAGAAAATTAATTAAATAGCTCTTTGAAGTTTTGATCAAATGACCATAAATAAAAATAATTAAAAACCATTAAAAATAGAAAATAAATCGAGAAAAGAAAAAAAGAAGCGTAGAAAGATTTTGATAAAAAATTAAAATAATAAATTTATTTTTGAAAAGAAAAAGGTAGAAAAATGTGAGGGGTATACATATTTAGAAATGTGTATATTTCTTTGACTTTTGAGGTTGGTTAGTAGTTAAATAAATACATGATTTCTACGTCTCTAGGGATATACATTAGCAAGATAAACTACATATATTACGTGATAAGATTTACAAAACTTTTAAATCAACTTCAGAATTTTAAGCTAAATATTTTGAAGTTATGATAAAATTATAACAAAACAAAAGTTATGATAAAAATAAATTTACAAAAAGTGATGGTTTTAGTTTTTGAAGTTTAAAAAAGGGATACATACAAAAAAGAAGTAGAAGTTTAAAGAGAAATAAAAAAGAGATATTTATTTGGCAATCGCAAAGGCAATCCAAGCAATTAATTCTATTCTATTCTCTATTTAAAATCATCCAAAAAAAGGAATTCAAAAATAAATATTTTTAGAAAAACGAAATGAGTAAAAGAATACTTTTTTAAAATAAAGATCTACTGAATAAATGAATTTAAAAAAAAAAGAAAGAAGTTCGCGCATATAAAAGAGAAGAAAAAATAAATTCAAAAATAGGTCATCTGGAACAAAACCGATTAAAGCTAAAGAGAGAAAATAAATTATAGAATATACACACCTATACATTATTTTACTAAAAGAATTTTGGTGATGAGCAAATCTTAAATAAATTTGGATAATTTAAAGAATATACTATTAATAGAAGTCTGAGATTTCTTAAAAATAATTTTCTGGCTGAACAGATAGGGGATTCTCAGATTGGGTATTCAAAAAATTTTTTTGAATAAAGCCGTGATTCCACAAATATCTCTGTGTCTTATCTCTAACAATCAAAAAATTATTTTGAATTTACTTCCAAATTTTTATTAATAAATGCGTGTCGCAATCCAAAACATCATTGTTTGCTTATTTTTATTATTTATTCTTTAAACAAATTATTTTTATAAAGCCGATTAAAATTGGACAATATATTTTATATTTTAGTACAATAAATAAAAAAGAAAAATCCCTTCAAATATCGCGCTATATAAAATAGTTTTGAGGGATTATTAGAGGATTTAATTGTTAGCAAAGAATTAAATAATAAAAAATGATAAAAAATATAGAAAATTCTGCTAAAATATTTTAACAATTTTAAGAAAATCAAATAGACAATAAGAAAAATTAATCAAAAAATTGAAAGAAAAAAAACAACAAGGAAATAAAAAAGGATTCGACACGGCAAGCGAATTGTCCGTCTGGTTTTTCTGGTAGCTAATTTGTTTAAAATATGCCAAAAATTAAGACAATTCATAAATCGAAAGATATAATTTTTTAATAAAAACAAGCAAAAATTTAAGTCAATACATAAGGAAAAAATTATAAATTAGCCAAAACTAAATAGAAAAACTCCTTCCATCTTCTATCAAACATTTAAAATACACTACCCACTCAAAAGTAAAAAAAGATTAAAAAGAAATCAAGGACAAATTTAAAAATACAAAATGTTTAAACGAGAGCGGTCAATAAATTTTAGTATAGAAAATAAATAAAAATCGTGAGCTCACGTTGTTTGATGAAGAAAAGAGAAAATAAAAGAAGGAAAAAGCTGGTAGTGGCCTAGGTATAAGGTCGAAAACTGCGCTAAAATAAAAATGTCCTTTAAATTACAACCACCTTGACGGACATTCGTCCATATAATATAAAATACTTTAAAATTTTATAGTTGGTAGTTAACGATTAAAATGATGGACAGCAGAGAAAAAAGGGAATGAATTTAAAAAATTAATTAAAACTTTACTACTTCAATTTTCAAAAATTTACTATAAAAAATCCAATATTCGTATTTTTAGGGAATTTATTTAAATGTAATTCATAGCTTGAAGCATTGCTTTCCTTCCAAATAAAGAGAATATTGTCTGTTTTTAGTGGTCAATCAACATTTCTCTTGTCTACTTTCTCAGCAATTTTTCTTCTATTCACCTTCTTCCGTCAACCCATTTATGTGCCCAAAATAGAAAAATTGTGTGAAGATGACCAAAGAAAATAGTAAAATTGAAATCGACTAAAACCAGGTAGGAAATGAGTATTTTAAATATTTTCCAACTGATAAAAATAAATAAATAAATATTAGAGAAGGGGAAAGTTAATTGTGACAAATAAATTTTGGGATTTTGCAACATTTAATGCAAAATGATTAATGCAAAATGATTATGGCGCATGATTATGGCACATCTTCTTTTAAATTATTTCCTGCTACTAGACGCAAAGCGACTTTTATGTAAGAATAGCATAATTGTCGTTTAAAAAATGCTAAATTGTTTGAGTTAATTACCACCCACCCCAAAAACATCTTCAAAATATATATCCACTTTTAAACAAAACTACAAAATTAGCCGCGTTTATTTTCTCAACCATTCTATAAATATATTTTTGTGTCAGTCAGTTTTCTTTGTCCTTCGAATTTTTCTCATTCGTCGCAGCTGTTTGACCAAAAAAATACTAAAGTATAAATTTGAAGGCTACAAGGAAAAGGAAAATTTTAAACAAGCCAAAAGTGAGATATGTAACTTCAATTCTCTACAGTGTAGAGAATGTAAAGTTCAAAAAGTTTAGAAAAATAAATAATTATTTTTAGATATCAAATATCCTAAATAATTTAAAATAAATTTAACCACAAATAATCGACAATAAAAAAACATCAGTTAGTATAAGGAAAAAACAATGAGCCAAAACAACCCTCCTCCCCACTCCTTTCCAAGTATCCATAAAATAGTAGATACATAGTTGAAGTACAATCAAATACTAGATTAAAGCATTCAACCGTGTTTGATCTCAAACCGCAGCGGTGCGTAAAACAGGAAGGAGTGAATATATAGCATGAATTGTTATTTAGAAAAGTAAAATCAAGAAATGTTAGAAATTATAGAATATCTGAAATTGAAATAAAAATCTAAAAACTTCTAGTCTACAAGTACAAAAAATATAATTTTTTAGTTTTCTTCATAGGCCAATTTCAAAACGATAACTCTAACTGGGAAAGATAATTAAAGTGACAAATTACTAAAAAATATTCTAGAAGAGAGTAGATTTAATTTTGTAATTAAAAAAGTGACTAAAAAAATAACAATTCAACCAAAACTTAAAAAATCAAATAAAGTAGCCTGAAAATTAAGAGTAGTCTCTTCTCCTATATATTCTTCCTCTAATTAAAAATTATTAAAAATAAGAAAATATCCCAAGCATAAACAATTTACTCAAGGAGTTCTTCTCTCCATAAAAATAATAAATTTACAAATATAACAACCACTTTAAGTAAATAAACAAAACAAAATATCTAGAGCTGTGGCTTAAGTTAAAAATAATAATAAGTAAAATTAAATGCCGGACAGATGTGTTGATGTTGTTGAATGTTTTTATGGTTACCTAGGAGTTAATTATAAATTATTTAACCATCTCCATCTTTATAAAACTACTACTTGAAGTGCAATAAATATTAGAAAAAGAATATAAAAACTTAAAAAAATATTCCAAAAAACTTGATTAAAAATAATTTTAAAAAAAGTATCTAAACAGAAACCTCAGGATTTAAAGAGAACGGTAAATTTATCTACGAAAGATTCTTAAAATTCCCCCTCCCCTTAACTAATGGTTTGGTTAATTTTTTAAATTTAAAAAATCAAATAATAAAAAAGTCCATAGATTGTTTCAATGAAAAGTTTAATTTTTCTATTCAAAAAATTGCTGAAAAATGAATACAAATGTGAATTAAAAAGGAGTTAAAAAATATTTTTTGAATTTTCTTAGAAAAGGATTAATTTAATAAATTTATCCAAAAATAATTATTACTACTAAATATTATTATATGGGTGGGGCTAGAAAAAAACAAGCAAAAAATCTCTGTGTGTGTGGTAAATAAAGTACACTTTTTCCCAAAATTAAAAATATTTTATTAAGTACCAACAAAGATTGAGCCAATTTTAACAATTCGCGCAAGCATAAAACATTTTTTATATTTAGTGGAAGATGACAAACATTAAATAAATTTTCTAGCGAATTTTAACGCTGTAATTTAGTAGAGAATATTTTTTAGAAGAGAAAAAAGTTGGAAAAATAAATTAGAAAAGAGAGGATAAAAAAGAGAGAAAGAGGACTGAAAGAAAAAATAAAATTTATTGTTAAAATCGGACAAAAATAAAATATATTTTAAATTCAAATTATATTTAATTTGAATTTAGTTTTCTATAAATTATCTGATTTATAAAATAAATAACAGATAAAAGAAAAATTAAATATAAAGATGGTTATGATTTAAAATAAAATATTTCAAAAAAATAAGTTTAATGGGATCAAAATAAAATTATTAAGTTTAATTATTATGGCTTGTGAGCGGTAGAATGGCTTGCTCCAGAGATGCGATGGGTTGTCCGAAATATCCAAAAAAAATTAAAAACCCGACCCAACTTTTTTTATCAACCACTTACTCGCAAAAAATTCTTAAATACACTAATTTTCAGCAAGTTTTAAGAAAATATTTAAAAAATAAGAAAAATGTGTGTGGGTAGTTTACAAAAATAAAAGTCAATTAAAATATATATCCTTTAACTAAAAATAATTAAATTCGCAAGCTAAAAAAATAAAAAAATAGAATATTCTACATAAATTAAGTTAAAAAAATTATTTAAAAAATGAAAGGTATTACAAAAAGTTTAAACCAAAAGTTTGGTTAAATTGACAAAACCCACAAAAATAATAATTTTTGTGGGGTTTGTCAATTTTTAGTTTGAATTTCAAAATTAAAATTAGAAAAAAAATCCAAAATTATAACCCCCTTTTCTTGGCTTTATAAACAAAATTTATTGAAATAAATTTCTAGTCCGCAAATTTTACAAAATATTTATTTTTGAAGAATTTTTCCTAACACCTTTTCCCATTTAAAATTCAAAATTGGACAAAAATTACAATATAAATTTTGATTTTTACCAAAAAGTCCCCAATTTAAACTTCGCTAAAATTCAATTAAAAAATTCAAAACCAACCCAAAGTTGTGCCCAAGGTCCAGTTAATTCAACGCCTTCCAATGCTGCTTCTCTTTGGGTTTGTTGGGCCATTATTGAATTTCCAACACCTGTGCTGTTTAAACTGACAGAATCGGACATTTTTTAAAGAAAATTTGCTCTAAAAAATGTAAATTAATTTTAATTTTTAAATTTTATAGAAATAAAAATATATTTATAACTAAAATATAACTTTATTAAAGAGGGGTTAAAAAATTTTTTCCTTCAATTTTTTGATAAATATACAATTACTATTTGTTAATTACGAATCTAAACCTGAATTTGTCGAATAAAAGGGCTTTCTGAGTTTTTATAAATTTAATTTTGTAAAAAATTAAATAAAATTAAAGTTAATTCGAGAACTTTTCGAAATTTAATAAGTAGAATTTAGAGAAGAAGGGAAGGGCTTTTCCATAAAAAGACTATTTATTTTTTCCCTTTCCAAGCCTTCCAAAACTCAAAATCCGATCCAGGCTGATAAACAAAGTTTTACAACCCCACAAACCAGGATTTGTACCAGTATAATTTCTAAAAGGATTGTCAATTACTTTATGAATTTCAAAAAATGATTTCAAGTCATATCTTTTTAATTAACATCAAAATTTACAAAAATAAACTAAGACCCAGATTCGTAATCAACAAATAATTACAAAAACATCATTTCCCAATTAAAAACCAATTACCCCATTTAAAAAATACATAAATTTCACAAACCTTTTTAATATTTAAATGTTTTTAGTTTTTCACCAATCAATAAATTGTATGTAGAGACGAATAAATATAATAAATTTTTTTCTTTACTTTACAATAAAGTGTGTAAAGATTTAAAATCTAAAAAATAATTAAATAAAAAATTCCAAACATATTAAAATTTTTACATCTTCATTTACAAAAAAACTTTATTGAAAATAAATTTTAGATAAATTAAATTTTTATTTAATAAAATTTAACATTTTGAAATTACATTTTGGAAAATTTCAAAATGTAAATAACTTAAAAAGTCAAGCTGTAAAAATGATAAAAATAAAAAATATTTCAAATAGCCAACGAAGATAGGGAAAAGACTCTTTTAATTTGAAGTTTGAAATCTATGTACAGGTTCACGAAAAAAACCAAAAATTAAGGGTACAGCAGTAGGTGTGTGTCGATAACGGCGCAAAGCCATAACTTGCTTCAATATTTCCAAATCTTAACAATTTTGTATTAAACGATTCCTCTCATCGAGCTAGAGAAATTGGTACCAAAAATGACAGGGGCCGGAAATTTTCCAGCAAGTTATGGTTTTGCGCCGTTATGACCGCACACCTACTTGGGCGTGTCCCAAAAAATCAAGCCTATTCTTGATATCAAAAAGTCGAGTAAGCGATTAGTAGTTTATTTAGTATTAAAATTAAACTAAAAAATCATTGTAATCAAAAAATTGAATTAGGAGGAGTTAGTAAAAAGTCGAAGATTAGTCATTTTATTTTGAAGAAAGAATTTTTGGGTGATTCACCCCTTAATTTTAAACTAAAAATTTACAAAATATTGGAACCTAATGAAATGAAAAAAAAATTAATTTTTAAAAATTAAAAAAGAGAGGGAAATCCAAACAAATCTCTTCACCAAAAAATCCCCCCCCCCCCCCCCCCCAACAAAAATTACTTCAAAAAATATTTAAAATACAAAGTGTGAAGTATTAAAAATGTACCACTTGAATTTTAATAGTCGCGCATCTCTAAAAAAATATTTTAAAAAATGTTGAAGGAAAAACAAAAAAATAAACGTTGTGCTTGTATTTATTTAGTACATATATTTTGTTGTAGCTTATATTGGAAAGCGCTCGCGAAAAAAAACAAAACAAAAAAAATTAATAACAACAACCAACATCTATCATCGTTAATTCAAAACGTGTTTGAGTGGACAAGCAAAGAATTTGTGGGGAGGGAAAGGGAGGAGGGGGGGGGGGGAGTAGGGAGGTCTTTTTTAAATGTGGAATTTATTTAAAAGATTTAACAAGAATATTTCGATGTTATACAACAAAATATTTACAATTTTAATTAAATTTTTAATTAAACAAAATTAGGTAAAATATAGAAAAATGAATGAATGAATAACAATAACAAATAAATATAAATATATAGCTTTCATTTTCTTTCCTATATGGCCAAAATGGTTTATGCCTTTAAATGGCTTCTGCCTGGACAGAGGTGCCATTCTCAGCCATTCCTAATAGAAATGTGCGCAATGTTTTTGCGTTTTAATTTTTGTTTAGTTTAGATTTTTCCTTAAATTAAAATGTAAAATTTTTTATTAATTAGTGTATTACAAAAGACTTCAAAATTTTCTAAGAAATATTTGGTATTATTTTCCAGTATGAATTGCTAGTTCTAAATAGTTATTAACAGGATTTCCGAGAGCCGGTTACAGATTCAATCCCTATCCGGTAGTTAAATTTTTGCTAAACTCTTGTTAGAACATAGAATCTACTGTATACTATTACAAAGATGGCTTTTTCTAGTTATTAACAGAGTTTCCGAAAGTGGGGGAATTTGGCCTAAAGTAAAAAAATATTTTTGGCGCACACCCTCCAAATACACAATCCTTGACCATTCTTTCTATTCTTCTTTTAATGTGGTTTTGGCCATTTTTTTCCTTTTTTTCAGTCGAGTTGTCTTCTAAAAAAGCTTAAAGCAACAATGTGTGGGAATAGTTAAAGTACAAAAAGGCTTTTTGTCCATCAAAAAGCCAATACATACAAAAAAGAAAAGAAATATTGATGAATAGAAGAATAAAAAATATTTTTTTTTGTTAAAAAATAAATGGGAAAACACCCAAAAATAGATAAAAGAAAATTTAAATAAATTTACTAAAATATGTATTAAAATTATTATTAAATTGCTATTAATTATTTCTAGATTTAAAAAATAATTTAATGGATTAGCTAGTAATAAAAATAAATAAAAATAAGTAAATGAATATATGTTTATATTTGCCAGTAATTCACTGGGCCAATGGGAATTGAAAAGGAAACGAAATAAAATAGCCAAAATTATTTTTTTGGTGACTAAAAGTATTTAGAAAAATTGATTAATAAATATATTAGGGATTTTTATTTAAAAATTATTTTTAAATTAAAAAAGAAAAATAATTTTTTTAATTAAAATGGACATCACTAAATTGCAAAAAAAATTTTGATTAAAATCTAAAAAATTTCAACAATTATTTTCTAATTTAATTACTTTTTTTTGATTTTTTAAGAAGAGAAAGGGAAATATTTTTAGAATTATTAAATATTTTAGAAATTATGTTTTGGAAGATTAAACCTTTTTCGTAATTAAAATACATAACTAGTAGTGATGTTCGAGAGTCTCGGTCTCGACTCTCGTTTTGGTCTCGGTCTCGGGGTTGATTCTCGGTCTCGGTCTCGACTCTCGGGATTTTTTGACTCTCGAACATCACTAATAACTAGTAATTAATAAATATTCACGAATCAAGACTAAAATAATACCCGAGAAATTCAAAAATTAAATAAAAAAATATTTAAATTTTGAAAATATTATTGATTTTTAAAAAATGAATCTTTATTTTTTTATTAAAAAATAAAATTTAAAAAATAAAAAATCATATTAAAAAATAATTATTAGAAAGAGAACAGTCATATTAAATAAATAAAAAAATTGTTGGGAATAAATAAATAAATTGAGTGAATTGAATCAGAAATTGTTAAATAATTGAAAGAGAAAAGAGTTAAATAAATAAATAAATCCATTACCGAGAATGAAGAAGAAAATCTGACCCTCAAACTCACCGGAGTTTGAGGGACCCTCAAACTCACCGGATTTAAATCCGTGGATTATTCAATTTGGGCAATCTTGTAGCAAAAAGTATGCTGAATCCGATACGCAATATAGGAGGAACTGATAGTTGTTTTGAGCGGGCCTGGAACTAAATATCCGATGAACAATGCGCGACCATTGTGAGTCACAACCGTAAGCGTTTGGATGGGTGTATTTCAGTCAGGGGGTGTCATTTTGAGCAATTACTTTAATAAAATGATTATTATATCCTATTGATTATATTTTATCATTTTTTTATGTTAAATAAATTTTTTTACGATAGATTTTCTTAAAAACATTTGTCGCCGAACTTTTGCCCCACCCTGTATATACCTATATAGCTTTCATTTCTTTCCTATATGGCCAAAATGGTTTATGCCTTTAAATGGCTTCTGCCTGGACAGAGGTGCCATTCTCAGCCATTCATAATAGAAATGTGCGCAATGTTTTTGCGTTTTAATTTTAGATTTTTGCTCAATTTAGATTCTTTCTTTAAATTAAAACTGAAAAATTTTTATTAATAGTTTTGTCCTCGGCTCGATAACCCAGCCAATAGGTTAGTAGAAACTACTTATAAACATTCAGGTATAATCCCTGTCCGGTAGCTAAATTTTTGCTAAACTCTTGTTGAAACATAGAATCTACACTGTATACTTTTACAGAGGAACTTCAAAATTTTCTAAGAAATATTTGGTATTATTGTCCAGTATGAATTGCTAGTCAGAATAGTTATTAACAGGGTTGTACGCCGTCTCAGAAAGTGGAGGAATTTGGCCTAAAGTTAAAAAAATATTTTTGGCGCACACCCTCCAAATACAATCCTTGACCATTCTCTCTATTCTTCTTTTAATGTGGTTTTGGCCATTTTTTCTTTTTCCTTTTTTTCAGTCGAGTTGTCTTCTAAAAAGCTTAAAGCAACAATGTGTGGGAATAGTTAAAGTACAAAAAGGCTTTTTGTCCATCAAAAAGCCAATACAAAAAAGAAAAAAAGAAATATTGATGAATAGAAAAATAAAAAATATTTTTTTTGTTAAAAAATAAATGGGAAAACACCCAAAAATAGATAAAAGAAAATTTAAATAAATTTACTAAAATATGTATTAAAATTATTATTAAATTGCTATTAATTATTTCTAGATTTAAAAAATAATTTAATGGATTAGCTAGTAATAAAAATAAATAAAAATAAGTAAATGAATATATGTTTATATTTGCCAGTAATTCACTGGGCCAATGGGAATTGAAAAGGAAACGAAATAAAATAGCCAAAATTATTTTTTTGGTGACTAAAAGTATTTAGAAAAATTGATTAATAAATATATTAGGGATTTTTATTTAAAAATTATTTTTAAATTAAAAAAGAAAAATAATTTTTTTAATTAAAATGGACATCACTAAATTGCAAAAAAAATTTTGATTAAAATCTAAAAAATTTCAACAATTATTTTCTAATTTAATTACTTTTTTTTGATTTTTTAAGAAGAGAAAGGGAAATATTTTTAGAATTATTAAATATTTTAGAAATTATGTTTTGGAAGATTAAACCTTTTTCGTAATTAAAATACATAACTAGTAGTGATGTTCGAGAGTCTCGGTCTCGACTCTCGTTTTGGTCTCGGTCTCGGGGTTGATTCTCGGTCTCGGTCTCGACTCTCGGGATTTTTTGACTCTCGAACATCACTAATAACTAGTAATTAATAAATATTCACGAATCAAGACTAAAATAATACCCGAGAAATTCAAAAATTAAATAAAAAAATATTTAAATTTTGAAAATATTATTGATTTTTAAAAAATGAATCTTTATTTTTTTATTAAAAAATAAAATTTAAAAAATAAAAAATCATATTAAAAAATAATTATTAGAAAGAGAACAGTCATATTAAATAAATAAAAAAATTGTTGGGAATAAATAAATTGAGTGAATTGAATCAGAAATTGTTAAATAATTGAAAGAGAAAAGAGTTAAATAAATAAATAAATCCATTACCGAGAATGAAGAAGAAAATTATATAAAAATACATATATTTATTTCCCCCCAAAATCCCCCCACAACGGTTTAGTCTTTTCTACCCACAAATTCTCTCCTTGGCCTTGATTTTAAAATAAAAGAAATAGTAGAAGAATATATATGTATGTATATGTATTGGTTTGTTGCCGTTATATGTATATTTTTGTGTGTATATCTGCTTTTTCCTTATAATTTGTTGTAATAATCGAACAGAAATTTAATTGAGGTGTGCGCCAAAAATACGCCAAAAGTTAACTTTAATTGATGTAATAAAAATAATTTTTTAAAAATTGAAAATTTAACCATTTATCTTTTTAAATATGTCCAAAATAAATGTGGAAAATATAAAAAAATAAAAAGAGTTTAACCACAAATAAATATATTTAAAGTACTACTAGTATGTAAAATGACAGGTGGAGTAATGAGTGGAAAATCCTATGAAAAAAGTAGGAAATAAAAATAAATGGAGAGTATTTTTAGACTAAAAAATATTTAAAACAATTGATTTTTTGGAGAAAAATAAAAATTCTTTCAACAATTAAAACAATGAAACTGTGCTTTGTATGCTCCAGAATTAGGACTTTCCCTGGCAGGGGAAAGTCCTTAAAAGGTCTGCTAAATAAAGTTGAAAGCTTCAACATTAAGAGATAAAAGTGTTTAACAGGAAATAATTGGATATATTCTAAATTAATCCTAAAAATACTATAAGCAAAGACCAAAGGTGAGTCAAAACATTCGATTTAAGGTTTAAAAAAGGAGACTAAAATTTGAAATTAAATAGAATAAAAGTCATCCCGGAAATAGAATTTCAATTTCGACTATAAAACATTGTAAAGGGTAGTTTCCATATCTTAAGGAAGGAAATTTTTTTGGAAAGAACCCAGCCAAATGTTATCAGGAATACATACATATTACAAAACTTTCCAACATTCCGGACCTATCTATCTATTTACTTTTAGGAAGAAATTTTTAAATTAAAAAATTATTAAACTAAAAAATATTTTTAAACAATTTTTAAGAAAATGGAAAGGAACATTGATTTTAAAAAAGGAGGATGTATGAAAAATATACTGCTAGCGAAGGTGACTAACACAATGGGGGAAGGGGAGTGCACGTGAATGATTAAAAAAATGAGAAAAGAGAGAAGTAACAGAACAAAGAATTTAAGAGTATACTAAAATGAATGAGTTTAGTCATGAAATGGTGAGATTGCAGAAAATTTTTTTGAAAATTTTGAAGATTGGAAACTTGATTTTTTAAATTTAGAAAATATTTCTTACCGAAATAAAAAATAAGAGAAACGAACAAGAAGAAAATCGTGAAGTATTTATCTTTTATTTATGCCCCACACCTTCTAAAATAAACAAATACTTAGTGATTATTAGACGCGTCCCGTTGGGCCAATTATGATGTCAGTAACAGAAAAGAAAGATTCATCAAATTAGGATCGATCATAGTTGACCTATTGAGTTTGGATCAAATGGTCAGGTGTCCTGATTGAATCCAAAAATTCGTATACGGCTATATTGATAAATACATAGGGCTGTCGGGTCGTAGAAAATCTTCGAATATCCGGAACGGAAAGATTTTAAAGGAGAGCAGTGCCTCAAAATTTCGTCCCGAAAAATCGTTACATTCTTAGCGCCGCAGAAGAAAATTTTGAGGTTTTCAGGTGTCTAAAATCTTTTTTTCGCCGCAGATATTGATCTCAAATTTTTTAAAAAATCATTCTAAATTTTAATAATAAATTTCTTAATTAAAAAAAGAAAAATAAAATAATTTTTAAAAACCTCTTAACCTACTTTTTGTTAATTTATTGGATATATTTTCTAGCTTGCTATATTAAATTCACAAAAAGCACAAATATAAAGTAAAATGAAGAAAATAAAAAGTGAAATATATGTAGTGGAATTAGAGAGAAAATAAATAAATCCTAAACAAAATTAGTATTTATTTATTTGTTAGCTATTTTCGTTGAAGTAAATTTTGGAGTAAATAGAATTAAATAAAAATAACCATTAAATCGCAAATTATTTTTCATAAAAATATACTTAATTTCATATCTACTATTAACTGTGAAAAAATAAATTTAACCGGAGTTTTTGGTAGATACAGTTAATGTCCTAATAGAACCGCAGTCCATATTAAATCGAATCTCCTCAAATATGTAGACTGGTGATAGTTTCTGGATACAATTAACGAAGAAAAATAGAAGAATGGTCAAAGAATGCCATTTAGTCGATTTGTTTTTGGGGAATTTAGTGCAAAAAGGTTTATGACAATAAATTAATAAAAAGATAATAATCAAATTCTCGAAAAAATCCAAAAACAAAAATTTCAAATACAACCTATAATATACATATCGTAAATGCTGAAATAATTACCCTCTCTCAAATAATTACCCTCTAGTTTTTCGATATTATCAAATTTAATTATTGGAAGATTTTAAGACTCAACATCAAAAATAAAATTTTGAATCAATTGGATTGAGATATACCCCAAAATCCATCACATCCTTTCTATTAATTACCCCTCCAGCGAGAAATTGAAACAATAATTACCCAAAATAATTATTCCAGCATTTAGGGTAATTTAACAAATACCTAAATTAATTTTTAACGAATTCATCCCAACTAATTTTTGTTTTTTTCTTTTTTATTTTGTCTTTTTTCTTTATACTTTGCTTCTTCTATTTTTGAATTACTATCATATTTTTTATAAATTTTAAATTTACTATTTTCCTTCTAAAAAATATTTTTTGAGAAAAATATTAATCATTACTAGAGGCCGGATTTTTATGCATTCAAAAATGCAAAATATGCACTATAATATGCATAAAAAATTGCCTAAATATGCACGAAAATATGCAAGAAAAATACAAATTATACCTAGAAATTTCGCATTTTTTAGTCATAAACATTCAAAAACCTATTTTTATAAAGATTACTTTCAGTTTATATGTATTGTTCAACAAATTGATTATTTTTATTCTGTTAGACATTTTATAATGTGGCGTTTTGGCGGAGTGACATTTTGGGGTAGGACATTTTTGGGTTGAGACATTATGGGTGTTGGCCATTTTTTGGGGCACGCCCAAGAAACAAAAAATTTTTTTACAAAATTTGTAATTTTTACAAAATTTTCTCTAAAATTTTACTAAATTTTCACTTTTTGGCAGGATTTTGGGCAATTTTCGCAATATTTTCTCCAAAAACCTTAAAATATGCAGTAAAATATGCATTATGCAGCAAAGTCCGGAATATGCAAAAATATGCATTATATGCAAATAGAAACCCCCTCTAGAGTTTTCAAAACATGCGGAAACAGTGTTTTTTGTGCATTATACATCATGCCAAGTTTGCAAAAAAAATATGCATTTGCATAAAAATCCGGCCTCTAATCATTACTTTAGGTATATTGTCAATATTTAAAGTAGGGTTGCGCCCCGACCCCGACTAACCCCGACCCCGAACCCCGATATTTTTTGACCTAAAACCCCGACCCCGACCCCGACATTCCCAACCCCGAAAACCCCGACCCCCGAAAGTTCGACCCCGACGACCCCGAACCCCGAAAAATTTTCATGACCCCGACTCAAACTGCATTAATTAACTAGAGATCGGAACGGGATCGGGACTTTGATGCTAAATATATGAAGGAAAAGGGAAAGGAATATTTATATTTTTTTCTATTTCCTTTTGTTGGTCGGTGGTTGAGTGGTTAGGTTAACTGACTTCACCCATCTAGATATTTTGGTAGGGATGGGGTTCAAATCCATGGATGGAACTAAGGCTTAGAAAGTTTTTTCAAAAATATATATTTTTAAACTTTGATTCTGATTTTAAATTTCCATATTTATTTTTTTAATATTTTAAACTTGAAAAAATTTTAGAAATTTTAAACTAGTCATGAATTTTCCAAAATTTTCGCCTGCGGCGCAGAAAATGGAAGAAATCTGGCTCTTGACCTTCCAAAATTCTCAAAATTTTTGCCTGCGGCGCTAGCAAATTTCTCCTGTTATCCAAGATTTCTCCTGTTATCCTTGCAAATCCCCGATATCACTTCAAATCCCTCTAAATCCCATTATATCCATCTTAATCCTCTGATATGCCTTCAGATCCCCTCAATCACTTTAAGAGGTGGAGTAAGAGTTACCTTGTGGGGTTGGGGATTATGAAGGATAACTTGGATAAAGTACTTGCGCCTTCAAATAGTAACGAATCAGATTCAGAAAGTGAAGATAATGAAGATTAAGTTGATTTTTTAATAAAAATGTTGATTTTGAACAGTAATGTTGGATAAAAACGCTGGATTTTGTAAATTTTCACTTTAACCCCGACCCCCGACCCCGACCCCGAACCCCGACATTATTTTCAGCCCCGACCCCGACCCCGAACAATTTGAGCAGCCCCGACCCCGACCCCGACTTTGTCAACCCCGAAAACCCCGACCCCCGACTTTTTCAACCCCGAAGGCTCGGGGCGCAACCCTACAGACAAAACACGGACAAACTCGGACAGACAGACAAAGCACGGACGAACTCGGACAGAAAGACAAAACACGGACGACTCGGACGGACAGACAAAACACGGACAAACTCGGACAGACAGACAAAACACGGACAAACTCGGACAGACAGACATTTTTACAAATATTAAAAGAGAAATATTGCCTTTAATTTATTCTTTGTATATTAATCCTTTTCGCGTGTATTTTCCCTACGGCATAAATCAAATATAGAGAGAATTATATTGAAAAATTGACCATTATGGGGAGCAGGAAAAAATTTGATTCCCGCATTAATTTCATATAGAGCCAAAATTGTTATATTGACGTTCTTAAAAGTTATCTAAAATAATATAATTTATTATCGAGTGAAGAATGTTAAGCAAAATGTTTAATTTGAAAGTAAAAGTTTAATTTGTTTAATTTGGAAGAATGCCAAAATGTTATGAATCTTATAGTGCGAGTAATGCGAATTTGAACAGATATCATCTAATTGAAAAATTAGGTGCTTTTCCGTTTTGTTACACCCCCTATATTTATGCTCAAAATGTCATACATAGGGCAATAGAAGTTTCTGAGTCGAAGGTACCATTCTTTTTTCCGAAGATGCCTGTGGACCAAGATATATGTAGGTCCTCGAAGAACGAGAAACTATAGGGAGGAGTAAGCACATTTCTGGGGTAAAAAGTTTGAATATCCAATAATAGCTCATTCAAAAGAACTTGTTGATCTGAGTCGAATGACACCAAAAACACCGTGATTGAACAAGTTAGGTTCGTTTTTGGTTTGTTTTTGTATCGTAACTTTATCCATTATTGTTTAATCACGGTAATTTTGGTCTAATCTGATCAGTCTAAAGGGGAGTTCTCAAAAAAATTTATTGCCATTTTTATTTTTTTGTTTCGGTTCGAGATTACTAAATTTAAAAAATTAAAATTTCTTCAAAAAACTTTATTAAATTTACTTGTATTAATTAAAAAATAATTTAGGTATTCCAAAATATAAATAAATTAAAATAATTTCTTTTAAATTAAATTTATCGCTTCAATATTGCAAGGAAAACTACCGCAATAAAGCCTACTAATACAACAATACGATAATCAAATCCTCCTTCCTGTCGTTGCTTTTGATTATTATTATTATTATTTTGGTTATTATATCCTTCTCCTTTTGTATTTTGTTCATCTCCCCCTTTCGTACAAATAGAACAATTAATTCTCTTAAAAGAAAAAATTCCATTTATCAGAGTAATTTCATCCAATTTTAATCTTTCTTCCTTTCTTTGACACAACATTCTTCCAATTAAAGAATTATGTCCATCTTTAATTTTCGGATATCCACACTTGTCAAATTGTAAACCAATTGGATGTTTTCTCATTAACATAAAATATCTAATTCCACCTAAAGAGTAGATATCTACTGATTTGTCATAACGATATCCTTTTGAAACTTCCCTGGAAATTATTTAAAAATTAATAAAATTTGTAAACATCTTTGTATCTATTTGTAAACATCTTGTATATTGACTGCAGAGCGATTGCTCCACCGAAATTCCCAGTTATAATTGCAGGAAGTTCCAAGATTTTTTGGTTATGGGTCCTTTCTTGTAAAGTTTCATTTCCGTTCCTTTAGTTACGGCCTGCATTCTGAACGAGAAACATTGAAGTCGTTTAAATATGGGGGCCGAACTCAAAACTTATAATACATATATTCAATTTCTCTCAGCAAGCTCAATAAGAATATCGACGAATTTCTTGCCAAAGAAATATCTTCGCTACACAAGCACTATTAATCCCATGATATCCCTTTTGATCCATCCTAATCTCATTAGGCTATTGGAACAGAAGTGTGGAGACAACCTGCTGATTTGGTTATTTTTAAAAGTTCGAAATTCGGAAGGAAAAAAGTCTGAATCGGAAGTCGGAATTCCGACCGACCTCAGTTCATATAGGGCCAAAAATTCAAGCACCCTGCAGTCAAATAAGTCCTATTTTTCGGTCATCATAAGCACGAAACATCTGATAATATAAAGAATATTTTTACTAATCGAATTCTTTAATTTTTGATTTTTACTGTATAAAATTATTACGGTGCCATATAGCAACGAGATCCGCATATTGTTAAATTTGTAGAGACAAGAGGAGAATCTCTTGCAAGTCCAAAATCGGCAATTTTCTTAATTTTAAATTGTTTAATAAAATTAGGAAATTAACCAATCGAATCTTTTCGTCAATTTTTGTTAATAATATATTAGCTGGTTTCAAATCTCGATGCATTAATTCAACCTTATGTAATTTTTTTACTCCTTCAATCAATTGTGCAAAATAATGGTTTACTTAATATTAAATATTTTAGAAAATAAATAAATTTTGAATAAAATAAAAATTATGTCAGTATTTATTATTGAGGTACATTGAGTTTTTAATAAATCGGATAAAAATATATTTATGGATATAAATTAATTTTTTTGGCATAAACCAAAAAAATAGCGTCACATTCATTATTAAATTGTTCAGAAATTAAAAGGGAAGGGGTGTGCTAACGAGATCAGATTGTAGTAAATAAGGAATAGATTCCTAAGTATACATATTAAGAGATTTATTTAGTTACTGTAAATATATGGTATTGTTTAAATTATTAAAAAGTTATTTATCTAATTATTAAGTTATCTAAATTATTATCAAAATTATTAAGATCTAAAATTTAAGTACTTACTAGTTTTGTCGTGATCATTGCAGATGGGACTGTTCATACAAATTAAATCGAGTCTCGACAGTTAAGTACTAATATTGGGCACCACTTTCTCACCCCTTCATGACTCAAGTTTTCTATACATAGATCAAAATACACAAATGATAGTCTGTGTTTTGACCAAACATTCTGACAGAACAAACCGAATTGAGTACGAATCAGTATTTTTTGACTTCCCATCATCCTCCTTAGGGTTATCATCTCATTCATCTCTTTTTTATCGGGCTATTCGGATAAAAGTAGAGATTCTGGTTTTTATTTAAAGTGTTATGATTTGATACGCAAATAACGGTACTCATCTGTCGAGACTAAACCGCTTTAAATTAACATTCAGTACGGGCCAACTTGACCGGCTATAACTTTTCCCTTGGTCCAATACATTATTCGATCATTCGGATCGGATAATGATAGTTGGCTCGCACCTAATTGACCCCAACCCTTACCGCAAATCAACATCTTCTAACGAGCCCAATTCACAATATTCCATAACAATACATGTAGCACCATCATAGCTTTTAAATAATTTATAAAATTGAACAAAATACTCCTTATATTCAGGACCATTTAAACTGCTCATAATTTTTGCTTCCAATGTTGCTTGCTCATCCTTAGAGTATTTTTTAATATTTACAATCTTAGCTTTCGATATGAAATTTAAATCAGTTAATAAATGAAGTTATTGGTCTCTAAAATGAATCTGTTCCGAATAGGATAAAATACTAAAAATATATTTATCTAGCGGTTAGGTCTAACAGAGACGTAACAATAGCTCTTGGGGCTAACCTCTTACATCATCCCTAATGAAACTGAGATAATAAGATAAAGATTTTTTAAATTTTAATTAGAATAGGATTTAAATAAATTTATTTTTTACCTTAATTCTCTTTATAGCCAACAATTGACCTTTTTTATTTTTGCATTTATAAACTTTTCCAAAAGATCCATTTCCAAGTAATGATTCATAAATATATTCTTCACCACCAATTAACTTTTTAAAAATATCATTTTTTTAATGTTTAAACTTACATCAGGTTTAGGAATTGACATTTTTATTATCAGCTCTTTGAAATTATTATACATATATTGAAATTACTTAATTATTCCTATCTTTATTGTTATATTTTGATATCTAATAAATCAGTAAAATGTTTTTTAAATATAAATTAAAAATTAATATTAACTCAGAATTTTTTATAAAAACTTTTTTTTGTCGAACTTACATACTCTTAATAGGATAGAAGTTGTCAGATCCATTTATTAAATTATAAAATTTAATAAAAGTTTATGTTTACAATCTACAAGGAACTAATTTAAAACTTACTAGTAATTAAATAAATGTTTTAAAACTTTTAAATAAAGCAAAAAAATTTACTAATTGTTAAAATAAAAATGAATGAGAAATTACATATTCATCCGACAGCAAAATGCTTACTAGTTAGGCGTTGTGGTAAAAGATTTACAAAAGATAAAAGGAAAAGCAGACTTGTTTAGCTTATAGAAATAATAGGGTGTTGTCCACAATTTAACTTTAGTTTTGTTTAGATTTTTAATAGCATTTTATGTAGATTCAATTTTAGAATTTAATATTTATCGAGTTCTTCGAATGAAGCGCGACGAGTTCTTTGTCGCCAATTTGGCGACTTTCATTGAATTGTCTTTTATTTAATTGTCCCCCGTTCACTTCTCGTTAATTTTTTAGCCGTTCACCCCTTATTTTTTGTTGTCCACTCAATCCTTTTTCCCGCCAAAATTCCTTTCTCTATTTTTTAGTGACAGCCTACTCCTGTCACCTCATAGTTCTTTCCTATTGTTTTTTCTGTTTGTTTTCTCTGCCCCATCCTCTCTACACATTTTGTTTTCTATAATTCTGTAGGAATTATTTTCAATTTCGCAATTTTTTGAGTTTTTTGTCAAACCCCGCCCCCTTTTTAATCTCTATTTAAGTCGGCGGGCAAGCCTTAAAATTTATCCTTCCACCTTCCATTCTACATCTATTTTACGGATCAACGTGTGGCTTGCCTGCGGACTTCTGTTTGGCTTTACCGTGTTCAATTGGATTTTTTGTTGTGGAATAAATTTTACTTGTTTGGACTGTGCTTGGTTTCTGTAGTGTTTTAAAGTGAACCAACCGTGCCCTGGTTCACTACGTGGTCAACTGAGTCGACTGTTCTGAATCAGTGCTCAGTGTGAATTCTTGTTCTTCGTGGATTTTTCTTGTTTTTGCTCAACTGGTGTTTTTGGTTGGAAAAAAGTGAACGGCACTACCGTTCACCACTTCGACGTTTCTCTGGCTAAAGTGACTCGTGCTCCGAGTCACTCAACTGCCCTTCTTCTTCTCTTTGACTGTGTCGGCACTACCGACCAGTCTGGTGCCACGACCCTTTCTCCAACCTCAAAAACCAATTTGTCGGGACCCCGACTCCCGACAAAGTGGTGCCACGACCCGGGACGCCGTCGTGGTTTAATACAACAACAACTACTACAACAACAGTGAAGCAGTTGGGCTATAGATATTTCTCTCCTTCAGCTAGTGCGAGAAGCTTTAAAGTCAACACCCGTTCTTTTTTGGTTGAGCTGAGCAACAGCCACCACACTACAACAACAACTACAATCACTTCAACTCTTGGTTAGTGAGTTGAGCAACAACCACTACAACGGCCACAATGTCTGCCGTGATACGTCTCCAGTTGGCCACCGTTCTGTCAACTTTGAAAGTAAAGGGCCGTGCTGTTCTCACCGCGTTAAATGCTCAGGACATCACTGTGGATGACGATGATCGTTTGGAGGCAGATGCTGTTCAACTCAGAGAAGCCGCTGGAAGGGCGCAAGCATTGGTGGACAAATGGTCAGACTTCATTGCCCGACTCATGCCAACGGAACAACAAGACGAAATGGACATCCTTCAAGCTTTCCCGCCGCCTAGAGGCGAAGTCAGAGTGGATGATGAACCGACCGTCCTGGCGCAGATTGAGCATTCCTATGAATTGGTGGACTTGGTTAACGTGTGCCTCCAGCAACGCAGAGTTGGCAATCGTGGCTCTGTCTCCTCCCGAAGAACTGAGAAGTCCGCCACCAGTGGTAAAGAACAAACTGATAACGTCCTTCAACAGGCTCAACACACTCAAAATAATGGTCAACAAAGTTACTCGCCCGAACACCCTGAGGGATTTGTACGACGTCAAACTCAAACACGAATTACTGAACAGCAAGCAGCTAGAAACGGAACAAGTACCCACCACACCAACTCTGCTAGCCAGGCTGGCTTTTCACCATACCAACAGCAGGGAACGTACAACGGTGCACCGATCTACTCAACCTTTAGGCCATTTCGTCTTGAACCCATGAAATTTGCTGGCGACCCGAAAGAGTGGACTGCATTCTGGCTGGCTTTTGACCGCGCCGTGAACAGTCAACCACTCCCACCGTTTGAAAAGCATCTATGTCTTCTGCAAAGCCTGGTACCTGGTTCGGCTGCTCGTCGTGCCATTGACGGCTATCCACCATCTGACGAGAATTACCCGATGGTGGTCAGCATACTTCGCCGTCAATTTGGTGATGTAAAAGCCCTGCGCGAAGGTCTGATTGCTGAACTTCTGCACCTTCAAGTGGCCAACAACTCACTGTACTCCTTGCTTGATCTTCGTGAAAATATTGAACGAATATGTCTACAACTTGAATCACCTGAGGGCTCCAATGCAACGCAAGATGAAATTGTGTGTGGAATCATCAGATCGAAATTGCCTCGTGAAGTCTTGGAGACTTTGATTGATTGGGAACAGGACGACGACGAATGGACTTTGGCTCATCTCCGTGCTGGCCTTGGACGAATTGTGCGACGTAAAGAGCGCCTGGAACGAACGATCACGAACTTACGTCCTGCTATGCCTGAACGACGACCTCTTGAAGAAGAACAACGTCAACGAAGTCAACCACAAGACCGATATCCTCAACACCGTCCAGCACAAATTTCACGTTCTTTTGTGACTGTCCAACCAGCTGGCAACCGTGTTGAACGACGACAACCATCACCAACATCTTTTACTGGCAGAGGATGTTCTTTGTGTACTGCAGGACCTGAACACTTACCGAGTCAATGTACAACATGGAATACACCGCAGATGCGTCAAATGCGTTTATTGGAACAACACAGATGCCTGAATTGTCTCAGAGACGACCATCTCCTCAATCAATGTCAAAGTGTGAAAAGATGCCGTGTATGTAAAGGCCGTCATCATTTTATCGTGTGTATGCGACAAGGAATTATTGGACGTGAGGCACCACGAATTGAACGTCAACCAACGACTACAGCGAATATTGGACTGGCAACAGGAGAAAATTTACAACCACTTGGCCAATCAACTCGTGAGGTGTCACCACTCAAACAAGCATCGACTACTCATACTGGAATGGCATCAGATCCCACTATTATTGATGAAGCAACAGAGATCAAGGCGCAACCGACAGGCAGACCAAGAGCGCTACTCATGGTTACTGAAGTGGTTGTCCGGCCTATTGGAGCACGCAATCGTCAAGCCACGGCAGTCGTCTTCTTCGACCCTGGCAGTCAAACTAGCTTTATCTCTGGATCTCTGGTGCGTCAACTTGGACTCAAAAGTGGACATTCTGAAAAGATGCGAGTTCATGTACTTGGTGGTGAAAAGAACGAACCTTTATGTTTTGACTCTGCACGATACAAATTACAACTCAAGCGATATGATGACCAATGGGAAGGAATCGAACTCAATTACATTGAAGAAATTGCGGCTCAAATGGAAACTCCGAAGTGCATAGGCAACGACTACTCTTACAACTACGTTCTGAGAATGGACATTGGAAAACCGCATATACTCATTGGGACACGGGAATTTTGGAAGTACTTTATTGATTGTAGAATGACCAATCAGGGATATACAATCATTCGAACTGTTCTTGGACCAGTACTTGGAGGAGAAGCTAGCTTATCTGGACTGAATAAGACTCCCTCATCTTTAATGGCAGTCAACTCAATTAATCAAGAACAAATGCCTCCAGCATCGGCAATCGAAGAATTTTGGTCTTTGGAAACGATTGGAATAAAGGACAACCCAGCTCAGGACGATGACCAATTGGCAGAGAAAATGGTTGAACAATCAATCCGACAATTGGAGGATGGACGTTACAGTGTGAAATGGCCTTGGCGTGATCCGTGCCCTGAGCTGCCATCTAATTTTGCTATGGCCTACAGACGACTTGTTGCTACACTAAATCGTCTACGAATTGAACCAGACCAGCTTAAGAAATACAACGAAGTTATTTGTGAACAGCAACAACAAGGAATTATCGAGCTAACAAGTTGCAGCCCAGGCAGTCGCGAACACTACCTACCGCACCACGCCGTCATTACTCCGAAGAAACTGAGAGTTGTTTACGATGCCAGTGCCCATCCGAAGGGTCAAGCTTGTCTAAACGACTGTCTCTACCGCGGACCTGTTTTGTTACCCGATCTGGCTGGTGTGCTTCTCCGTTTTCGTAACTGTGCCGTACCAGTCCTTGCTGACGTCGAAAAGGCTTTTCTAATGATTGAACTCGAACCAGAGGACCGCGAAGTGTGTAAATTTCTTTGGGCGAAGGAGCCGTTGCAACCACCAACTGGCGAGAACCTGGCTGTCTACCGATTTTGCCGTGTGGCTTTTGGAGTTGTCTCATCTCCTTTCATGTTGGCCGCCGTTATCCGTGCTCATCTGGCTAAATTTGGTCCTGAACAAGATGCAGTGTTATTCAGAAACGTGTATGTGGACAATCTGCTTATTGAGGGTGAAAGCGAGGAAGAAGCGAGAACAAAAGCTAAAGAAGTATTCAAACAGGCTAAAATGAACTTACGTGAATATATCTCCAGTTCAACTGATGTCATGAGTGCACTACCAGAGGAGGACAGACTCGAGCAAAAACAAGCTAAAGTTCTTGGAATTACGTGGGACGTCCAATCTGACGAGATATACTTCGAGCTTCCGACAATCAAGAGCAACTCACCCGTCACCCGTCGTACTGTGTTGAGCGTTCTAGCAGGAATTTTTGACCCTTTGGGACTTATTGGACCGTGCACCTTGGAGGCAAAGAGGTTCTTTCAAAAGTTATGGGATGAATCTCATGGATGGGATACCGAATTATCTATTGGAGAATCTGAACATTGGAAAAGAATTTGTGCTGATTGGAATGGAGCCATTATCAGGCAGGAACGTTTCGTACTTGGGAAGAATAACGACATACAAATACACGTGTTTACTGATGCTTCTGAGACTTCATATGCGACCGCCGTCTATTTGAGAACTGAATCTAAGACCAAGCTGGTGTTTTCCAAAGTGAGGCTTAAACCAAGGAAGGCGCGTGAAACGATGACTATACCGAGAATGGAACTTATGGGAGTGCTTTTGGGTGTGCGAGCAACGGCCTTTGTTAGTGCGCAGATCCACCGACCAATCACAGCAACTCACTTGTGGTGCGACTCACAGATAGTCTTGGCATGGATAAGAGGCAAGGATACTCAACCTATTTTTGTTGAAAATCGCCTGCGGGAAATTAGAAAGCAAGAGAACATGACATTTCATTATGTGAACACCAGTTACAATCCTGCTGATGTAGCGACACGCGGAACCACCGCAGCTCACTTGATGGACACCAAACTCTGGTGGAACGGACCAATCTGGATTAACGCCCCCTCCGACCAATGGCCTCACGGAATGGAATTCAACCTACCTCTGAATGGCGAAGTAAAGCAAGACGAGAATTTGGACAAACAATTTGTGGGGGTGGTGAACGAATTGCCGGCTGAACCTATTTTTGACGTTAAACGATTTAGTTCATGGCTTACCTTGCCTGGAACAGTCATTTTGGTGCTCCGTTTTATCAAACTCCGTTGTGTACGATTTCCAACGTGTATTTCAACCACTGGCATTTTTACTGCTAATGACTACCGAATTGCACGTTCTTTGTTAATCCGACTAGCTCAACGTGAACACCAACTGGAAATGAAAAGTATCCATACTATGATCGACTCAGAAGGAATAATTCGAATAAAAACAAGAATTGATAAGAACGCCGAAGCGTGTGCTCCTTCTAATCCAATTTGGTTACCACGACATGCCGGAATTACTTCTTTGATTATTTTGGACGTGCATCAACGACTCAAACATGCTGGAGTGGACTGGACTCTTACTGAAGTATTGCGAGAATTCTTCCTACCTCAAGCGCGAAGAACGACTAAACAAATACTTTCCCAGTGCTCCAGATGTCGATTGATGAATAAGCCAAAATATGCCTTACCTATCATGCCACCACTTCCTGCCGATAGAGTCCAACGAAGACGACCTTTTGAATCTGTTGGTCTCGATTATCTTGGTCCTACACTCGCCCGACAAGCCGGAGTGGTGGTCAAAGTTTGGATTGTCATTATTACATGTTTGTCCGTCAGAGCGGTCTATTTAGAACCAACCTACGATTTGAGTGCACCTTCGTTTATTAATGTTCTTAGACGATTCATCAGCAGACGAGGAAAGCCTAGAAGAATTCTCTCTGATAACGCGCCGACATTTGTGCAAACAGGAAAAGCACTAAAGACACTAGCGACATCAGACGATCCAGCAGAATTTTCAGCACGTTCTGGAATTGATTGGCACTTAATACCGCAGCTTAGCCCTTGGGTAGGTGGAATATACGAGCGCCTAGTGGCTTTGGTCAAAAATTCAATTCAACGGACACTTGGACGAAGAATTTTACCTTGTGACGACTTAAGTGCCTTTCTGACTGAAGCTGAAGCCAGTATCAACTCGAGGCCTCTTACCATCGTTTCTGATGCTGAAGGAGCCCCAATCCCGTTACGACCAATGGATTTTCTGTTACCTGGAGCAGATATGCACTTGGCCACTATACAATTGGAAGACGACGAGGATAAGCGTTTACCTTCGCATGAAAAGTTAGCAAATCATTGGCGTGCCACTCAGGAAGCTGTCGAATATTACTGGACTCGGTGGACCAAAGAATACCTGCTTGTTTTACGAGAAAGATCAGGATGGACGCACCGTGGACCTCGATCTCAGGATAAATCTATGCCCATGGTTGGTGATGTAGTGCTGATAGAAGAAGACCTCCGTCCTCGCAATCTGTGGTCCTTGGGACGAATCACCGAACTAAATGGTCAAGAACCCAATATTAGAAGCGCCAAGGTTTTGATGTCAAATGGGAAAATACTAACCCGACCGATCAATCGTTTGTGTCCACTAGAAACTAGTAACAATGTTGAAATTGCTGCAACACCCGCACCTAAACCTGTCAAGGAACCATCACCTCAACGAACTAAACTAAAAAGAATAAAGATAATCCATCATACCCACCATGTCACAACATGATTACTAGAGCTCGAGCAAGAATGGATGCAACCGCCGCTGCCTCAAGCCACTCGACAACGAGCTTGTTTGCCGCTGAAAAAGTTCTACCTACTTACCAAGCTGGAACGACCGCGGCTGCCACATCGACGAGCTTTTTGCATGCTGGAAAATCTTTGAGTGTTAGTCAAGCTGGAATGACCGGGGCTGTCACTGATCAACTGAATACCAACTGTTCTATAAGCGAAAAAATTAGCATGAATGCACGACAACAAGAAGGCCTGGTAGTGGAGTGCCGCCCCTCACCAAAAGCTCGAAAAAGGGGAATTAGCGAAAGCACACTCCACCACCATCGTCACCGATCTGGACGCATCACATGTCACGACGAAACATGCTGTCAACTGTCTCTAGAGTGTGGCCCAGCGTCAACATTTTGCAATATGAACGATGATGAGGAAGGCAGATGGATATAACGGATCTTTTGTTTCTTGGGCGGGGGGAGTGTCGCCAATTTGGCGACTTTCATTGAATTGTCTTTTATTTAATTGTCCCCCGTTCACTTCTCGTTAATTTTTTAGCCGTTCACCCCTTATTTTTTGTTGTCCACTCAATCCTTTTTCCCGCCAAAATTCCTTTCTCTATTTTTTAGTGACAGCCTACTCCTGTCACCTCATAGTTCTTTCCTATTGTTTTTTCTGTTTGTTTTCTCTGCCCCATCCTCTCTACACATTTTGTTTTCTATAATTCTGTAGGAATTATTTTCAATTTCGCAATTTTTTGAGTTTTTTGTCAAACCCCGCCCCCTTTTTAATCTCTATTTAAGTCGGCGGGCAAGCCTTAAAATTTATCCTTCCACCTTCCATTCTACATCTATTTTACGGATCAACGTGTGGCTTGCCTGCGGACTTCTGTTTGGCTTTACCGTGTTCAATTGGATTTTTTGTTGTGGAATAAATTTTACTTGTTTGGACTGTGCTTGGTTTCTGTAGTGTTTTAAAGTGAACCAACCGTGCCCTGGTTCACTACGTGGTCAACTGAGTCGACTGTTCTGAATCAGTGCTCAGTGTGAATTCTTGTTCTTCGTGGATTTTTCTTGTTTTTGCTCAACTGGTGTTTTTGGTTGGAAAAAAGTGAACGGCACTACCGTTCACCACTTCGACGTTTCTCTGGCTAAAGTGACTCGTGCTCCGAGTCACTCAACTGCCCTTCTTCTTCTCTTTGACTGTGTCGGCACTACCGACCAGTCTGGTGCCACGACCCTTTCTCCAACCTCAAAAACCAATTTGTCGGGACCCCGACTCCCGACATTCTTCATTCGGAAGAATTCGTCCTGCTGAATTTAATATAAAAATCACCGAAATCCATTTGATTAGACCGAGATACAGGCCCTAAAAATTACAGAATGTAAGAATGATTCACCCAGCAGCATTTAAAACGCATAGGCGGGGGTTAAACGATCTAAAAAGGAAAAAGAGAAAGCATTATTCGATGACCCGGTAGCTGAGGTAGAGCTCCTGCATATAGTGAGCGAAAGCGCCTATGTAGCAACAACTAGCAGGTGGTCGCAGGTTCGCATCCTGCCCGGTGGCTAAACTTTTGCATACTCTTTCTAGAACCACAAAGGCGATTTTTCGTGTATAAAAAAGTTTATACAATCAATAGCTTATTCGAACTAGCTCGAGGAGCTGAGTCGAATGACACTGAAATCGCCTTAGTTGAACAAGTTATGACAAAGTTAGGACAAAGGGCTGTATATAACCCCAATAGAGGTCTACTTGGGTCATTTTTGTATCGTAACTTTGAAAAACTTGTTCCGGTGTCTTTAGAATGAGCTATTATTGCATATTTAAACTTTTACTCCCCCTATTGTTTTTCGATTTTTGAGGTCCTATATCTCGGTCCACAGGCATCTCTGGAAAAAAAAGAATGGTACCGCTCGACTCAGCATCTTTATTACCCTATGTATGACATTTTGAGCATAAATATAGGGGGTGTAACAAAACGGAAGAATTAATTTTTTCAAATTATTAACATCAAAATTAGAATCAATCTTCTCCTTTCTCCCTCTTTTTTCTCGACTTTTAAACAAAAAAAGCTTTATACCTTATAAGTTCCAGACTTAATAAAATCCAAAATTAACTTTACTTTTTTTTAATTAACTTTACTTATCTTAAACTTTACTTTTTTCTGTAAGGTATTTTTAATTTCAACTATAAAATTAAAGCTTTAAATTATCACTAAATATTAGTTACTTTATCTCATTTTCTTTACAATTTTTAATATTTTCATATGATTTTCCTCGTTAATGTCTCTTCTTATCTCCTAAATTATTATTTATAAACTACCCTTCAATCACAAGTTCATTGATTGAAAAGAGTTTAAAATGATGAAAGGCTAATGAAGTAATTTAATATTTATTTTTTTCTAAAGTTTTTTTTATTTGAGGAAAAATCACTCTCTCTAAATAATAATCAAAATATTATTTAATTATTTTGGTCAATCTCTATTTATCAAAAAATGAGAAGCGACACTTTTCGTTGATTAGTCATTTAATGTCCTCTCCTCAACATTTAAAGCACTCTCTCTTAGTGTCACAAAAAATAGAATCAATGCCGCTTTGATTAAAGGCCATTTTAGCCAATAAATTCTAGGGGGGAAGAAAAAGTAGGAGAGGGGGGGAAGTGCTCATCAATTGAAAAACCTTTCGATATATTCACCTACCTACATATGTCTTTTATTTAGCATTTTTATTTTTATCTAGAAAAATATATTTATTTTTTGTTACTACACTCGTGGAAAAAGAAAGTTTTTTTTAGTTTTTTCTGATTAAATTCTCTTTAAATATTTTTGTATTTAAAATGAATAATATAAAACAACAAAAACTTGAATTTTCAACAGAAAAAAAAATTTAAATTAAAAAAGTACAATAACACACACCTAAAAACTTCTAATCAAAGTTTAAAACTTAAAGAAACACTAATAAAAAATAAGCCTGAATTTCCACTAAACTTATTAAAAAAGCTCGAATTTTTAACAAACTTTTAATTTAAAACAAATTAAACTTGAAAATAAACTCTTAACTTTTGAATTTTAAACTTACAGCAAACTCTACTACTTTATAACCCTTCACAAAATAAACTTCCAACTTAACAAAAACAAACTTTAATTTAAAAATAAAACACAAACTTTTCCAACTTTAAAATACAAATAAACTTGAATATTCTAAACTTTTTAGAACTTTAAATATGAAACTTTGTTTATTATTTATTATAAGCATTATCTTCTCGTGTGACTTTGTTTTGAGTTATTATGGTCCTCTAAAAATAAATCAAACACCAAAAATTGGAAATTGGACAGATGCTTGTGATGAATGCAAAATTGTAAATTAATTGATTTTAATTTAAAAAAAAATTATTTAAAAAAAAGATAATTAACAAAATTGTCGAAGTTGCAAAGGATCCAGCAAAATTAGAAGAATTAAAGCTTCTGCTTTCTGCTTTGTGTGAAACAACTGGATATAGAGAGGAATGTCTTATTTTTGTTAAAAGACTTGATTTGTTTATTGACAGATTACTTCCTTTTTTGGTAGGGTTTGAAAAGAGAGAAATTTAATTTAAATTTTAATTCTGATTTAACTTTAAATTAAAGAAAAACACAAAAAATATTCTGATTTTCCATTATCAACCCGAAATAAAAATTTGGATTTCTAAAATAAATTTTTAATTTTAATTAAATTTTTTAAATTAACATTTCTAGCAAAACACGGATAAAGTCTGTAAAGATTTGCATATTTGCAAAAATCGAAAATTGGAACATTTCCACCGTGTTGGAGTCCATTTTGCTAGTCAATTGGAGGATATAGACAATGCAAAAGTTTTTTAATTTTAAATATTAAAATAAATTTCTGAAGAATTCCCTTCTGTGTGAAGAATGTCAATTTGCTGCGCATGAATTGCTTGATTTGGTTGGAGAGCCCCATGTTCAGGTAAAAATGAAGATTCTTTGTTACAAATTAAAAATAATTTTTAGCAAGAAGTCCACGATTGGCTTGAAGAAAATGTTTGTTCACACACAGGGAAATATAAAGAATTAGTTAATTAATTAATAATTAATTTTTAAATTATTAAATTATTCTTTTAATTTTTATAGTGTTCTCAATATTTGGATGAAACATTACCAGAATTCTTTTTAGAATTGAAAACTTTACTTTCTGACCAGAAGAAGGTGAGAGAAATTCTGAAAAAATTGATAATTAAAAAATAAAAGTTGCTTGAGAAAAAATCAGAATTACCCATTTATTAAACAGAATTACTAAATACTTATTAAATGTTCTGAATTTAAATATTCTGTTTTCTTTTTAAATTCTGATTTTAATTCTCAATGATTCTGTTTTTTCTAAATAATTCTGTTTTTCATCAAAAATTCTGATCCATATATTTTTCTTTCAGTTTTGTGAAGACCTCGAACTTTGCCCAGCAATGACCTTCCCATCTTTCGGTAGTCCTTATCGCCGTGCCAAACTTGGCCCAAAATTTATGGGAATGATGAAAAAAGAGGTAGATAGTGTTGAAGAAGATTGAGGGGAGATTTAAAAAATTAAAAGAATTTTTTGCTTTATTTTTTACCACTAAGAATACCACCACCTTAAATACATTATTTGTGCCTTATTCGGGCATGTAGTCAGGAAAAGTAATTTTTAGTAAATAAATGGTTGAATAATTAATATGTTAATTTTGATTTAATCTTGAAACAAAAAATCAAAATAATATTTTTAATAATTATTTTTGGAGTTTTAGAGCGAAGAAAAGGGGGGAGAAAGGAAGGAGAAATCTTCTATTCTTGACTACTTGCTCGAACTTTAATAATTTAAAATTAAAAAAGTTGTGATTAACTTTTGTCAAAAAATTTAATTAAAATATTTTTAAATAAAAAGTTAATCACAATCTCTTCTTAACCACATAAAAGCAGTCTTGCCATATTTTGCAATGCATTTACTTTAACTTAATGCAATTTATTTTATAAATTTATTATTTTTATTTTTAATAATTATTTAAATTAATTAGAAAAATTTAAAAAAAATTTTTAACAAAAAGAATTTTTAAAACTAAAAGTTGAAACAAAAAATATTTGAAAATTTAGATTAAAAATTGGTTTTGTTCGGTGCCAGTACCACCTACATATTTCATCCCTTTTCTGCGCTGCAAGCGAAAATTTTGCGCATTTTGTAGTACCTATGTACAATAAGCAATATTTCTTTCAAGGATCTTTTTTCACCCCAAAACCGACCCATGAAATTTTCCAAACCCCGACTTCTTCCATGGAAATCCAGCTTCAGATGTCTCTTTGGAAGACCAAGATGCTTTTATTTTTTCTGCCGGAAGCAACACATAATTTTGAAAATTTTGGAATGCCAAGAAGCCTTTTCCTCTTTCTGCGTTTCAGGCGCACCCCCTACACACATAGAATATTAGCGCCAAGATCAAAGGAATTTTGGGTGTAACCCCAAGACCCATTGGCCTAGGGGTTATGGTAATTAGTTTTGCGTAGTTTCGGCCCGTTTTGTTTTGCGCTGTACCCAGAGGGAAAAGGTCGATTCAGAGGCCGATTCAGAGAGTACTGCTAAAAGGGGACGATTCAGAGTACATAAATTTTCGGACCTAGAAAAGCAGTTTTTCTTGCGATTTTTGTGGTTTTTCTCAGTTCCTACGATCTGATGAACATTCTAAAATGTTGCCAAGTCTTGACTCTAGACTTTTCTTGAGGTTTTTCGATCTTAGGGTGAGGTCTTGGTTTCGACTTTTTTTTTCTTCAGGAAACGAATTTTTTATAAAAAATGAGTCAAATAAACATTGTCCTCATCTCACTTATTAAATTTGTGGCCCTAAAGAGGGCCGTTTGGGTTGAGGCTGTTGTTGACGAAATTCCAACATCGCTTCTATTCCATCCAGGAATAAAATTCTCCAAGGAATTCATAAATAAATTCAAAAATTATCTATGTGATTCTTAATTTATGGGATTTCTATTACACGAATAGCAGTTCTGGTTCATCTTTATACACTAATTAAGAAGAACAAACGATTAAAAAAGCTAGAATTAAAAAAATTGAAGACGTGGTGAGACTCAAATGTTTAAAAACCTAAAGGTTTAGGCTTCAAAAGGTTTAGGCTAAAATCTACCAGGTAACGAAAGAGTCTCAAAAAATGGCATAAAAACGAAAGTTTTTGGGGCATAACTTTTTTGTTTTTAAATCAATCCAAATAATTTTTGCTTTAATTAAAAGCTTTGGATGTTCTGGTTATTTTTTCATAGAAATTGTTTAGTTTTACCGTCTTTCAAAAAAGTTAGGAGCCGTTAACTGCGAATAATCGTGATTTAACATACTTAGGCGGGTGTAACTTTCTAAGAAATGATTGGATCCTTTCATAAAGTTAATATAAAGAATAAAAACAAATAAAGATTCTAATTGATAAAGAAAATTTCTGGAAATGATCGAAACAAAAAAAGTTATGGCATAGAAAGAGGCGTTTCGATGCTAAGTCGCCGAGACTCTATTGACAAGCAAGCCTAAAGGTTTAGGTTTGTGATGAGACTGAAAATATATGTAAAGACAAAAGAGTCTTGCTGACTTTTTGACATAATTCAAGTCAATTAATTGTTTTCATCTGTTTCTTACAGATTATTTTTGCCATTATACATAACATAACAAAACCATTTCATCATTTTACTAAACAAAGCCGAAAAATTAAAGAAAATTTTAAAAATTTTAAATTTTTATTAAAAATTTTTTTGTGGCAGTGAATAATTGCCTTTGGTTGTGCAAATTTTTGTTTATTTCTCTCTCTAAAACAGTAAAAGGAAACAAAAAAGAATAAAAATCAAAATAATAAATCAATTGCACTCCAAAAATCTCGATTTTTAGGATATTTTATTCTCCGTACTCTGAATCGTCCCCTTTTCCTCGTACTCTGAATAGCCCCTACTCTGAATCGGCGGTTCTGAGTCGTCCCCTACTCCGTAATAAGGTGTTAATTTTTATTGATGTTTAATTATTTTAATCTTATTTCTACAAGGAATTAGAAGATTTATAAAAATTAAAATAATTTATTTTTAGGTGACTTACTTAAATTTATATTAATAATGGATAATAAAACTGAAGATAACTTAAAAGGGGCGCAAATTGATAATTCTGACAAAGTTGAAGAACAAAAGGTTTTTAAATTTTTTACATTTTTAACACTAATTGAGCTGTCTGAAGCACCCTCCAAAAAAAAAACTAAAATATTCGTTACATTTCTGACGTAAAATCCCCTATATATTTTAATTAAATTATAGAATGACACATCATTTTCCTCTTCATCTTCAACTGGAAGTTCAACAAATAAAACGAAAGAAGGAAATAATAAAAAGCAAAAACGCAAGTCTGATGAAAGTGGAGGGGATTGTTCAACTATTCTTTCATCGTCTTGCTCAGCTCCTGTCTCTTCTGATGAAAGTAATGCAGGGTTCCGATCGACAAAATGCCAACCAAAAGTACAAAAATCTCGATTTAAAAGTACATAGGGACTAAATTTCCGAATAAAAAGGGCTAAACTACAGTTTCCGGTCCAGGCTCAGAATTGGACGATTTATATGTCATTCGAAAGAGCTCGGCGAGCTGAGTCGAACGACACCAAAATTATTCAGCGGAAAATATTCTGGGCTGAGTTACAGACCCCCAAAGTTCAAAAAACCATAGGGGGGACCAAGCACTTTTTTGGGGTGAAAAATTCGAAAATGCAAATTATACCTCATTCGAAAGAGCTCGTCGAGCTGAGTCGAATGACACCAAAATCAACGAAATCCGACTTGATTGGACAAAGTTATGGTCTTTTCTTTTAGCTCCTTACCTATGGCATCTATGGAGATTTTTGCTGCTACGGAGGCCCCAAATACGTCCAGAGCAAGGGAGATAGGAATAGGTCTATGTTACGAGCCCAGACCCAGCGCCCGTAGACTCCCCGCGAGGCGCGTGCCGCAAAACCCCGCGCGAAGCGCGGGGTTTTGCACAAGCGCCTCGCCGACGCTCCATAGGTTTAGGTTTTTTGTTTTTTGTGTCATAACTTTGTCTAATCTTGTCTAATCACGGTGATTTTGGTGTCATTCGACTCAGCTCATCGAGCCCTTTCGAATGAGCTATCATTTGCATAATCGAATTTTTTACCCCAAAAATCCCCCCATAAATTTGACCATTTCGAGCCCTATATCTCGGCTCAGAGTTGTTTCCGCGGATTAATTTTGGTGCCATTCGACTCAGCTCAGCGAGCTCTTTCGAATGAGGTATAAATCGTCCAATTCTGAGCCTGGACCGGAAACTGTAGTTAGGCCATAAAAAGTACACTCCAAATTAAATTAGAAAATTTTTTTCAGATGTAGGGGTCAAGGGGAAAAATTTTTCTGCGCCGAATTTTTGATGCCGAAGGCGCCAAAAATTTTGATTTTTAGCGCCGCAGGCGAAATTTTTGAGAATTTTAGAAGGCCGTAGGGCAAAAAATTCACTTTTTCAGCGCCGCAGGCGAAAATTTTTTGGAATTTGGAGCCCAAAAAGCCAGATTTCTTCCATTTTTTGCGCCGCAGGCGAAAATTTTGAGAATTTTGGAGGTCCTTAAGCCAGATTTCTTCCATTTTTTGCGCCGCAGGCGAAAATTTTGAGAATTTTGGAGGTCCTTAAGCCAAATTTCTTCCATTTTTTCCAAAATGTTGATTTAAAAGTACATACTTTCAAAAAAGTACAAATTCAATTTCTTAAGTACGGAGGTCGATTTAAAAGTACAATACTTTTAAAAAAGTACGAATCGGAACCCTGAAGTAATGGAGTAATAGATGGGAAAGGTGATTCTGAAAATAATATTGGTGAGGGAACAGGTTTTTTTTAGATAAATTTATTTAAATTTGATTAGGCGTTTAAATTAGTTGTCTTTTTTCCAATTTAATTTTTGTTGGACTTATTTGCTTTTGGGGCCATTTTATTTTCTTCTAGTTCTAATGCTGATTAGACTACTGATTTCGGGACCTACAGCCACTGGGTTTTGGATAGTATATTGTCCTATTGGAATAGAGTTCTTATGTTTTAGAACAAACGTAAACACACAAGAAATTATTTTTGTCACCCCAATCCCGATATGTCTGTCCCGATATGTCCGCACACCGCCCTTTACAAAGTGTTTTATGGCGTATAGCTAATCTGTCAGTTCCCGAATTCCTCTCTAATTAAATTTCCTCTCGTGTCTTATTTACACGACTGTTCTAGAATTTCTTTATGTCCTCTCAAATGCTCGCAAAAAATGTTATGAATCAATTGTTAGTGAAATTCTTATTTTTAAGGAGGTGAAGGTACTGCAGGTACAGCATGTTTTAATGATTCCAAAGCTGAAACAGAAGAGGATGATTTTGTTTTGGAGGGTTCTGGAATGTCAAATAACACTCACGAGAATGTTAACGGAATTGGAGAAGGAAGTGGCTGTAATGGAAATAATGAAGGAATTGGTGGTGAACATCTTCAAGCGTTGAATTTAGAAAATGGAGGAACTCCTTGTGAATGTGTTCAATGCGAAGTATTTTTTATTTAAAGGGAATAAAAATTAATTTTTAATTTGAAGGTTTGTATGGCTGAAAATTGGTGGAGAATGGCTGCTTATCAAAATACAATGTTGCAGCAACAAGAGGGTGGGGGAAGTAGTGAAGCTAGAGGTTTATTTATTAAATTATTTTTTTAAATTAATTTATTTTTATTTTCTAGCTTCACCAGGCTTTGAAATTACTGAAAATCCGAGAGCTGCATCCGCTGCCGAGGGTTTAGGCTTAATTGGATCAGGTCATTTTTATTTTTTTTCACTTATCTAAAGTTATTTTTAAAGCTGCTGCAATGATGCTTAGTCAACATTCTGGTGTTTCTGCTCCAACTGAAGAGGAAGTTTTCCGTGCTGATTTTTCAATGCCAAAACTGAGGGAATTTTTTGAGTGCCAAAAACAAATGGGAATCCCAAATTTTCCTGAAGATTTTGGTTTGTTTATTTTTTAAGACCTTTTATCTTTTTTTAACTTTTATTCTAAAATCTTATGTTAGTTATGGAATATTTTGTAAGTGATAGCTATCAGTTTTTCATCTGTCGCCGATTTTTTATTTGTCCTTCAATTAGTTTTTACCTGTCAACGTTTTCCCTTATTATTGAATTCTTTTATTACAATCCTTATATTATTTCACATAGTATTTCGCCTAAAAATTTTCCACCTTTCCTATAGATGATCTTTTAATTTTTCTAATTTTAAAGATGAATTTTGGCTTCTTGTTGTGAAGGCTCGCTTATTTAATATTTTCAAATATCGTGGACCCGAGGCTTACAATCGAATTGTGCTCAAAATTCGGGATATTGCTTTGCAATTTCGTCAACAGGTTTTTAAATTATTTTAATAATTGGTTAAAATATTTTTATAATTGTGAATTTTACTTTATTTTGTTTGGGGTTTTGTTTTTTATATTCGTTTTACTGACCCAGAATCGAGATCAAAGAATTTTTTCTTTAATTTTTCCTTGAAAATGAATCTTCCTTGACTTAAACTAAAGAATCTTTTCACTCAAGTTTAAATACTTTTCCCTACAAATTTCTTGTTTTTAAAAAAATTTTAAGGTGGAAGAGCGTGAACGTCTTGAAGCTACTGCTGCCATTTCTGCCCTTTCAATTCAGCAAAATGGGGGATTAGCCAAACAATTACCTCAAAAACTTCAAAATTCAACAAATAATGAGGGTGGTGGGAAAAAGAAAAATAAACAACGACGCAAAAAGGGAAGTAGCAGCGGTGGAAGTAATAATAATTATAGCAGTAGCTAATTGAGGTTGTTGTTTTTTTAATTAAATTTTTGATAGAAAATAGAAATAAGGAGTGTAAATTCTCTTGTTCCTTTCCTCTTTGTTTCCTACCCAAATTGTTTGAGGTATCTCGTCCCTTTGGTATAAAATAACTAGAGATCCAGAGTCCAGATCAAGACATTTTTCAGAGTTCCTTGATTTTTCCTTGACTCAAGGTCAAGAATCTGGTCAAGGTACCCAACCGAAATCAAGATCAAGGTTTTTTGAAAATCTTGCTCTCTAAAAATTCAAAAGGGGTTTTTATAATTATTTAACAGAAAATATTTCTTCTATTAATTCAAATTTATTAAAAAAAACTTTTTTTTCAGTTAACCAAAGAACGTCAATAATCAAAGATAAAAACTACCATTAAAAAACCAAAAGTGTGGATTTGTATTATTATTTTTACGTTAATAATTAAATAAATAGACTATCTTTTTTTATATTTATATATTATTTAGAAGGAGAAGTAAAAGGAAATATGTTTCTTTTTTGTGATTTTAGCTCCACAAAATAATTTTTAAAAAGAATTTCTTCTTGTTTTAAAATATTTTGTGGAGTAAAGATTATTTTTTATCTAACAATAAATAAAAAATTGTTTACATTTTAAAAAAGAATAATCAATATTGTGACTAAAATTGGACAAATAAATAAAATGATTGGAAAAGTATTATTTTTGTGTTCTTTTAATAAAATAAAAATTAGAGCCTTTAAATTATTTTTTAGGAAGGCAAAATTGAAAAGACATTAAAAATACGATTATTCTGAACATTTTCTTTAAAATTATGTCAAATAAATAATTAATTTCTAAGCTCTAATTTTTATATAAATTTAATTTAAAATCCTTAATTTGGAAAATAATATTTTTAAATAATTTATTTTTCAATTATTTTCAATATTTATAGAGAATATGGCAAATTCTGAATTAAACACAAATAAGAAGGCTATACCTGCTGAAGAGGTAATTTAAAAATTAAAGATTTCGGGCATCGAACCAGTAAAGATTTCGGGCATCGAACCAGGGTGATTTAATAAGCAAAATTGGGCAAACAAACCACTACGCAACCCAATTATGTGTTGATTATTCGAATAATATATAAAATTGTTTAATTATAAAATTTAATAAAATCTTTCTAAATTTTAGATTGAGAAATTAATTAAAGAGCCGGATGAAGCTACGAAAGGATTTTATTTTCAACAAACAATGTATAGAATTAAAGATCCGTTAGTTAGCATTCCTTTTTACACAAATGTTCTTGGAATGAGGTTATTCTTTTTAAATTTATTTGACTTTTTGATATTACATTTATTAATGATACAATAACTGCGACAATTTCGTATATAAAATATGAGAAAATCATTGAGCTGATTTAGAGACCCTTCTTTGTAGTGCCGATTTCCAAATGTTTTCTGAATTGATGAGAATTTCAATAGATACCTATTTTATCTCTCTAATTTATATCCGAAATTGTCGTATCTCCGTTTTTTCTGAGATTTGATTGTCTACTAGGTGGGAGGGTGGGTGGCTTCTTTTTTCCTTTTTATTCACTTTTATAATTCACCATATTTGTGTTATCATATAAAGATTTACTCCTTTTTCAGGCTTTTAAAACAATTAGACTTTCCTGAAATGGAATTTTCACTTTTCTTTATGGGATATAAAGAATTAAGTGAATTGCCAAAGGATGACAAGGAGCGTCGTTATTTTGCTCTTTCTACTCATTCAACAATTGAATTGACTTAGTAAGGGAAAATAATTATTATTTTATTTTTCCAAAAATATTTTAGTAATTGGGGATCTGAGAAGGATCCAAACTTTGCATATCATAATGGAAATAAAGAACCTCGTGGTTTCGGTCAGTTTTATAAAGTTTCTTTTTGGGTTAAACGGTTGTTTATGACATGGAATGCTAGTCAATACGAATACTCTTATACAATCAAACCTCGAATTTAGATACCTTCTAAAATTAGATCATCTTAAACTTGTATACTTTTTAATTTGGTTAAATGTATTGTAATTAGGCAAAGATTAAATTGGTTAACATTTAAGGCGATTAGGCAGGGGTTTATGAACTATTAATGAGAAAAGTAATTCTCTTAATAAAAGAGTTTTTAGCGATTACTGTTGGAAAGCCGCAACCTGTCCGTGGCTAACCATAATATTAAAACTTTTAACCTTTATCTAACTTATTGTATAACTCATTAAGTTTTTCTAATTTAAAGAAAAATTTTAAGGGTTATTTGTTCATTTAAAGTTACACAATTATTTAAAGGACATATCGGAATTGCTGTACCAGATGTTTATGCAGCAAGTGCTCGTTTTGAAAAACTTGGAGTTAAATTTGTTAAAAAACCTGATGACGGGAAAATGAAAGGATTGGCTTTTATTGAAGATCCTGATGGTTATTGGATTGAAATATTTAATCCAAATAAAGTGAACGATTAAAAATAAATGAAAAATAAAATAAATTCGGAATTAAATTATTATTTTTTGGAATTAGAAAAAATTTCTAATTCAATTTTTATCAATTACGTACAGTGAGGTGCAAAAGTTTGGAACATTCTCTTTTAAATTGCTTAATCAATAATTTTTCATTCAAAAAATACGTTCTATATAGCAATCGAAAGCTCTATTCGTATCTCAGTTGACATATTTCTGCATTTTTCGTGAAATTGAAAATTGGCCGAGATATCCGGATTAAGCCGGATATCCCAAATCCTATATCCGCGGAAAAATTTTTCGGAAAAAATTTAACAAACCTATTTGATAAAGCATATTTTTGTGAGTATTTACCACAAAACCGCTTAGGAATATCTTTTTTCGGAACGGAGATATGATTTTTTGAAAATGGCATTTTTCCCTTAAAAATTGAATTTTTTGCAAAAATAGGCGAAAAATGCCATTTTCAAAAAATCATATCTCCGTTCCGAAAAAAGATATTCCTAAGCGGTTATGTGGTAAATACTCATAAAAATATGCTTTATCAAATAGGTTTGTTAAATTTTTTCCGAAAAATTTTTCCGCGGATATAGGATTTGGGATATCCGGCTTAATCCGGATATCTCGGCCAATTTTCAATTTCACGAAAAATGCAGAAATATGTCAACTGAGATACGAATAGAGCTTTCGATTGCTATATAGAACGTATTTTTTGAATGAAAAATTATTGATTAAGCAATTTAAAAGAGAATGTTCCAAACTTTTGCACCTCACTGTAATTTCTAGTACATATTCAGAATATAAAAAATTAGTGTTTTTAATTTTATTTGTAAAACTATCTACTAATTTAAAATTAATAAAATATTCTTGAACTTTAATTTGTGAGCTACAAAAATCAAAAAAAATTCTATCAGTGATTACAAGTCTTCCGATAATTTTTCGATCAAATAGTTTTGGTTAAATTTTTTGTAAATTAGGTAATTGAAAAGTATGTAAAATATAATAGCTTTACAAAACAATTCTATTTAACAGTAATGATTTTTAATTAAAAATTGTTTGAATTAATATTTTACTCAAAAAATCCCTTTTAATTATAAACTAATATTAATCACAATTTTGTCTTCAATATATTTAGCTACAAGTTCTTCTACTTTTCCTTTAAATTCAAAATATTTTGAATTCATTATATCAATTGAATAACAAAAACTAGGGGTTTTATAACATTTTTCAAAGGCTTTAATTAAAATATTTGTAACTTCTTCACTTATTTTATATTCTTCCTCACAAATATTTTGAAGGAATTTAAATATTTCAATAAATAAACGGAACATTATTAAAATTAAAGTTTTATATTTAAACTCTTCAAATGTTTTACCTAAAAGTGTAAATGAAATTTTATTTTTTATTGTTTCAATATTCTAATGCTTTTAAGAAAAAAATTTTATCTAGTACTAGGCTTCACCGGGAAAAATTTTGAATTGGACTGGGGGAACTAAACTGGGGGAACTAAAAATCTCCAATCTTCCAATCACGCTTTTTGTTAACTACGTGAGGGAATGCAGTCAGTGATTGTATGTACTAAAGGTGCCCGTGTAACCTGAAACTTCATGTTAACCAAAACAACACACAATATATTGTTAATTCTTAACTTTAAATCTCTCGTAAATTAATGAGAAATTAATAAATTCGATAAAACTTTGTTTTAATGAAGGCTAAATGAAGGCTACTGAAGCTACTGTTATTTAATCCATTTTTTAATCCAATAATTTTTACATCTTAAACCCAACCCTATTATTTTTATATTTAAATTTAATTAAAAATTACTACTTTTTTTATCTCCAATTTCATTCACAATTTCCATAATCTTATTTTTAATAAAATTAATTAATTCATTTAATTCCTCCAATTCTCCACCAAAATCATTTCTATTATTTAATCCAATAATTTTTTCAAAATTCCTTATTGTTCTATATTTTCCAAAAAATTTAATAAAACTATCATTAAAGCCTCCTTTATATTTTTCTCTTATAATTAAATTTTTACAAACTTTTCCAATAATATTTTTTATTTTTTCGTGTATTTGGTTAATTTTTGATTTATTGATGGAAATAATATATTTATCTATTAAATAATTTTATTTTAAAAATACTCTAAATAAAATTAAATTGAAATTGATAAGCTTTTTCCTATTTGTTTAGTGAAGGGCGACTCTCGATAGAAATTTTTACAGAATTAGTCAGAAATGTAGGAATAGGAACTTGCCAACTTTTTTTAGTACCGATTTCTCTATTCAATTTTAAGGGGTCTTTATTAATTTTTCTATTTTATTCTAAACTTGCTTATTGTTTTGTTAAAATTTTAAATAAGTTTTTCCTAACCCACACAATATCGAACGAGATTATGATTCTATGAGGAGTTGGATTCGATTATGTTCATCAGAATTAAATCAAAATGTCGACTCAAAATATTATTTGACGTAATTTCAAGTTTAATTACAATTTCGACTTAAATTTTAATTTTATCAAAAGTTTTATTATCCCCCCCAAAAAATTCTTTTAAATAAAATTATTTATTCATTACCAGTTTTAATTAAAGGTTTATAAGCTTTTTTAATATTTTTCTTTACTTTATTAATTTTTTCTAAAATTGCTTCCAAATAACAAGCAAAATTAATATTACTATAATTTTTCAATTGTTTCTTTAAAATTAATTTATTATAAGCTAATAAATTTAATTCTTTCCAAAACGATTTTTCTAACAAATTTTTATAAAAATTAATTTTTTCTTCAATTATTTTAATTTTATCAATATTTTTATTTTCAATTAATAATAATTCAATCCCCTTATTTTTAAATTCTTTATTTTTTTCTTCAATATTTTCCAAAAAAGATAATTTATAAATTTCTTTTCCCTTCTGTATTTTACGTTGAATAATCTTTAAAAATTAAAAAAAATATTTTTTTTAGAAAATATTTTTAAAAATATTAATGAGTTTCCCAGCGTCGTAATTGAAAATTTTTTTTCGTAATCATAATTCGTAATTTTAAAATCCCACTTAATCCTGACAAAATTTAATAAACTCTTACTTAATACGAACCTTCAAGAATTTTGAAGGTTCGTATTTCCCTTTTCCTTCAAAAATTTAGTGACAAGTACGAGAGGCTTTTTTGCAATATTTTTTCGTATTTTTATTTTTTTATTTTCGTAATTCGTATTTTTTTCTGCTATTTTCGGAATCGTAATTCGTAACTCAAAAACCGCCGTAATTCGTATTCTTAATTACGACGCAACTCTGCTCCCCCCTTTCCCCTCCCTTCCACCTCCCTTTAAAAACCCCCAAATAAGAACCTGTTTATCCATAAAAGGAATTACAGAATTTAATTGTTCATTTATAATATTAAAATTTAATAAAATAATATTCTCATTATTATTAATTTTTTCATCAATTAAATTATCGTCTTCTTTATTTTTTAATTTTAAATCAAAAAAATTTCCCAATTTTAAATCCAAAGAATTATCATTATTTCCTCCTTCATCTTCTTCTCCAATTTTAATTAATTTAAAATAAATTATTCCTTCATTATCTATTTTATCAAAAAAACAATTATTAAATTCTTCTTCTTCATTATTTAATATTATTTTACATTCAATTATTTCTTTTATTTTTTCAACATTTTCTAATAAATAAATAAATTCTCTACTTTCTTTCCAATCATTTGAAATTAAAATTTCAGTTGAATTAGTGTAATAATAATTTAAAAAATAAATTATTAGAGAAAAGTATATTTGTTTTTTAGTAAAATTTGTCATTTAAAAATAACTAAAAATAAATTTAGAAAATTAAGTATTTTAATTAATTTTAACATAAAATTTAGCTAATTAACAGGTATTGTTATGCCGAGGTTGCCTATATAGCCCGAGTTGGTATGAAAAAAAATTTGATAGGAAAAATTGCTTCTAACGACGAATCAACTTGAAAACTCCTTTCTTGATTGGGGTTACTTTAATTATTTATAATTTCTTTCCAATAGAGTTTCCAGAATTCCAACAAAATATAGTAGATGCTCCCTCTAGCTAGTCCATTGTTGTGTTATTAACGTCGAATTTGCCCTTGTAATTCTCTAATGAGAACATTTTAGGGTATGTAACTAAATAATAAGATCATCACTGATTTTAAAGCAGTATTTAGAAATACTTTATTTTTTAAAATAATTTTTTAAAGGAAAAAAGGGGAGAGGGCAAAAGGGAGATAGAGAAGAGATAAATTAAAAGTGCAAGTCTGTATGTCGACACGTAATATAACATCGGATTTAATCAATTAAATTATTTTATTTTTTAAGCGGCAATTCTTTATTGCTTAACATGCACTTTAGATTCTTTAAAATAAACACTTTTGGCGAATCATTTCATAATAAAAAAAGAATTTATAAATTTTTTTGTCTGATTTTAAATAATATTTTTAATAAATTATTTCTAAATTTTATAAATTAATTTGAGTAAAAAATTGTTTTTTTAAGTTTAGACAATGAGAAACGGTCATGATAATTATTCGAATCGGGTTTATTTTGCTATTCGCAACCCAGAATTTTTATTGGTTGTTACCATTAATTTTCTCAGTCTGTAAATCAAACAAAAAAAAGAATTATCATTTCTTATTGGTTCTTCAGTGAGTACTACTACTTTTAGGATCCGCTCGCCCCATCCAGAAAACTACAAATATTTTTATAATACATGTGGAGCAGGGGTGGGGCGGAATTCCGATTTCCGACTTTTGAGCCAGTTCCGATTTTCTACATCTCTGACTGTCCTTACCCGCCTCTGATATGGAGGAAAGGGCTCTCTTCAATAAAAATATTTATTTTTAGATGAAACAAAAGAATATTTTTATTTATTTAATTTTTATTAAATTATTTATTATTAAATTAATTTTTTGTAATAATAATATTATTTATTTTGAAATTAAAAAAGATTGGGAAGAAACAAGAGCATTTAATTATTTAATTAATTCAATGCTTGCACAACAATTTAATTGTAAATTAATTAAATTTGGAGGAGAAAAAGAATATTTATGTAAAGGGATTCAATATCGTTCTCTTTATAAAATTGAAGGATTAAATATTACAAAAAATGATTTATTTGAATTAAATATTCAAATACCACAAAATTCTTTAATTAAAAAATTTGTTAATTATTTGGATGATTTTGTAAGATTTTTTAAAATTAAAAATTGGAATTAAATAAATAAGAAGGGCAATATATAATTAGAGACTGAAGTTGAAAATTAATTGATATTGTAAAGCATATAGCTATTTAATTCCTAAGGCTGTGCAGTAGGCGGCGTGGTGTAATGGATAACACATCAGTCCGGTCTACTGAAGATTCTCTACAATATTAGAGATTAGGGTTGGGGAGACTTGGATATCTGAGAATTTCCCAGGATCTTATTAAACTTATTTGAGATTATTATCTAGAAAAACTTTGAAATGGAGATTTTTAGATGAGATATCAGACTTTAAATGAAGTATAAAATTAAAATAAAGATAAAATAGTTATGTAAATAATATCCCCTAAAACCGTTTAAAAACAGCTAACCGAACTAGAACAGAAAATTGAAGGTACTGATTACCTAATAATCGTTTATGTCAACCCTCTAATTTAACTAAAAATAAAATAAAAATAATTTTAAAGATAATTATTCAACGTAAATTAACCGAAGCAAACATCAAAAATAATAAATATATTTTTTCAATATTAAATGCAAATAAAAATAATTTTTCGAAAGAAAATAATGAAAAAATAGAAATTGAAAATAAAATTAATTTTTATAAAAAAATATTTAATGAAAATAATTTTTTGGAATTAAATTTGTTAGGCTATAAATTAAAATTTGAAGAAGAAAAAAATAAATATTATTTTAATGAAAGATTTTATGAAACAATTAAAAATATTGAATTAATTGGCCAGAAAATTGTGAAAAAAGGTTGGGAAATTTTCTATTAAATTAATTTTTGTTTAAAAAATTATTTTAAATGGAGTAATTAACAATTATTAGTTATTGAAAATAAAATTTAAAAGTTTAATGGGTTTTGGAGCCAAAAATATTTTATTCGTAAACATAGAAATTTGCAGGCCCGATTCCTGAGATATTGCAGGCTCGATTCTCCGAGAATTCCCGCCTACCTAATTTACGATTCCCAAAATTCAGGGATATTTTTAAATATCAGAATCCATTGTGCTTATCAGAAGATCAAAAAAATAAAAAGCAAAAACTGACATTAAAAAATCGAAACATTCTGATATTTTAGTTACCACCAACGGTTCCAAGTTTTACTTAACGGTTTTAAAATTAAGACTAAAATTATTCTTTTTTTTCAAAAATTAACTATTTATTTAATTTTCAGGACGTTTCATAATTAAAATTAATTCTAAACAATTTGACTTTTTATATAAAATAATTAATAATTTAATTGATGAAATTTATAATAATAATATATATACTAATTGGATTTTAGATAAAATAATTGAAAGATTTTGTTATGATAATAAAGATTTTAATAAATTAATAAAAATTTTAAATAAAAATATTGATGAAAAGAAAAATGAATTATTTGAGGGAAATAAAGAAATTGATAATTTATTTTTATTTTTAAGTAAACAAATTGATAGTGAAATATTGCTTGGTTTTAATTTTCTATTTAAAGGTTCTGAACTCAAAAATATTTAATAAATTATTTAAATATTTAAGCATTTTTCAAAATTCTAAAAAAAATCTGGGAAAGTTTTTAGTAAATTCTGTAGACTTTTTATTCTCTCTGTATGGCCAAAGAAGGGGTCAAAATCTTGTTTTTTCCAAATCTCCCACTTATTCTAAACTTGCCCAAAAATCTCATCCAATTTTGTAGCTGTTAAGGTGGGGGATTTAACGCAAACTGAAGAAATCGTTAAAATTTCTTACCATAAAACCTTATCTAAAAATTACCCTTCTAATAGAAAATTTTTTAAATCGGGTAGAAAACATATTACAGGCTTTGCGGTATTCAATTTTACCGTTATTTATCAATAATGAAAAAATGCCGTCCGATAAATCTGGCCGCTCGAAGAAATGGTAAAAATATACCCTCCAGAAATACAAAAAAACTCGAACCTTTGTTAATACCGTATATACTCTATTAATTACCCTCCCTCGAATAATTAACCACCTCTATCAATTACCCTCTCCAGAGAGAGGTCGAAACAACAATTACCCGGACTCTTGTGAATGTCTTGAATAGTAATAATAATATAAATTATTTTTTCAGATAAAATTATTTATGAAAAAATACATAAATTAATTACATTTCGAGCAATTATTGAATTATTTAAATCAATGAAAGTTTACAAAATATCCACAAATGAATTAATATTGAAAATTAATTTTTCAATTAAAAAATTTGATAATTGTTTTGAATATCCACTGGCTTGTCTTGGAATTAAAAAATCAGAATATTATTATTCTTTATTTGAGGAAAAAGTAAACATTTTTATAATTAAATATATTGATGAACAAATTGAAGTAATTAAAGAATATAATAATAATGAAGAAGAAGAAGAAAATAATATAAAAAGTGATTAATAAACAGAATTTAATTTCCTACAACATGCGTCACGGACGAAAATCTTGAGAATTTTGTAAGGCTAAGTAGCCAAATCCTGTATAAAAATTTGCTCGAGTCAGATCCTGATTCTGTCCAACAGTGCCATCATCCAGACCTGTGATGGGCTAATTTACCTAAATCTTTTCTCACAAGCCAATACACCAAAAAATTTTAATAAAAAACAAATTTTCAATAAATAATTTAACAAAAAAAATTAACCAAAATTTCAATTAAATCCCTATTTCTTACTATCTAAAATTAAAACAAAAAAAATTATCCAGTCAGTCCAGGTGTCCACCCTTTTCTCAACATTAATTTTAATTCTTTTGCTCTTTCTTTGTAATGTTTTGCTCTAAAAATTAATTTTTATTTAAAATTAATTTTCTCTTACAAACTTTTCAATATCCTTGGGAATACCATCACCAATATAATACATTCTAGCAACGTTTGAACAAGCCTGGAAAAATATTAAAAATTATATTTTTTTTAAATTTTAATAAAAGTTGAACTAAAAATATTTTAATTTTTCCATTCAAGTCTTCCTAAGAATTATTAAGAGAATAAGACATAACTAGAAACAAAACAATTTTTTATTTAAAATTAGCCCTTTACTTATTGATAGATTAATTTACTTATAAAAAATTTCTAAGACAAAAAAGGTTTCTAAAATTGTGGAAGGCCCAATCATCACATATACGCCAAAATTTTGTAAACGATAGGAGCCATTCAATATTTAAAAATTTTAAAAGAAAAATTTAAAAAAAACCTCCAAAACATTTCCATTATCACAAGCAATTAATCCATATTCCAAAGCTTTATTTGCATCTTTTTCGATAGAACCAGTTTCGCCAATATTCGTTTCTCTTGTAATTCCTCTTTTTGTTTTTATTTTGGCGAATTTTGCATCTGGGCCCAAATACCTTTAAAAATTAATTTTTAAAAAAGAAATCATTTTATCAGCAATATCTGAAATATTATTCGAAAAGCAGAGAAAATGTAAATTTGCAACTTTCGAGCTATAAAATTTAAAAAAAATGAAAATCTACAAAACTCAATTTTTAAATTTCAATGAGGCGAGAAACAACCCCAAATTGGAAAGCTAATATCCCCTCAAGATCAACAAAAATAACAGAAATTATTTATCTTCCCCTTTTAAATTTAAAATTTTTAAATTATAAATCTAAAAAAACCAATTGCTAAGAGTCCAACAAGATTGATAATCCTCCAATTCACATGATTTTTTCATTAATTCGACAGCTTTAGAAGTATTTGGTTGATTATTTGGAGCAGAAACGGCCATCCAATAAAGTTGGGAAAGGCGTTTACAGGCTTTGGGTATATTTCCATTACAGGCAATTTCTAAAGGAGGAAAGGCCTGAAAATTAAAGAAGAATTAATTTAAAAAAACAAACACTTCCACCCTTCTCCCTCTCTTTTTCGAACTTCCACTCCCCTCCAGGCCCGTAGCCAGGATATACCTTTAATATGCTTCTTTTAAGCATCAAACTAGAATTTCCTCATTTTTTAATAAATAAATTAGGTATTTAAATTAAAATTTACATTAATTAATTCCTGCATTTTCTTAACCTTATTTTCGCTATAAACAGTAAAGTTTTCCTTCCAAATTTTATTTTTTTCAGATAAAATTTTTTTATTTTTATTTAAAATTTCTTCATATTCATTTTTATTTAACCCAAAACAAATTTCGTGTTTTTTATGAAAATCATTTCTAATTTCATAAGCAATTTTTCTGATTGATTTAGTATAATCCGGATCTTTAAATTTTTCTTTTTTAATATTTACTTCTTCAATTAAAATATTTATTAAATTAATTTTTTCACAAAAATATATTTTATTGTTTAGTATATTCTTCTTTTCACAAATTTCTTTTAATTTATTAAATAAATTTTTTGAAAATAATTTTAAAAGAAGATAATCATCGTTGTCATTACGATCATCTTAAAATTAATTTTAAATAAATTCACTCAAAATTGAGATATTCAACAGCCCCACTCGGTGTTAACTATTTTAATTAGTTTCTGGATAAATCATTTTTCGGATCAGGCGGATTTTGGAATTCGCCTTTAATTTTCCTTATTAATCCATTATAGAAATAATCAGGAAATCGCGAAAAAACCTTAAGTTGAGACTCAGTCGCTGGAAAAATCCGGCCGGATCTGGTCCGGCACCGGACATTAATTTTAGGGAAAGGTGAGACAAAGCTAGAAGAGCGGGGACTTAAGATAGATAAAAAAGCAATGCCGCGTTAGCTCAATCAGTCGACGTACATTTACAGAAACATGTTACCAAGTTCCCTTTACTCTACTTAATAAATAATTTATTAAATGTTTTACCAATTTTATATAAATTTTTAATGATTTCTGCCATTTCAGAATCTCCATATTGTTTGTCTAATTTTAGAAAAAAATATCTTTTTTAGTATCAAAAAATAATTTAAAATTTTACCAAGATTTTGTTCATGCTTTGTGGAAATTAATTTAGTAGATTTTTCATGATTTTCTTAAAAATAATTATTTTTTAATTTTGAGTTTATGAATCCAAACCAGGGCGGATCGATATAAAAAATTTTTTTTAATTTCGTATAATTAACTAAAAACTATCTATTTTTAAATAAAAATTTAAAAACATTTTAATTTTATTAAAATGATAAACATGGATCCCCAAACAAATAATACTTAAAAGATTCAAAGAATTATTAAATAAATGCCAATAAACTAAAATTCAAATTCAAAAATTTAAACAATATCACACAAAATTTCTTTTAAATTATAAAATTCTTTTACAAAAATTCCCATTATTAAGGGTGTATTTTTTCTAATTTATTCTTTAATATATCCAGATATCCTAAGATTTTTCGGGATCCGCCAACTCTACTCATTATACATATAATATAACTTATTTAGCTCCAAGGTTGTATTTTATGATAGACTTTGACCGTATTTAATTACAATTACTTACCAATATACCTAATCCACTTTTTCTCCATTTTGTTCAGACAATAAATTAAATGAATTATAATTTGAATTTTTTGTTTTGTTTTTATTGCTTCTTATTTCAACAAATAATACTTAAAAATAAAAGGTATGTAAATCTGTAGTTCGCAACAGCTTTTAAAAAGCGAAAGGCGAAGCGCGAACTTTTTAAAATTTTCCGTATTGATGAGAAACTTTAAAGATCTGTCAAACCAAAGCTTTGCTGCAAATCAGAGCCTCAGTTGAGTATAATCCCCATTAGGATTTCAACGGACATCGGGGATATTAAGGGGTTTGAGGGGATAACAGACGTATATTCTTTATTTTATATCCTATATTTTAGGATATTCAAAAGCCTGTTTCAAACGAGTGTATTCCCTTTGCGGACATGTAGGGAGCTAAATGTATGTACATTCACCAAAATTAAATAAATATTTTTTTAAATTAAATTAACTTACAACAATTTAAAAAACAAAATAAAATAATTCTAAATTTTGTTTCATTAAATAAAATCATTTTTCTAAAAATTAAATTTTGATAATTTAAATAATGTTTATTCTCTGTTTACAGTATCTACTTAAATAATTACCCGGAATAAATATTGTTTTAATTTCTCGCTGGAGGAGGAGGGGGGGGGGTAATTATTTGATAAATACATTCAAAAAAATTTAAAATGTTTAAAAAAATTAACAGTAAAAACTCTAGGTAAATATATTTCGCAATTTTGTTTAGGATTTTGGTATTTAACTAGCTGAAGGGCGTGTAGCTGCAGGCGGTAAATTGCTGAATGGGTTTAGTTTTATCGGGGGGAGCCTTTGATACTATTTTGGAAAGCCTGACGGCTTTGGGGCGCGCTTCGCGCGCTGCTAGAGCTTTGGGGCGCGTCCAGGGACGCGCGTGGAAAGCCTGCGGCTTTAAAAGGACGCTAGGTTGGAGTTTTTGCTTGGCGATTTACGTTAAATATATTTAAAATCCTTGGCTTTGGATTTTGGGGGCCTTCGGCCCCCTTTTCGTTTCGAGTGCCTTTTGGTAGCTGTGATGGGTTGATTCGGGGCGTTTGGGGGGCCTTCGGCCCCCCAAACCCAGCGTTTAGACGGATGCTGTGCCTTTTGGTAGCTGTGGTGGGTTGATTCGGGGCGTTTGGGGGGCCTTCGACCCCCCAAACCCAGCGTTTAGACGGATACTTTGCCTTTTGGTAGCTGTGATGGGTTGATTCGGGGCGTTTGGGGGGCCTTCGGCCCCCCAAACCCAGCGTTTAGACGGATACTGTGCCTTTTGGTAGCTGTGGTGGGTTTATCCGAGGCGTTTGGGGGGCCTTCGGCCCCCCAAACCCAGCGTTTACACGGATACTGTGCCTTTTGGTAGCTGTGGTGGGTTGATTCGGGGCGTTTGGGGGGCCTTCGGCCCCCCAAACGCAGCGTTTAGACGGATCCCCCCCCAATCCGAGGCGTTTGGGGGGCCTTCGGCCCCCCAAACGCAGCGTTTAGACGGATACTGTGCTTTTGGTAGCTGTTGAGGGTTGATTCGGGGCGTTTGGGGGGACTTCGGCCCCCCAAACGCAGCGTCCCAAACCCAGCGTTTAGACGGATACTGTGCCTTTTGGTAGCTGTGATGGGTTGATTCAGGGCGTTTGGGGGGCCTTCGGCCCCCCAAACGCAGCGTTTGACGGATACTGTGCCTTTTGGTAGCTGTTGAGGGTTGATTCGGGGCGTTTAGGGGGCCTTCGGCCCCCCAAACCCAGTGTTTAGACGGATACTGTGCCTTTTGGTAGCTGTGGTGGGTTTATCCGAGGCGTTTGGGGGGGGCCGAAGGCCCCCCAAACGCAGCGTTTAGATCCCCCTCGGCCTTCGGCTTGGGGCCTTCGGCCCCCAAATCCCCCCACCCTCGAAAACTCTGACCCTCATAATTTGGTCAGACTCAAGTGACCCCCAAACAGAATATCTATTTTTCGATGGTGTTGAGGCTGCTCTACAATATAACGTAAGTCTTTTTTATTAAGTGCCACTCTTTTGGTACCCCACTGGGTATGGTACCGCCCACCCCCAAAAATTCGACCATTTATAACTTTTGCCAAAATGGTCAGAAAATTATACAAAAAATATTTTTATGCTCAGCTCGATGAGAGCTTTCGATTGATGTATCATTTGGCCTATTTATGGCCATTTTGGAAAAATTATTTTTTTGGTCGAAAATTTCGGCCGGGAAAATCGCCGAAATTTTCAAAAAATCATAACTTTCCCAAAGTTAACCTTTTTTGAATATTTTAAAGAGCTATTCTATGCAGAAAATTCTGCACTAAACAGGAAAAATAATTGCGGCCCGAACTGCCGGCAAAAATCCCGAATTTTTTTCGAAAAACCGAAATATTTTCGGGTTTTCGAAATTCGACCCCTACACCCCCAATTTCGAATTTTTTCGAAATTTTCTTCAGTCAAAAAAATTCTAATTTTTTATACTATTTTATAAAGCAACCCCCATCCAATTCCTTCCACCCCAAAAAAAGTTATGGTCCCCCAAAAATTCCCGAATTTTCCCCAAAAGGGGTTTGTCCCCGCCCTTTGGTTCTGAGGGCGGGGACAAAATTTTCGAATTTTGACCCAAAATTCGACTTATATGGTACTCTGACATGCGCTGAGTACGAATCCGGTGTCAGAAAAATTTTTAAAAATTTCCCCGGTACGTTAGAGTCTCATAAAGTTTTGCGACATTTTGCCAATTTGGCTATAACTTTTTGAGACTCAAGTGGACCCCCAACATATTATACCTTTTTCTGACCGCCAGGGGACGCTCTTTCGATCTGGCTATCGAAATCGAGTTTCAATTCACGTTACAAAAAGTCGACTTTTCGACCCCGACTCTTTGACCCATAACACCCCCAAAAGTTCACCCGAGACTCTAGTGTCCAACACCAAATATTTTTCTAACATCCCACACTACAATATCACTCCCAGGCCCCAAGACCCCCCACTTCTCAAAGACGCGTTATAACGCGTTGAAATATTCATCCGGCCATTTCAGTGCCACACTCAAGTGCGGCACCAAAATGGCCTATCCCAAAAAATTCCCCATAGTCACTTACCTAATACCCCCCAGGTCCGATCTTAATCCTCCCAACCGTTCCCGAGATATACCTTAAAAACAACGTTTTGTCCGACAAAATTGGACAATTCACGGACATTCGGTGAATTTTTGCGCGCCCATAAGTCCCCGGGACTTCACCCGATTTTCAAAATTTTTTTTTTGTTGAAACCCCCTAATAGTAGACCAGGCCCCTCTAAGCAGACCCTTTCCGCTCCGACTTCTGGTTCACGAGATAGGTACGTGACCGCGGCCGTTTCGGTGCCAAGACTTCATCGCAGGAAAATCTCTATAGTTTTCCTGGATGCCCCGTAAAAAGTACCCCCCAGGATGTCAGGCTTCGGGGAAGCTGCCGGCCTTCGGCCGGCAGATATGAGTTTTTAAATTTAATTGAGCTTAATATTTTATATAATATAACTAGCTGAAGGGCGTGTAGCTGCAGGCGGTAAATTGCTGAATGGGTTTAGTTTTATCGGGGGGAGCCTTTGATACTATTTTGGAAAGCCTGACGGCTTTGGGGCGCGCTTCGCGCGCTGCTAGAGCTTTGGGGCGCGTCCAGGGACGCGCGTGGAAAGCCTGCGGCTTTAAAAGGACGCTAGGTTGGAGTTTTTGCTTGGCGATTTACGTTAAATATATTTAAAATCCTTGGCTTTGGATTTTGGGGGCCTTCGGCCCCCTTTTCGTTTCGAGTGCCTTTTGGTAGCTGTGATGGGTTGATTCGGGGCGTTTGGGGGGCCTTCGGCCCCCCAAACCCAGCGTTTAGACGGATGCTGTGCCTTTTGGTAGCTGTGGTGGGTTGATTCGGGGCGTTTGGGGGGCCTTCGACCCCCCAAACCCAGCGTTTAGACGGATACTTTGCCTTTTGGTAGCTGTGATGGGTTGATTCGGGGCGTTTGGGGGGCCTTCGGCCCCCAAACCCAGCGTTTAGACGGATACTGTGCCTTTTGGTAGCTGTGGTGGGTTTATCCGAGGCGTTTGGGGGGCCTTCGGCCCCCCAAACCCAGCGTTTACACGGATACTGTGCCTTTTGGTAGCTGTGGTGGGTTGATTCGGGGCGTTTGGGGGGCCTTCGGCCCCCCAATCCGAGGCGTTTGGGGGGCCTTCGGCCCCCCAAACGCAGCGTTTAGACGGATCCCCCCCCAATCCGAGGCGTGTTGGGGGCCTTCGGCCCCCCAAACGCAGCGTTTAGACGGATACTGTGCTTTTGGTAGCTGTTGAGGGTTGATTCGGGGCGTTTGGGGGGACTTCGGCCCCCCAAACGCAGCGTCCCAAACCCAGCGTTTAGACGGATACTGTGCCTTTTGGTAGCTGTGATGGGTTGATTCAGGGCGTTTGGGGGGCCTTCGGCCCCCCAAACGCAGCGTTTGACGGATACTGTGCCTTTTGGTAGCTGTTGAGGGTTGATTCGGGGCGTTTAGGGGGCCTTCGGCCCCCCAAACCCAGTGTTTAGACGGATACTGTGCCTTTTGGTAGCTGTGGTGGGTTTATCCGAGGCGTTTGGGGGGGGCCGAAGGCCCCCCAAACGCAGCGTTTAGATCCCCCTCGGCCTTCGGCTTGGGGCCTTCGGCCCCCAAATCCCCCCACCCTCGAAAACTCTGACCCTCATAATTTGGTCAGACTCAAGTGACCCCCAAACAGAATATCTATTTTTCGATGGTGTTGAGGCTGCTCTACAATATAACGTAAGTCTTTTTTATTAAGTGCCACTCTTTTGGTACCCCACTGGGTATGGTACCGCCCACCCCCAAAAATTCGACCATTTATAACTTTTGCCAAAATGGTCAGAAAATTATACAAAAAATATTTTTATGCTCAGCTCGATGAGAGCTTTCGATTGATGTATCATTTGGCCTATTTATGGCCATTTTGGAAAAATTATTTTTTTGGTCGAAAATTTCGGCCGGGAAAATCGCCGAAATTTTCAAAAAATCATAACTTTCCCAAAGTTAACCTTTTTTGAATATTTTAAAGAGCTATTCTATGCAGAAAATTCTGCACTAAACAGGAAAAATAATTGCGGCCCGAACTGCCGGCAAAAATCCCGAATTTTTTTCGAAAAACCGAAATATTTTCGGGTTTTCGAAATTCGACCCCTACACCCCCAATTTCGAATTTTTTCGAAATTTTCTTCAGTCAAAAAAATTCTAATTTTTTATACTATTTTATAAAGCAACCCCCATCCAATTCCTTCCACCCCAAAAAAAGTTATGGTCCCCCAAAAATTCCCGAATTTTCCCCAAAAGGGGTTTGTCCCCGCCCTTTGGTTCTGAGGGCGGGGACAAAATTTTCGAATTTTGACCCAAAATTCGACTTATATGGTACTCTGACATGCGCTGAGTACGAATCCGGTGTCAGAAAAATTTTTAAAAATTTCCCCGGTACGTTAGAGTCTCATAAAGTTTTGCGACATTTTGCCAATTTGGCTATAACTTTTTGAGACTCAAGTGGACCCCCAACATATTATACCTTTTTCTGACCGCCAGGGGACGCTCTTTCGATCTGGCTATCGAAATCGAGTTTCAATTCACGTTACAAAAAGTCGACTTTTCGACCCCGACTCTTTGACCCATAACACCCCCAAAAGTTCACCCGAGACTCTAGTGTCCAACACCAAATATTTTTCTAACATCCCACACTACAATATCACTCCCAGGCCCCAAGACCCCCCACTTCTCAAAGACGCGTTATAACGCGTTGAAATATTCATCCGGCCATTTCAGTGCCACACTCAAGTGCGGCACCAAAATGGCCTATCCCAAAAAATTCCCCATAGTCACTTACCTAATACCCCCCAGGTCCGATCTTAATCCTCCCAACCGTTCCCGAGATATACCTTAAAAACAACGTTTTGTCCGACAAAATTGGACAATTCACGGACATTCGGTGAATTTTTGCGCGCCCATAAGTCCCCGGGACTTCACCCGATTTTCAAAATTTTTTTTTTGTTGAAACCCCCTAATAGTAGACCAGGCCCCTCTAAGCAGACCCTTTCCGCTCCGACTTCTGGTTCACGAGATAGGTACGTGACCGCGGCCGTTTCGGTGCCAAGACTTCATCGCAGGAAAATCTCTATAGTTTTCCTGGATGCCCCGTAAAAAGTACCCCCCAGGATGTCAGGCTTCGGGGAAGCTGCCGGCCTTCGGCCGGCAGATATGAGTTTTTAAATTTAATTGAGCTTAATATTTTATATAATATAATAATAAATAAAAAATGGAATAAATTATACATAGAGGCAAGAAATAATTTTGCTGGCAATATAGCAAAATCTCTTCTCAATGTCTCCTCCTCCTCCTCCCCTCTCTCCATTTACCAAAAACCATACCCCCCCCCCCCCCACAATCCCTTTCCAATAAAGCATTTCCAGTAAATTATCGGGCACTTTTTTTGTAAGATCCAGCAGAAATAGGTTGACCATTAGAGGGAAAGATTGTCCACTTTAAGATACATACCTCTCAATATATAAACAATTTATCACCTCCCAATATGTATCTTATAGTGAGAACTGACCCTTTTTTATTAAAAAGTCCTTTCAAGAATAATTGGGAATATTAATTAAATTAAATCTTTTAATTATTTAAAAAGAAAAAATAATTTAAATAATAAAATAAAAATTTTTAAGAATATTTATTAAAATTTATATATTAACTTCTTATTAATAGGGCTAGGATTTTAGGCAAAATGCCTGTTTTTTTCCTAGATAGGCTTGATGCTGAAACGTTTAAATCAGGTGTTATTTTACCGAAATCTTCTTTCTAACTAATTTTATCAGTGCCTATAATTGCCTATTTTAACCTTTTCTGGCATAATGCCCTATTTTGCCTTTTTTCAGCCTATTTTGCATATTTTTGCTAAAATTTATGCATATTTGGGCATTTTTTGAGAAATTTGTTGTCTAAAAATTATTTTTTCGGTAAAAAATATAATTTTTCCAAAAAAATTTTCTTAAAAATTATATTTTTTCTAAAAAAAATTAATTTTTCGAAAAAAATTTTGAAAAAATTTTTTTGTCAAAAAATTTTTCCTTAAAAATTTATCCAAATTATTTCCGAAAATAAAATAATTAATTTAAATTGATTTCTGTGTAGTTCTGATCATAGAAATTAATTTATTTAGCATTTTATTGCTTAGATTCGACTTTTTTGATAAAATTTAGTCAATTTAAATCAGAAAATCTCGAAAAAATCCTGCCTATTTTGCCTTTTTTTCGGATTTTAGTGCCTATTTTGGCAGTTTTTTAGTGCCTATATAGGCGCCTATTTTGAACTTTTTAGTGCCTAAAAATCCTAGCCCTACTTATTATATATAATTTTAATTTTAAAGTGCATGGGAATTTCAAAAATTATTTTTAAATATAAAAGATTGTCTCAAATTAATTTTTAATCTAATTTACATCATTTAAAAAAATATTTTTCAATTTCATAAAAATATTAAAGTCTATTTTTCAGAGAAAGCAATTGAGAACTTTCCTTACAATAATACAGTAACTCTGCCCCAGTGAAATCATGTCCGATGGCACCGTCCAATGGACGTTACTGGTCAGGTCGTTTAACTACCTAGAAAGGGATAAGGAGGACAAGATGAAGACGGCATGCCAATGAGATTATGGGGAGTCGAAGGAGTTTTAATTCTAGCCTAAAGGGTTATATCATTTACACATTTAAGTCTAATTGATTATGTTTATTTAAGTAAAGTCCAAATATAAGGTAAATAAATGCATGAAAATGAAATAAAAGTGAAGCACGAATTAAATGTAAAATAATTATATATCGAAAAAGGTTAATCCTAAAACAATGGTTAATGGGAAGGTGGTTGGATAAACACAAATAAATAAGAAGGTGAACAATCTGGGAAAACATGTGAAGAGGTGAATGAATAACTTGTGGGAAGGGATGGGAAAGATTAAAGGTGAATGAACAATATATTGTGGAAGAAATATGTGGAAATAATAGAGAGGTTGGCGTTGGTGATTGGGGGATTTGGGGATTTGGAGGTGGATGGCACCCAGGTGCCTTACAATACAACTAACCTACAAATAAGCCTTAAATTTTTTTGAAGCCCATACCAACTTTAATCTTAAATTTATAGAAAAATACATAGTATATGTGATCCACTGCAGATAAATCCAAAATGTGATCCACCGCAGATAAATCCATTTTATAGGTGGATTTACTTATACAAATTTTATTTAATTTTAGTTTAATATATTGGTAATAATTTCAATATTATGAAATATTTTTAATAATTTGTAGCTTTCCTATTTAGGTAATTCAGAAATAATTTTAAAAATTATTTATTTAATTAAATTTTCACAATTTTCCTGTTTAAATTATCCAACTGCCTCTTTTATTTATAAAATTTACTTTTCTGGCTTTCCGCAATTGCGATTAGTAAACAAGCGTGGGGGTTTTGGCTTTAAGGTTGTGAACTGATACCTTTATCTTCTATTGTTTGTGCCAATCTCCTTCATAAATCCTCAATTTCGTTAATTAAAAGTAATAAATATATATTTAAATTTAATTTAATTAATTAATTTATTTAAAGTGCAACATTTATTTTTTTAAATAAATCTTTATCACGTGAAAAACATCAAAAGAAATTTTTTTTAATTTTCCGCCTTTCAAAATTATGAAAGAAAATTTATTTTATTTACAAATAAAAGTGCAATTTTGAAATAAATAAAGCGGCGTAAATAAAAAGGGCAAAAAATTATTTTTAAAAAAATAAAAGGGCAATAATTTGTTTATTTAAAGGAAAATAATTAAAAATAAATTATATTTAAATTATTTTTTTTAAAAAATTTTAAAGAAAAAGAAGAAATGTTTATTCGTCTATTTATTTTTTTCTTTTTATTTAATTTTTGTTTAGGTTAGTTAAAAAATATTATTTTAAATAAAATTATTGGTTAAATTATTGAGGGATTTTTTAATTTTTAATTTAACTAACAAAACTTTAAAAAAAAATTTTTTTAGGTCTGTACAATCTCCCACATTCTCCTCAAAAAGAAAAATCTTCCTTTTCCTTTTTTTATAAGAAAAACAAATCAAAACAAAAAACAAATAATTTAAATTTATTGGTTGAAAATGCTAAAAAAGATTTTGTTTATTTATTCCAACATCCACGTACTTCTTCTATTGTTGGACATCCAAAAGCTTTGAAAGTGGAAGCTTGGCTTCGTTGGAGTGGAATTGAATATTTTGTGGGTAGTAAATTGTGTTTAATTAGGATCAGAATTCCGAGAAATTTTTAAATATTTCTAACAGGGCTATGCGCATATCTGCATTAGTATGACAAAAGGAAACGTAACTTTCAAATTAAAAATTAAAACAAAGCAAATCCAAAAAAACGGGATTCGCCGACATTAGTCAACTATAGCTTATTAAAAAAGATTTTTAGTTTCTCCTATAAAAATTCTTTATGAATTTTACAATTTTTAGAACCTTTCTAATGAGTGGCTGTTGGGTTCACCCGAAGGACTTTCGCCTTTTGCCCAATTTAATGATAAATACATTTATGGATCTGAAAATATAATCAAAGTAATGCAAAAATGGAAAAGAGAAAATAATAAAAAACAAAAAAAGAAAAAATCTCGAAAAACTAAGAAGGCTGAAAAAGAGATAAAAGGAGAAGAAATCATTGAAAAAAATCCTAGTATAGCCACTCTTGATAAAAAATCGTATAGAAACAGTGAGAAAATTATAAAAATGGCTGAAGGCCCGCTCTACGAGTATTTACTTTTTTGATTAAATACTAGAGATCGAGATTTCAAAAGAATCTTGACCTTGATTTGAGTGACTACCTTGACCAGATTCTTGACCTCGAGTCAAGGAAAAATCAAGAAACACTAAAAAATGTCTTGATCTGGACTCTGAGTTCAGGAAAAATCAAGGTCTGGATCCAGATCCAGCTCGATCTCTATTAAATACATAACAGTAATATAGCTACAAATGTGTTTATTCTGTAAGGATGTTTCACCTAGAGCATTTAAAACGCTTATGCATGAGTTAAACGATCTAAAAAGGAAGAAGAGAAAGCATTAGTCGATCCCCGGTAGCTCAGTGGTAGAGATCCTATAAGCGGTTAGCGAAAGCGCCTAGCAATTAGGGTTGTTCCCCGTTCCCGAAAGTCGGGGAATTTGAGAGATTTTTTGATTGCAATATTATTAGGTATATTATAATAATTTGCACGGAACTAGAATGTTATAAAAAATATAAAATTATTTTAGTATTTTACTCTGTGACCGTGTCAATTGTAATAAAAAGAAGGAAACATCGGAATTAAGTAATACAAGCACAAGTGCTTCAAAAGGAGGACTTGAATTTTTAATGACAGATCCGGGAGTTCGAGAGCAAGTTATTCCAGCAATGGGAATGTCAGATCTTAAATTGGATTTAGGAACAGATTTTGGAATTGGAACTACATTTACTGTTAAAGGCATAGAAACTGAACAGAATTTTATTCTTAAAGGAGTGGATGAAAGATTTTGGAGAGATTATTTTGAATTAGCACGCATTAATGGGGAAGAAATTCCTGAAGGGAAAATGAAAAAAATGAAACAAGTTGTGGATGAAAGTTTGGATGATGAAAGTATATAATTTTAATTAAAAATAACAGAGCATAAATAGCCCGAAAACTTTTGTGTTTGAGTGACAAAAACCAAATCCTCCCAACGCCGCGAGGGACCCCACAACAAGTGACCAACTAGGAATGAAACAAAAAATGTTTCTCAGATCTTAAAATGTTTCGAAACAAAAAATAAATTTAGCATAGCTTAAATGCCACAAATTTTCAGCGATCCAGAAATCCTAAATTTTTATTAGGCATAAAATACACGAGAGATCGGTCTGGATTTGGATCCAGTCTGGATTTTTCCTGGATCCAGACATTTTTTGATCTACCTGGTTTTTTCTGGATCTGGATTTTCCCTAAATCAAGATCAAGAATCCTGTCCAGGTTACTAATCTAAATCCAGATCTAGAATTTTTGAAAATACCGATCTCTATTATACACTATTTTATTTATAATCCAGTCTGGATTTTTCCAAATAAACTTTTTAAATAGGAAATCTGGATCTGGACTTATTTAATTAAAAATAATTTAAGAAATAAATTTAAATGATAATGAAGAAATAGAAGCACAAACTTCTCAAAATTCCAACGGGGCACAAGTTATGGACGAAATTCCTACATATAACTATTTGGAAGGAAAAATTAAAGAAGAAAATAAAGAAGAGAATAACAACATAATTGGTCTAGAAAATATTAATTTTGAAGGATCAAGTAATAGTGTAAGAGAAAAAGATTGGGGATCAAATATAGCAGAATCTTCTACTACAAAAATAAAAAATGAAAAGGATTTTGTAGAAATTATGAATGAAAATAAATTAAATATAATTTTTGATGAGGAGGCAAATAATTATTATAATTATTTAATTGGGGAAAGAACTTTTGAGGAAAAGAAAAAAATATTTAATAAAAAATATTTTAATGGATATTTAAATGGATACTGGTCAGAATTTGCTAAAACAATGGAAACACTCATTAATTGGAATATTAGAGAATATTTTATTAATGGAGATAGAAGTTTGGAGAAAAGGGTTTGCTTTTTTATAAAAGGAGTTGATTGCAAGTCCATCAATATACATTAATCAAATCAAGTTTATTATCCATTTAAGCTTGAGAAATTAACTGACAGAATTTTAAAATTCTAATTTATTTAAAGTTATTTTTAATTTAGTTAACCCTATATTTACAAAACAAAAGCTTAATTAAAAAGACGGGTCATCAGATAATTCAAACATTTTTGGAAGAAATCGAGAAATATAAAATTAAAGAAAAAATTGAAAAAAATAAATTTCTCTTTGGTAAAAATCCAACCAAAGTTTGTATTTTAATTAAAATTATTTTGAGGGGGGGGGGGGTTTTTGTATTTTTAAAAATAATTTTTGTTTATTAAATTTTAATTTTTTAATGAAAACATTTGACGGTTCTATTATCTGTAGAAAAATTATTTAGGCTGATGCTTCATTGTTTGCCATTCTCGTTCAATTTTTTGAGACACCCTTAAATATAGAATCACTCAAAGAATTATTCCAAATGAAAAAAGATTCATTAAGTATTTATATTTCTGAAGAAGATACAAAAACAATTGAAATTCTCTATAAGTATGTTCAAAATGTTAAAGAAAGTTTGGGGTATAATGATGAAGATTGGAAAAAGTTAACCGATGAAAAAGAAAAATGGCCGTTAAATCTGGATACTAATGAAATTAATGTATCGAATGATGATAACAGTAAATATAATGGTAAGAAATAATCGTAAAAAATATATCAGGAATGAGTTAGTTTACATGAAACCGTGAACTTTTTGACCTAAAAGCTCAGTAAATAAATTATTTCGGTACCAATGCCAGCAATACCTAAAGGTAACTATTTGGTACAATCCGTGCCGAAAACTACCCGAGATCGGACCCGAGTTTCTCTCAACCAAACCCATTCCTGGTAATCATTCTCAATAATTTTTGAATTAAATATAAAAATATCTAAGTCATTGTTCTGTTTACGTAAAGGGAATTGTTCGTTTTAGGAATTGAAAATAAGAAAAAAAGATAGACTAAGTTCGAGGTAACCTTTAAGGAGTATTTCGACTTTACAATTTAGAATTTATATTCGAAAGGAATAATTTAAAAAATAATTACTTAAAGGTCCATTTCAAATTGAGACAGATGATTTGGAAGGTTTTGAAAAGATTTTCGACAAACAACTGGAAAATGAGGATCTTTGGCAATTGTCACGCTCTAGATTTGTCCAAGAGGTGGGGAAGGTTGTCAAAAATAATAAATTAAAAATTAAATTAATTTTATTAAAGAAAGAGACAACAGAATTTGAAAATATTGTTTTAAAAATTGTTTATATAAACATTTTTCATAAATCAAAAGGAGTATTAACTATGTTGGCAGCAATTGCATACAAAATTTATGTATATCTTGTTGTATGTATATTTATTGAAAATATTTTTAAAAAATTTGTGAAATTAGAAAAATTATTCTGGAAAGAATATAATTAACATAAAAAGAATCTTCTCATAATATGACTAGGAATACTTTTTAAATTAAGACTAATTGCGGAGGGGGGGAGGGTTCTGTAGTGCTTCGCCGGAACCGCAAATTTGGCCGGAACCGGAATTGAAATTTTGACGAGATCCGGAACCGAATCTAATTTTTTGGTTCCGGCCTACCGGAACCGGAACTTCCGATGAAGCTCTAGACTTTAGTTATTTAGGAGTTACTTCAGGCTACCAAAATTTTTTCTGAAAACTCAACTCATTCAATTTATTCCCGATTCAAAAATATTCAAACACTTAATCCAATATAATTTAAAGAAAAATAATTTAGTTAATCAAACCCATTTTTATTATTAAATTAAGAAATAATTTTGTACTTTTTATATTTGCAAATTTATTTATTTTATTCCTAAATAGGAAACAAATAAATTTCAAAATGAATACATTAGCCGTTTTATGTTAGTTGAAGCAGCTGCATATATTTGCAATATAGGCAATGACAAATCTGAAAATGATGGAAGCAAATGTCGCGAAAAACATAGGGCTGATTGGGATAAATGGTATACTTGGTATGTTTCTTTAAAAAGAATTTGTAATGTGCTATAAATTAAATATAAAACTAGGGAATTGTGGGACAGATCACCTATTGTTTCAACTGACTAAATGACACAGAATTTTTATTGTTATTAAATTTTCTGTAAATATTAGAAAATTTAAAGTTTCAAAATATAAAATAGTATTTTTAATTTATCGGAATTTTTTCAAAAAATGAGTCTCTAGAGAAATTTAAACATACATTACGTATTATTTCTTTTTAAAGGAGAAAATCCCTCAATCAAAATACAGAACCTATTAATGATGAATTACTTCATTCACTAAAATCTGAAACTCGCAAACTTGTTAAAGAAGCAATTATTGAAGAAAATAAACGTTTAATTTCTAAAAATGTATATGAAGCCGTGAAAGAGGCTATAAATTTACAACAAATTGAAGGGTATAAACAAAAAGAAAAAATGAAGAAAAAGAAAAATAAGAAGAAAAGTGGAGTTGGAAATGGAGGTAATGAGAAAGTATTTATTAATGTAAAATTATTGGATGAGGATTGATTTTTAAGGAATTTTTAATCTAAAGTAATTGAAGTTGAAATTTGGAAGAAAAAATCTAAAAAAATCTAAACTAGAAATTCAAAATATATTTATTCCCTCGGTCTTCTCCCGAGCTTAACGGCAAGATAAAATTTTATAACTACTATTAGTGTTTCACCGGAACCGAAATTTTGACCGGAACCGGAACCGGAACCGGATCCAATTTGAGTTCCGGTTCCCGGAACCGGAACCGGAACATTTCAAAGTTCCGGCCCGGAACCGGAACCGGAACCGGAACTTTAAAAAAATTTTTTGCTAGCAAATTTTAAAAAATTTGAAGTTTATGTAGGTTGACCGGAACCAATTTGTAAACCGGAGCCGGAACCGGAACCGGATCCAATTTGAGTTCCGGTTCCCGGAACCGGAACCGGAACCAAAAAAACACCGGAACTTTCCGGAACCGGAACCGGAACTTCCGGTGAAACTCTAACTACTATGTACATATTATATTTTTACAAATTCCAGATCATAATTATTAATTATTTGATCATTTTCATATTATTTTCTATACTATGTAAACAATTCTAAATGTGGTTCCTGTGTGCCAATAATTGAACCGAAGATTTTTGGTATTCGGATACCCGGAATCGCTAAATCGAATGTTAAAGTGACAATTAGAATTGTTTAGTTTTTTACACAGACCAAATGTTCACAGATTATTTACACTACAAAACACATTAGTATTTTAAAATAAATTTTTTTGAGTATACCTATTTTAATCTTTAGTAAAATTTATAAAAATATTTCTCTTTAGCTTTAACTTTATTTCTTTTTTTGTTCAATTAATTCATTTATTTCTGATAAAGTTTTTGAATAAAATCAGTGTATTTTTTGGATTCTCCTTCGAATATAATTAACACATTTATCGAAGCAGCAACTTTTTATTTAAATTTCTCTAGAGTTTTTATATCTTGAAGAAGTCTAAAGAGACTTCTTTAAAAATAAAATTTGAGCCGACGTTTGAAGGAAAGTGAACGGTTATTATTAAATTCCATTTTATTATTTTTATTTTTAATTTTGCCATTTATTACCCTACAATTATTATCATATTTCTATTTTTGTACATTTATTTTGCATAAGCAACGGAGGAAAAATGTTTACAAAACATAAATTTAATTTAATTTTTATGTTTCAATATATATGTATAAGTAATTAAAAAAATTTATTAGAATTAATGGCAATTATTTTTTGTTGTAAATGCAAAATCTTTTTAAAAATCCTCTAAGTTTTTCAAAAATAAATTCACGGGACTTCAATAAAAAATATTTTGATTAAATGTACAAAAATAAAATTTATCCAAAAATTGATATTCAAATATTCTAATATCAGAATTTAACAAAATTAATAACTGCGCTATACATTATCAAATTAGAGCTGGGAATATTGAAAATATCTCGATATTAAAAGGAAACTGGTGAGTGAAGGGGTACTAATAAATGTCAGGTTAGATTCTGTCCTGTGGGTAAACTTTGCATAAACATACTATTCCTCCTGCATTTAATTCCTAAAGATTATTGGATGTTCAAACAAAAAAGCAAAAATTCCTCATTTTACTGTAAATCTTTTTTGAATTTTGAGCAATTTCTAGTAATTTTTTCTTCGAATTTTTTTCTCAAATCTTTCTAAATTTACACTTAATTAACTTACTTTCCTTCGTTTTATTCAAATAAATTATACAAAGAATTCTTAAAAATAGCCAATAAATAATTAACGACAGGTGAATTTAATATAATAAAAGCTAAAAATTAAATTAAAGTAATAAATACTTTTAATTTGCTTCACAAAAAAACGTTTTTTACATAAATCGAGTAGTTTTTATTTGTCATTTAGTAAATATAAATCTATTTTTAAAATATAATTAATATTTAAAATGTTTGTTACCCTTTGGCAAAATAATATATAGAATTCAAAGTAGTCTATTGCCACTATTAAAAATCGTGATTTTGTGAGCCTTTGTTTAGATTATGCTTCATTAACTATCAAAATAAAAAAAGTTAATTAATTTTAATATCTAAAATCCACCTGTTTAAGAGGAAATAAACTTAGGTATTTATTTGCTAGTATTTTATGGGTTAAATTAAAAATTATTTTATTTACCTACATAATAAATTAGTAGTTATGATATTTATGTATGTCCAAAAATAAATTATTTTCTATTTTACTTATAATTTATTAAGAAAATAAATAATTAATTTTTGGAAGAAACGGTATTGGACCCGAATTTGTTCTCTAAGAGTTATTATTTTATGCCCCTCCTATTTCACATATATTAAATGATTTTAATTACTGTTATTAAGTTGGCACTTTATTGCCAATTTAAAAATTTTCCAACAGCCGGTATAATTATTAGCTGAAGGGCTATGTATCAGTGATAAGCCTTGCTGTATTTAAAAAAAGATGAAGATGGTAGGATGAAAAAAGATGGAAGCGGAAGTGCTCCCATCCTGTTATGTATAGATATATCTTGTATAGAAAGTGATGTAATTGAGGGAATTTCATTCAAATAAAATAAAAAAATATTATTTAATAAAAGTAGAGAACTGAAAGATAAAAAAGTAATTATTTCAAAAAGTTAAATTAAAGCATATTTCCAAAATAAAAATGAATATTAACAACATAACTAACCCAACGGATTTGTTTTTAACTGTGAGAATTGTTGGAGGAAGTATTTCTTCTATTCTTTCAATTCTTTCTTTGTTTGCTAATATTTTGCTAATATTGGCACTTCGAAAGGTATTTAATTAATTAATTTTTAAAAATATTATTGTAAAATCCTTCTACCTTTAGTAGAAAATTCAGAAACTTTTTTGTAAATTTTCCAATGTCAGTATTACTTTAAATTTATTTGATTAATAGGTTAAAACTGAAAAATCATTTTAATATTGTTTAATTTTAAAATTTAAAGTTTAATCCCGGTGATTGTTTCGCTTTTTATTTAATTAACTGGCAATTAATTGTTGCGGATATTGCTAACCAAATTTTCTTACAACTTTTGCTTACAATTCCAATAATGTTTACAGGAAATGCTGTAAGTCTGGGAGGGGAGCAGTACCTAGGATAATATATGTATAGTAAACATACTAAAATAAAATCTCAGATTTAATTTAAAAGGATAATGTTGCTACTAACTATTTTATTTCAAGTTATAATTTTAGATATATGGACATGGAATTGTGCTTAGAATTTTTGGAATAATGAATACAATAAACTATAGCTGTACTCTATTTTTTAGCGCTTTAATGACACTAAATCGCGCAACAGTTTTTGTGTCACCAAAATTAAATGAAAGTCTTTTCGGCCGTTCAAACATTTTAAAGTAAAATTTAAAAATTTTTTTGTTAATTTTATAAAATCTCAGGCCAATTATTGCAATTTGGATTTATGCTTTTTTAATTGCGTTTACATTAGATGTTGGGGGTTGCTTTAAATTATATTCAGAAAAAGGCTATTTAGTTTACTTTTTCTCTCAACAAAATTTAATTTTAGATTTATTGCTTGGATTTAAATGTACAAAGGAAACAGTTCATCCAATTATTTGGGCCATTAGAGAAGTATAAAAAAATATTTAAATATTTTTTATTTCATTATTTGCTACGAAGAAATTTTGAGTTTCTCTTTTGGGGGGAAACTACAACAAAGGAATCTTTTTGTTTATCAAATAAACAAAATCTAAAATAAATACATATAAAAAATCTTAATTTTGGCTAAATTTCAGGGCTATTTTAGAAAGTACAAAATCACATTTTTAATTTTTGATTCCATAAAATCATTTTAAACGAAAGCTAACAATAATAATATTTAAAATTTAGAGCAAAAGTCTTAAAATTATTTTTTGGAACAAATTAATTTTATAATTAAGTACTTCCATTATTCACCAAGCGCCATGCCTGTTATAATGTTAATGACATATTTGGCGATATTTGTATTTATAAAAATCTCAAATCCATTCAAAAATATACAGAACTCTTTGGAGGCTGAACAGGCTCGTAAACGTTTTCGAGCTGAACGATCCTTCTTATTTCAAGTAAAATTTACTATATGTATTTATTATTGCCCCGGCAAAATCCTTTTTCCGAATTTAATAAAAATTTGAGGCGAAAAATTTGAGGCGATTTTTTTGCCAAAAGTTATTTAATAAAACTTTTGGCAAAAAAAGGGTCATCAGGGAGACCCTTTCCAAACCTTTAAAATAGGGCGCAGTCACTCAAAAATGGTCAAAAATAGGACAAAAAATAGAGCATTGTTTTAAACACTTAAAAAATAATTGTAATTATAATAAAAAGCTTTGTTCCGCATATTTTATCTTAAAATTATTTTTTAAATGTCTTGGGTTGTTGGCTTTTTTGATTTAATTAAAAAATTTAAAAATAAAATTTTAAAAATATTTCAGGGGTTTCTAATTTGTGGAATGCTTGAACTTGAAGAGATTGCATTTAATTTTCTCCTAGCTCCTCCAAATACTTTGGCACAACTTTTTTTAAATATTTTTTGCAATTGGATAATGATAACTCAAAATCTATTAAATCGTAAAGAATTTATTAAATTTTAAATATTCTAAGGATGATTCTTTCATCTCGAGACATTTAAGGCGATTAGGAATAGGTTAAACAATCTATAATGTGAAATAAAGCAAAAGTTGGTGCCCGGCAACTTTTGAAAGAACTAGGAAATAACCATCAGTAGGCCTGGAGGGTTATTTTTAGGACTTTCATTTAACTTTTATTATGGTATTGGCCAAACTTTTTTTTAATTCTTAAACTATTTAATAAAACTTTTGGCAGTTTCCTAAAGCAATTAAAATGTAAAAAAATATTTATTTAAAAATGATTCCAAAAAGAGAATTCTTAGCTAAAGCTGTTTAGTGGAGAGAAGGCCCACCAACTAATATTAAGGGTGTACTACTCCTTTTATTCGAAAACTGATAATCTCTAATAAAAAATTTTTTTCTATTAAAAAATAACTTTAATAATAATTTCAATTTATTTAGCTATTATTTTATTTTTGTTCAACAATCAAATTCGTAAAGCTACAAAAAATGTTTTGTTTTGGCGTTCATCTGTAGTTGGAATTTCTGCCGTTAGTGGAAATTTAGGCGCACTGCGGTTTCGTCCCACTCGGGTTCGTCCCATTGAACAAAAAGCGCGGGTTCGTCCCAATGTACAAAAAGTGCGGATTCGTCCCACTCGGTTTCGTCCCAACGCGGGTTCGTCCCCCTGAACAAAAAGCGCGGGTTCGTCCCAATGTACAAAAAGTGCGGGTTCGTCCCACTCGGATTCGTCCCATCTCAAAATGTCCAGCAGAGTAAAAATACTCACTTTGTCGAACTAAAAATTAAAAAAGGGAAAATCATACCTGAAAATAAGTTCTTCGGATACTGATATTAAAAATCATCAAAACATCCGTAGAAATTTAAAAATTTATTAAAGAAAAAATTTCTTAAACAAAAAATTTTTATCAAAAGTTTTATAGTCATAGTCTCGTTTCACTTATTAAAATTGTGGCCCTAAAGAGGGCCGTTTGGGTTAAGGTTGAAGACTCCACAAATCAAGGTCACCAGGCAACCACCTCAGCAGCAATCTGCTCGACACAAATAAAAACAAATCCAAGACTGGATTGTCTTAAATTTAAAAAATTTTAAAAATAAAAAAATGGAGTGGGAAGTGGAATTGGGAGTTGTAAGAAATCTCCCCATAAAAGGCTGCAAAAATACGTAGGGATAACGGCCAAGGGGCTTTTCCCTTGTAATGGGGAAAATAAAAAAAAATTCAAAAAGCCAAAAAACTAAAAAATAAACCTTGTGTCTGTAGTAGAAACCTCGTCTTCTTGAGATATTAAGAAAATTGAAGAAATGTAAAAATTTTTAAAAATTAAAAAATTCTAAATTTTTCATAAAAATTATCTTTTTTCGTTAATAATTGTTGTTGATTATTGCTAATTGTCTAAAAATATAAAGAAAAAGATAATACATAGCGGGAAAAAACACAAAAGATTGATTATTAACTTAGTGGGACGAATCCGCACTTTTTGTTCTGGGGGACGAAACCGAGTGGGACGAAACCGCACTTTTTGTACATTGGGACGAACCCGCGCTTTTTCTTCTATGGGACGAATCCGAGTGGGACGAACCCGCTTGGGACGAACCCGCACTGGGACGAAACCGAGTGCAGCGGAAATTTAAAAATACAACAAATTGGCGCCAAAATAAATATTCAAAAAGCACAAATGTATGGAAATGAACAAAATTTATTCAAGAAAAATAACAACAGAAACGTGTAAATATTAAGACAAAATTAACTATTCTAATAAGATTTTTGATTTAATAAAAATATTTTAAAACAAAAATACCCAGAATTCCTGCTCCTTTTTAAAAACATTCTCACAAAGGATATCCGCAATCGAAAAATTTTTTATAAATTCACAAGAATTAGAGACAACATATAATTTATATATTATTAAACGGTAAAATTCCTCCATATCACCCTTACTCCGATCAGAATCATTCGAAAGAGCTCGTCGAGCTAAGTCGAATGATATATCGACGATCTCTTTCGAATGATATATTGTCTGTCCGAATCGGAGTATGGTTATTATTTCCCTATTAATATTAATTTATGTATTAAAATTAAAATCTTCGGTACTTTTCTGTTTTGTGACCACACTTTAAAAATGTTTAAAATGGGTCATGAATATGCACAAACTATATGTCATTCGAAAGAGCTCTTCGAGCTGAGTCGAATGACACCAAAATCATTTGGGGTTCGAAATGGTACGGGCTCGAAATGGTCAAAAATCTCGAATGGTCAAAACATTTTTTAAGAGTGCTTAGGATTATTTTGTATCGTAACTTTGTCAAATCTTGTTCGATCACGCTGATTTTTGTGCCAATCGACTCAGCTCGTCGAGCTCTTTCAAATGACATACATTTTGGTCATATTCATGATTTTTGACCATTCTGATCATTGTATGTTTTGACCATTTCGAGCCCGTACCATTTCGAACCCTAAATGATTTTGGTGTCATTCGACTCAGCTCGAAGAGCTCTTTCGAATGACATATAGTTTGTGCATATTCATGACCCTTTTTAAACATTTTTTAAGTGTGGTCACAAAACAGAAAAGTACCAAATCTTCTTTTTATTTGTAATATTAATTAAAAAACTAAAAAATATTTTTAAAAATTTTTTAATTATTTCAATTAAATTCACATTTATTTCAATTAAATACAAATATTATTCATTCCATAATAAATTGAATTTGATTTTGGAAAATTTATCTAAAAAATATTTTTATTTTTATTAATTCCATCCAAATACCTGTTTATATTTTTTATTTAATTTTTCAATTAATTCCTGTACGTGTTGTTCCCCTCTAGTTTCACAAACAATTTTAACCATAACTGAATGAATATTTGCTGATAACCAGGCACGTTCATGAAATATTTCTTTTATTGAAGCACCTATTTTTGCTATTTCTGCTGTCAATTCGGCAATTCCTTTTTTTATTTTTAATTTAAAAAATAGTCAAATAAAATTTTAATTATACCTCCAGGACGATCAGAAACAACAACGTCAAATTTAATTAGTCGACCATCAACAGCCAAACCCCGTTCAATTGTTCTTCCTTTAACGAGAAATTTCTATACTATTTAAAATTTTATTTATTACCAAGAACTGTAGTGTCTATATTTCCACCTGTCAGAATTGCCACTACTCTTTAAAAAATAAATTTTGAATTATTTATGTGATTAACAATAAATTTTTTTATTTTTACATTTTTTTATAAATTCTTTTTCTCTTTTTTTGTTTTTTATCCCGTTTTTCGTTGTTTTAAACTCCCTTTCGACCTATCCCTCTTATAGTATTCTTTTTATAAAATACCTTTTTCCTCTTAAATGGTCAAGCTTTCCAGATACCAAAGCAGCAAGTCCAACTGCGCCTCCCCCCTCCACAACTGATTTTTCTACCTTTTAATATTTTAAAAATATTTTTTAATATCGAAATCTAACAAAAAATTCTTTTTTTTCATCCTTTTCTAACCTCAATAAGGCGTAGAATAGCCAAAGCGATAGAACCTTCAGAAACAGTAATCATTTGATCAATTAACCCTTGAGCGATGAGTAAAGCATTGCTTCCTACTGTGGGGACTGATAAACCATCGGCTAAACTTTGATCGGGAAATAGAGGGTCGTTTGTGCCATTTAGTGCATTAGCGAATGATGGGCAGATTTCTGATTCTCTTAAAGTATATTTTTTATATAAAAATTTCAAGGAAAATTTATTTAAAACAGATATTAAGAGAAGGTCTAAGCTCTTATTTTAGGGATAAATCCCCCCTCTTAGAATACTAAATTTCAATATAACGAACATTGTGAGTCTCGTTCGGCGCTGTCGCACCATATAAAATTTTATGAGACTTGGCCTCATTATTTTATACTTTTACTGTTGAAATCTCGTTAAGAGTCTATTTCAATATTTAATTGACAAGAAAGATTATTTAATATTTTAAATACTCAAATAAATTTTTAAATTTATTTTAATAAAATAAATACAAACATTCCAATAATGGAAACTTCAGGTTTAAGTGTTTTAACAGCTAAAGCAACACCGGCAATTAAACCACCGCCGCCAACTGGAACAAGAATTGCTTCAACATCCTTTACCTTTAATTTTTAAATCAAATTTTCTCTCTTTTTAAACCCCCCCCTACTTCCTCTAAAATTTCTAATCCAATTGTGCCTTGTCCAGCAATAACATCAGGGTTATCAAATCCATTAATATATTTTTGTTTATTCTCTTGTGCTAATTCATATGCATGTAATTTACATTCTTGTATATTTAGACCATGTAAAATAACTTTAAATAAATTTCAAATTTTTCATTTTTTAAAAACCTTTAGCTCCAAACGAATCACAAGAATTTATCTTCATTAAAGGGGCGCATTTAGGCATAACTACAGTAACTGGAATTCCCAATTGCTGCCCATGGTAGGCTAAAGCTAAAGCATGATTTCCTGCAGAAGCTGCTATAACTCCAATACGTCTAGAAGAAAAAAAACTTTTTTTAACAAATACACAAGAATTTATCTTCATTAAAGGGGCTGATGAAAACCCTTAAATGCTGATAAAAACCCCCAAAACTGATGAAAACCCTTAAAGCCACAAATTCTTCAATCCCTCGATATAAAAAATAAATAAATTACTTTTGTTCTTCATTAAGTCGAATTAATGCAAAACGAGCACCTCGCTCCTTGAAACTACCAGTTACATGTAGATATTCTCGTTTGAGGTAAAGATCGACTCCGAACATTGATGAAAAACTTTTGGATCTCTTAAAAATTTTAATAATAAAGTAAAAAAATTTAAAAATAATTTAAGAAAATTTAAGAAATATTTAGTAACAATGAAAAATTGTATTATTATATCCGTCTAGATGACTAGAATTGGCAATTTAGTACATCCTATTCTAATAAACTACAGTCAAATAGGGACAGATATGTTCTCCCTTCTCCTCAACTCATAACCTTTTTTTTCAAAATTTTCTTTGTTTTTAAAATTATATTTCGCTTATTATTGAAGCATTACAATCTCTTATACAAAAATTTTTAATTAACAAACCATTGTGGGTGTTCTAACAATTCCATCTCTTATATTAAACGCTGCTGATGAAATATCAGAAAATTGTATTTTAACTGGTTTTTTTGGATTACATAAAGGGTCCACAAAGGGGATAAGTGCTGAACGAGGAGATAATTTTCTTTCATTTACTTAAATTTAAATAAATTAATTTTTTGATTTTAATTCACAACTTGGATGGTTTAGAATATATGTTTTCCTTATTTTTAAGATTAGAGCTTTGAGATTTGGTTTTTAATCAAATACAGGTTTTGGTTTGGATAAATTTATTTTAAAAATATCACTCATTTTCAGATATTGGTTCTCTATTTTTTAAATTTAATAAAGCCGAAGGTCGAAACATTCCCTTTAAATCCCTGTCAATATCATTAACTCTACATATTCAAACTTCCTTACATTCTTCTGTAGATTCTGAATTGTCAGTTAAAGAACTAAAAGACTCGTTTTTATTATTAAATGAAGAAATTGAGAATGTTGTTTGAATTGATTCCTTTCCTTCATTTAATTTATTAATTGATAACGCTGTTTTGTTATCTTCTTCTCCATTAACATTCCCAATGCCGAAGTTATTTTCCATTAATTTAAAAAATATTTTAAAATAATTTTATAAAAATATAATTTTTTAAATTTATTATTTAAAATAATCAGACTTTTATTTATATAAACAAGTCTGGTGACTTTAATAAAAATTAAAATTCTGTTTGATAATAAATTATTACATCACTTTTGTTAATTTATAAGAGGGAATTATGGTATTGTTAAAAAATTAAAAAGTTATTTAATTTATGATTCTATATATCCCCCAATTAATTGATAAAATGTTATGTTAATTAAAATTTAATTAAAATTTCTTAACATCCATTTTAATAAATTCATAAAAACGTTCGAAGTAAACATTTTTTATTGAAAATATGTATGTATGTTTAATCAGAAATTAATATGTATAACCAGAATATACAGTGTGACAAGAAAGTAACTGCACATTTTTGAGATAACTTTATTCATTTTTAAGATAATGAGATCAAACAAAGCTTAAATTATAGAGAAGTAAAAACGAACAAATATAATAAAGAATTTTTGAAGTACCCACCAGGGATGGAGAATTTTCAATTTTGAAAAGCGGAAGGCGGAAGCGGAAGAAAGCGGAATGAAATTAAAAAGCGGAAGACGGAAGGCGGAAGCGGAAGACCAAAAAAAGGCGGAATTCTGCGGAAGGCGGAAGCGGAAGCGGAAGAAAAATAAATTTGTATTCATAATCAAAATTCTCAGTTTCATATCCTATTGTGAAATATTGCGAAATATTGCGATTCAACGCTGCAGGCAAAATATTGAGTTCCTTTTAGGGGATAAATATGATTAGGAGGATGAGGGAATATGAGGGATATCAAGGATTAAGGGAGATATCTGGTATTAAGTGGGTCTAAGAGGCGTCGGAGATATTGACAAATTAGGAATTTTTTAAAACCCTCTTATATTTTTTAAAACCCTTAATTCCAATATCCTCATAATATTCCCGATATCATTCTAAATTCATTGACATCCTTCCAAATCCTATGATATCTTTAAAGTCCTTTCGAGAATGTATTAAGAAGAAGCCGCAGGCAAAAATTCTTAGAATTTTGGAAGAATGTTCCTCAGTCTCGGAACCTTTATTTTCGTCTAGAATCTCGCCAAAAATCGGTTCGAATTTCGGATCGGGTTTTCAAAAAGAAAAATTCTCGGAAAAAAAAGAAAAATTTCGAAAATTCTCGGATTAAAGATGCCTACAACTCCGAAAATTATTAAAATTTTCGCCTGCGACGCAAAAAAAGGGAGATTTTTGGTTTAAGGATCTTCCAAAATTTTTGCCTGCGGCGCTTAGAATGGAAGATGCCCAATCCCATTTATCCCCCCCCCCCCCATACCTTATCCCCTCTTAATCCCTTGAACCGGAAAGTAAATCATGCGTCTATGAGACTTTAACTCAATATTTCAGCACCGCAGTGAAAATTTTAGAATTATATTAAGTCGTTTGTGAAGAAAATAAAAATTTAAAAGTTTTTAAAAAAATTTTTTAGTAAATCCCGATCCCGATTTCGGCCAATCCCGATTCCGTGTCGGGATCCGGGATCGGGATCGGGATGACCATTCCGAAATCCCGATCCCGGGTTTTTCTCTAAATCCCGATACCGGCCAACTCTAGAAGCAATTTGGCTTTTTGGCCGTTATCACATTAACCTCTCATGATCCCTCGATACCACGCTCAAATTTCTCGATATTTCCTTTAAGTTTTAAACATAGTTCTTCCTTTTCTCAGCGCCGCAGGCGAAAATTTTGAAAATTCTGGATTGGCAAGAGGCCAGATTTCTTCCATTTTTGATGTCGGACTAAAGATAAATTTATTCAAAAATAATGCCGTCATTAGGGGTGTATTTTTGCGGAAGAGGGCAGAAAATCACAAAAAGCGGAAGACGGAAGGCGGAAGCGGAAGACCAAAAAAAGGCGGAATTCTGCGGAAGGCGGAACGCGGAAGCGGAAGCGGATCCATCCCTGGTACCCACCCTTTGCTTGAATGGGAGCAGGCCAACCTACCGCGAGCCCAACTTACCGCAGAGCTATAACTTCGTTCAGAATTGTCGAATCCAGGGCGCTCTGGTATGGTTCGATGCGCCTCGATGAGCTGAATCGAACCATACCAGGAAGTCCTGGATTCGACAATTCTGAACGAAGTTATAGCTCTGCGGTAAGTTGGGGTGTACCCGCTTGGATTCAGAGTCGAAGGCGCGTGGAAAAATTCTGGGCAAAAGTTCGTGCCTGCTCAGGCGAGAAACTTTCTCAGAGAGAAATTGAATAAGTATGTTGAAATATTTAAATATACAAAAATTGATAATAATTAAAAAAGAAGATTAAATAAACAAAAAATATAAATATCAGGTTTTGTGCAATTATTAAATAAATAAAAGACAAAAAGATAAGAAAATTAGGAGACAAAATCTCACGTGAATTTTTTGTATAAATTATTTATTTTAAAATTGTAGTAAAATAAAAAAATTTTAGATTAATTCTTAGGTTAACTCAATCAATTTTAATTTTTGTCTAAAGAAAAGTTTTTTCAAGAGCCTGTATGTATGTAAGGGGTTTAAACTAGAGTTGGTCGAGGTCGTCACTGAGAGCTTACATTAAGATACTTCGATATTTTAAAAATTGAAAATTAACAAAACTAGCTATTTATTTTATTTATAAGATTAACAAAGGATTCTGACATTACATTTCGGAAACAATCACGATCGTATATATAATAAATAATTTTAAATAATTATCATAAAAGATTTACTTTATTATATTCTCCGTCGAAATCATAAATCAAAGATATCCCATTTGGCAAAACTACTGTATCAGAGTTTTTATTATAGGAAGAATAAGCTAATAACAACGCATCAAGCAAACTTGAAATTTTTTTAAACCTTAAAATTTAAAAATTTTTTATCTCTTTCCGAATTTTCACTCTTTTCTTTTTGATGTAAAAAATTTAGTTAAGCACCTACCTATTTATGATTATTTACAAATTTTTCTGTGGATAATAACTTATACAGAGAATAAATAAAAATAACAATATTTCCAAAAAATTTTAATTCATTTTTATTTAAGTACTTCATTTTAATAATTGCAATTTGTTTCTATGGAAATAATGATATTAATATTTAGACAGACAGCTTTTAAACAATTATTATTTGTATTTTTAATGGCTAGGAATAAAACAATTTTAAAGATTACTGAATTATTTTTAAAAAATTTTCAAATCAGAAACCCCGTTCTCCGTTATGGACAGAATCTAGTAAAATCAGAGTTGAAATTTAAAAGGACATGAAAATTATTTAAGAGGGAGGGAGGGAGGAATCCTTTGTTAATCTTTGATTTAAATAAATTTTGACCAAATTTAATAAATAAATTCTTTTAAATAAATAATTGAATTGATTGACTAAAGTTTTAAAATAAAAATTAATAAAAAAAATTTTAATTTAAAAACGCCTAAACGTCACTAAAACGTTAAACACACACACAAACGTTAAACGTTTTCTCTGTCGACAGCACTAGTATTCCATGTATTTTGTGTTTAGTATCAATTTAAGCTCACAATATCAAACAAAAAAGCTTTTTGGTTAGTCGAGAGAATTTATTTTAGAATAATTATTTTTTAAAAATTATTTCTTAAACAAAAATTTGCTTGACAATGTTGTTAATTTTAAATAATTATAGGCTTAAAAGAAATTAATAATTAATACCCCCACATTTATCTTTAATTTAATTTTAAATTCAATATTTTCCCATTTTTTGTTCAAACAAATTTTAATTAATTTAATTATCTTTAAATTTTCTTTCAATTTATTTTTATTAATAAATTTTGTTAAATACTAAATCTTTTGTTAAATCTAAATTTAAAAAATATTATTTAAAATGTAGTCTGTATTTATCATCAAATTTGGTTCTCCCATCTTTCCTTCCCTTCATTTTTGGATAAAAAATCACTTTTAAAATTGTAATTCTCCACAATAATTTTAGTTTAGGACATAAAAAAGTAATATTTTAAAAATTATTTTTATTTAATAAAAGCTATTCAAACAATAAATTAAAGAAATATTATCCAATAATTATCTGTCATTAATTGAATTTAAAAAGGATTTTATTTTAATACGGATTTATTATTCTTGAAAAAAAATTTATTAGAATATCTTCTTTTATTTAATTAAATTTAATCTTTCATTCCTCTTTTTTTATGTTTTTTATCCAAATATTATTTTACCTTGTTAGGATAGCCATTTTTTGTACAGTATGGGGGGTATTTGTCCCCCTTGGGGAAAGTTTGTATAAAATAATTGTCGGGCTTTATGTCCGATAATCAAAAATTCTGAATTTATAGAGCGTCGAAGAGATAAAGATTGTACATTTTTAGCGCTGTAGGCAAAAAATTAAAAAAAAACCTCTGTAGAGGTTATAATTTTTAAAATTTGCTAACCAAAAATATGTTAATTTTCTTAAGAAAATTAAATAATTTCAAATTATTTAATATTTAGTCAAATATTTGAAAGTTTTCCTCGTGTCACAAATTGTTGATCAAATAAAATAATTAATATTTGTTTCGTCCATTTCTGAATTATTTGTTATAATTTTAAAATATCAGAATATATCTTACATTAAATCAGTATATATATTTATTATTTTAATTGAAATTGAACATTTCAAAGCTATTTTTAGAGAAATGTTTTCTAATTCTTCTAATGATTATTATATAGTAAAAAATGATTCAAATTCAATGAATTTTGTAAAATTTAATGAGGAAGAAACCAACAACAACAATAATTATGTTAACAATTCATTTCAATCAAAAAATACTAAAAGTTCCCCCTTCCCAACAAAATGTTGTGTTTGTGGATATATTTGTAGTGGATATGTTTATTATAATGTTGTTTGTTGTGATGGTTAGTATGTAGAAAATAATTAATTTACTTTGAAGGATTTATTGTAATCCGAACAGAATTTTATTTTTTATTAAATTAAATTAATTAATTAAATAGGTTGTAAACACTTTTTCCGGAGATGCTGTAATGCAAAAGAATTGTACAAATGTAAAAATGGTGGGAATTGTAATGTGATGAATGGTAAAACTTTAAAAAATAAATTGAAAATTAAGAATTACGGCTTACACCAAATTAAAATTGCAGAATGGAGAATGCCTATATTTCAATTTCTTCGTAACGATACTATTAAATCCCAGCATACTCTGAACTCGAATTGGTCTATTATGTTATCCGTCCGCATTTTCTTTCTTCATCCCTAGATGCCAAGATAATAGAGATGCCGTTTTCAGATATAGGTTAATTAAATGTCTATTAATTAATTGATAGAAAGCAGTTAATTAATAAAGATAGCGCTTAAGCTTCCAAAATTTCAGACCCTTGATAGCCTTTTCTTAACCCCTGATATCACTCGATATCCTTAAGCAGTGGAGCCAAGGTTTTCAAAAGGCCGGAGAAAATAAATGCCCAATAATACCCAGTACTGATTAAAAAATAAACATTTTAGTAGGAATAAAATGCAAAAGTTGCCGCTTCGATAAATGTGTTCTTGTTGGAATGGTAATTCAGACAACAAGAGGATTTTATGCTAAAAGTTTAGCTGAAATAAATGAACTGCTTGAACATAAACGACATGAACTTAAAGATAGAGGAAAATATTTCGAAAACGAAACGGATATTAAGGTATTTTTATGGAACATTGTCATTCCGAACCATTGGCAAAAAATAGCCTCCAGGCCTTAAATTTTTAAAAATCCGCAATTTTGAGTTAAGAAATCCGCATTTTTATCAAAAATCCGCAAAAATTATTAAACACAAAAATTTTAAAATCACTATTCATATTATTTTTTGACTCCGATTAAATTGAGCAATTTTTTATTACTAATGATCATCTTATGAAAATCCAAACAATTCGATGAAAAATTACACTATACTTGAGATAATACTTTCACTATCTTTACTTATAGTGAATTGCGTACGATAAAAATCTTCCTTTTTGATCCCCACGCAAGAATTTTGCAGATTTTTGAGGCGCCGCATGCGAAAAGCGCCGCATGCGAAAATTTTAAGGATTCTAGAAGGCCTTAAGAGAAAATTCTAGAAACTGCAAGAAAACATAAAAAATCCTCATAATCTTCAAAATACCATAAAAATCCGCAAATCAGCATTTTTAAAAATAATCCACTCAAAAATTCAAAGTATTTTGGTGATTGAGTGGGTTGCCCTAATATTCATTTAAAATTATTTATTAAAAACTATTAAAAAATATATTTATTTATTTTAGCCTGTATCATTGTTCATAAACAAAGACAACCTAATAATTGACTTTCTTATCTCAGTCGAGAGAAATGCACAACGAGTTAGAAATTCAATTACAAGGGCACCTGTTTGGCACCATAATAATCCCTATAATTCTATCGAAATATTAATTAATCAAAAACAAAATCTTATCGCTAATAGCAACGAATATTTGGTTATTTAAATATTTAAAATTCAAAAAATAATATTTAAATTTAAAGCATCAACAACAACAAATTCTTTCATTAAAAACTATTGAATTTATTAATAAAAATGGGTTTTTTAAGACTAGACCTTTGGCCCTAATATTGGATTTTCTCTTAATTATGGATATTGGAAAAACAATGCCTTTCTTCAACGATTTAGATTTATCTGATAAAGTAAATTTATTTACTAAAAAATAATACAGCTTTGCCTCTGAGTTTAGTTTAAGATAGGCAACAGTGAGGAGATATTAACTAACGGGGATTTAGATTTAGAAGACAAATTCACAAGAACAATCAAAATAAAAATATATTAAATTTAATGATTATATACATAAGCAGTTTTTGGTTACATACCAGTACTTGGTTCCTACCACTCTATAAAAGTTGAGGGCTTAAATAAACAGAGGGCTAACTTGGGTTCAAATTGAAGAGTAAAGAATATTTGTGTGCTTATCTAAAATTTTAAGATTTGCCTTATAACTCAAATAACTTTGCCGCTCTCAATTTTGTTATCAGCTTATTATTCTTACACCAAAAAATATAATACAGTAATTCTGCCAAGTGGGCTTTCAATGGCTTTCGGTTTCAATGGAGAATATTATAAAGGAGATGAAACGTATACTTAATTATTTGATAATCTTTCCCTTTTCTAATATAGAATAGCCAAACTTTCCAAAAAAGTATTTACTGATAGTATGGGACCATTCAATCGAGTACAACTTACTGAAGAGGAATATGTTCTCCTCCGTGCTATAATTTTTTGTCATTCATTTACTGAGGACTGAGCAAACAAGGAAGGGAATTGTTGTTAAATGAGTCTGAAAAATATTCGAAAATATTAATGAAAATTTTACAGGTGTGTGATAAATTCATGTTAAACATAATGGACAATAGTCAGTGGTTTTCCATTTCTAAGAATCGAACGGTTTTCGTTCTGGAGCTACTTCTCGAAATAACGAAAACAGACCATCCTCGTTAATTTTATTTTAATCACATGACAAAAAATTATGTAAATAGGTAATGACGTAATTGCCGTACCTAAGAACAGTAATATTCTAAGATTGCTGAGTTATGTCATAAATTTAGTTCTTCATTCCTATTATCGAACTAAACACAAATATCGAAGAATTACCCGTGGAAGGGTTAACTCACAAATTTGTATACCATTTAGAACTGAAACACCATCGGTCATTAAACCAAAAACTGGAAACCATTGAACTTTTAAAGGCTTACCAGTTCTGTTTCCTAATTTTTCGGAGAATTTGTTTATCAAAAATTCAGCTCCAACTCTTCCCCAATTTTTTACTTTCAGAATCGTCATGGAGAAATTCCAGGTGCTAGAAGGTATGCAGAATGTGTTCATTTAGCTGAAATTTGCCTCTACTATGGATACCAGAATAGCCTTTTCCTAAATTATTTGGCTAATGTATACGAGCGTGATCGTTTTCAAAATGCAATGCCCGAAGCTTTTGTTAATATTTGCCTTAGAAACAAAATCAAATAATTGACTAAAAGAATTTTTAAATATAATTATTACTAAAGTTTTTTATTCATAATTAACAAGCCTTAACTCCATGATCGTCATGGAGTAAGTCTTGTTTCAAATATTTGTCTTGAGGTGCATATTTATCATTTTAAATACGATTAAAACATTTTTTGGATGAAAAATAAATATTTTAAATTTTCATTTTTACCAAGTATGATCTGATACAAATCACGTCCTTATACTTGTCAACCCCGATTAAGAATAGAAGGATCCATTCTTTCCCCAAAAATCCAACCGCAATTAAGAATAGAAGGACCAAAATTTTTTGAATTTCCTATGACTAAGCCAGAATTCGTCATTTTTGGCGCCAAAAATTCCAATTTTTGCAAAATCCCGAAAATCGAAAATATCTTCAGAAAGTAACATCGAGAGAAAAACATCTCGAAAATCGGAAGTCGAAAATCGAATTTCGAAATAGCAATGCACAACCTCGAGAAATACCTTTCTTGGTTAAAGTAGTTTTGCGAAGAGATTCATGTGATTAAGTTAAATATTTGGTAATTTGTATGAATTGAGGTCAAATGGATATAATAATATAATGATTTGAAAAATATAGTTAACCTCATAATTGAAAATCCTATTACCTATTTTTTTAAATAGGTTGAAAAATAGAGCTCCACGCTGTAATATAGCCCCATTTTGGAGGATAGTTGAAAAGTTGAAAATTAAAACAATGCCTTTTTTCAAAGATTTAGATTTATCTGATGAAGTTAATTTTATTAGTTTACTTTATTAGATAAAACTTTTACTACCAATAAGAGTAAAAGATATGTATTTAAAACGTATAATTTTTTTAATAATTAGAGTCCGGATTTTTCTTGAAATAAGTGGCCATAAGATGTGAAATGAATAGGCAAAATATTGGTAAAAAGTGCCAAGAATTAGTGAAATATTGAAATATATTATCGTTTATTTAGTAATATAAAAAAGTAATTTAACAAAGAATTTAGTCTCATACATATTTCACAATAAAAATGAGAAAATTCTACTCTGAAGAAATGATAAAATTTATTTAAATTTCTAATCCTATTTGACGAATCTCAGAATTCTTAATTAAAACTTGATTTTACGCACAAACAAAAATACGTTATATTATTAGAAAAGTTAATAACTTAAATAACTTATTTAATAAATAATTTAATAAATAATTATTTAATAAATTTCCAATTAAAGTTAAAGGGATTTTGAAAATAAGCAGAGGGACAGTTATATAGAGGATTTACTGTATTTCCCCCTTTAACAAGGGGGATGTTCTTCTCGCAGAAAATCGTTAGAAATTGTACCAACATACCGGCAAAAAGTAATAATCCCTTTATTGGGTAATTTGAGAGACAAAATAAGAAGGAATATAATTCATAGGTATCGTGTAAAATACCCAATACATCATCCAACTCGTTGCCATTTTAAATAATTTTTAAACATTTCAAAGCTAATTTTTAGAAAAATGTTTTCTAATTCTTCTAATGATTATTATATAGTAAAAAATGATTTAAATTCAATGAATTTTGTAAAATTTAATGAGGAAGAAAACAACAACAATAATTATGTTAACAATTCATTTCAATCAAAAAATAATACATGTTCCCCCTTCCCAACAAAATGTTGTGTTTGTGGATATATTTGTAGTGGATATGTTCATTATAATGTTGTTTGTTGTGATGGTTAGTATTTATGTAGTAGTAAATAATTAATTTACTTTGAAGGATTTATTGTAATTAGAGATCGGTCTGGATCTGGATCCAGTCTGGATTTTTCCCGGATCCAGAATCCATATCCACGATTTTTGAAAATACCGATCTCTAATTGTAATCCGAAAAGCTAACAGAATTTTATTTTTTTTATTTAATTAAATTAATTAATTAATTAAATAGGTTGTAAACACTTTTTCCGCCGTTGCTGTAATGCTAAAGAATTATACAAATGTAAAAATGGTGGGAATTGTAATGTGATGAATGGTAAAAAGATTGAGAAAATAAATTGAGAAATAAAATTAAATAAATAAATAGTAGTAAATACCGTATTCATTTAAAGCTTTAATTGTTTATTTTTCAATGGGACTCCTTTTGTTCAATTTCTAAACTCAATTTATTTCAGTTGCAATAAAATGCAAAAGTTGCCGTTTTGATAAATGTGTTCTTGTTGGAATGAGAATCCAAACAATAAGAGGGGTTTATGCTAAGAGTTTACCAGAAATATTTGAATTACTTGAACAAAAAAGGAATGAACTTCGAGCTGAAGGAAAATATTTAGAAAATTCTGTAACAAAAAGCAAAACAAATATAAAGGTATTTGTTGGTTTAAGGAGGGATGTAGAGCACCGATTAGACATGTTTCCTGATCCCGAAAGTACTTTTCACGAAATTTCCGTTCGGTAAAGTGTTGTAATCGGGGACCTTCTTTATATCGAAAGTATAACTATAAAGCTTTTAAATAATTTATTTATTTTAGCCTGGATCATTGTTCATAAACAAGGACAACTTAATAATTGATTTACTTATCTCAGTCGAGAGAAATGCACAACGAGTTAGAAATTCAGTTACAAGATTGCCCCCTTTATATTATAATAATGCTTGCAATACAATCGAAAACCTGATTAATCGAAAAGAAAATCTTATTTCTAATAGTGATGAATTTTCGGTTTTTAAAATTAAAATCAAATAAAATAATAACTAAATAATTAAATTTAAAGTGTCAGGAACGGGGTGCTATTTCATTAGAAGCTATTGGATTTGTTCTCAAAAATGGATTTTTTAAAACTCCACCTTTGTCTTTAATGGAGGATCTTCTTTTAATCGTTGATATTGGAAAAACAATGCCTTCCTTCAACGATTTAGATTTATCTGATAAAGTAAATTTTATTGATAAATGTTCAGAGTTTTAATAAATTAAAATACCCGATCCTAGAGAAGGCGTCGAACCTTCAGTTTTACGTTAAGATATTGCCAAGCTGTAGAAGAACTATAATTCCTGGAAATATCAATTTCGGGTATTGATAGTAGCAGGGAGAAAATTTGATACACCCTGGGAAAGCCCTAAAGGGTAAATCGACAATTACATTCTGTGAAAGTGGATATTTCCCTCGGAAGACAGAGAACTGTGGTTAATTAACAGTCATAAAAAAGATTGCTGAATGTTTAGCCTTTAAAGAAATGAATAATTTGTCTAATATTTTCAGATTTGTCTTTTAACTCAGATTACTATGCCGCTTTCAATTTTGTTAGTGGCTTATTATTCTTATACAAAAAAATATAATGCAGTAATTCTGCCAACTGGAAGTGGGCTTTCAATGGCTTTCGGTTTCAGTGGAGAATATTATAGAGGAGATAAAACGTATAATTTCTTTAATTGTTTAATAATCTTTCCCTTCTCTAATATAGAATAGCCAAACTTTCTAAAAAAGTATTTACTGATAGTATGGGACCATTCAATCGAGTACAACTTACTGAAGAGGAATATGTTCTCCTCCGTGCTATAATTTTTTGTCATTCATTTACTGATGGACTGAGTAAACAAGGAAGGGAATTGTTGTTAAATGAGTCTGAAAAATATTCGAAAATATTAATGAAAATTTTACAGGTGAGTAAGAATAGAGAGATTGGATAGAACAGGGTTACACTTTTCTTCATCCCCAATTTTTTCAGAATCGTCATGGAGATCTTGCGGGTGCTAGAAGATTTACAGAATGTGTCCAGTTAATTCAAGCTTGTTTCTTCTTTGGACATCAACACAGTCTTTTCTTCAATTATTTGGCTAATGTATACCATCGTGATACTTTCCGAAATGTAATGCCAGAAGCTTTTGTTAATCTTTGCCTTAGAAACAAAATGAACTATCATTAAATATATTTATAAATTCGTTTCCCCCCATATTTTTAACATTTCCAAAATTAAATATTTTCAAAGAGTAGAACGTTAACTTTTAGTATCTCCAATAATTACACAAATTGTAGAAAAATATTTTAATAAAACTGATTACACTCTGTTCCAAAATTATAAAGTCACCCCTATTTTTTATCATATCTCATTGAAAAGGTATCGAAATTTTTTGAAATTTTTACATAATTTATATTTTTCTATTTAAAATTTGATTTTTTGGTCATAAAAAATTTTTTAAATGTACTACAAATTTGATTTATTTAGGGAAGATTTTAAATAGAAAAATATAAATTATGTAAAAATTTCAAATAAATTTCGATACTTTTTCAATGAGATATGATAAAAAATAGGGGTGACCTTTAGTGTTCGGCACGGTACGGTATACCGCGGTATTTTTCCCGGTATAATTTTGGAACAGAGTGTAAATGCCAGAATCGACTCAGAAAAATAAAAATGAGGACAAAACGCTCTACTCTTTACGAATATTATCCAAAATTACTAAATGATGGTCAAGTCTAAAATAATGAGGATTTAATCATATCGAAGTTTTATAAACTTTAAAAATTATAATATTTTTATAAAAATTTATTCAGAAATAATGAGTAGAGATCAAAATTTGCCAAAATTTTGGGATTCTTCATAATTCAGCTAAATTTATATCCAAAAATAAAATCTCTATTTATCGACGACAAATGGGTCAAACAATCGCCAAAATGCATGGCGCTCAGCCATTATTAAAACTATGTATTTGCTCCCAAAATGCGGGTAGGGGAAAACTACACAGGATATTATTTTTTCAGCAAAATTATATCCTAGTTTTCGCCATTCCCTAAATATTCTTTGTAATACCAAGATGAAAATTGTAAAAAGTAAGATTCGCTCAAAATTTAACTTTATGTATAATTTTGTGACTTTAAACTAAATATAATTTTGTAAATAAAAAAATTTCTTTAAAGAGTAATAAAATTTTATCACATACGTCTCTTTTTAATAGCAGTTTATTTAAAATATTTTGTGTAAATTACTATATATTTTTCTTTAGTTTCCATCTCGACATTTTATGTATGTTATTGTGGCATCTAAAAATATTTTTTAAAAAAATAATAAAATTAATGGAACTTGTTGCTCTTCCAACAACACCGTCTAATGGCTCTAACCAATCAAATGCCTTTCTAGACAAATCAACATGGTTAACTGGGCATCCAGGGCATTCATTATTTATTGGAACTGTTAAACTGAAACCGAATTAAATAAATTAAATATTTATTAAAATTACGTTTTGCCTTTGTATTCAATTTTTACACATTTATTTATACAAATTTTGTCATTTCTCACTACATGCTTGTCTTCAAAACAAGATGGAATCCATTTAGCATTACTATCGAAAAGTACATAAGAAGCTGCTGCAGACATTCCTGACTAAATTTTTTGGAAAAATAAATTTAAAAAATAAAATTTTTTTCACAAAAAGGACATACAATAGAAGCACTAGCAGTGTCAATTCCGCACGCCCCCTCTCCCCCAATGTCATAAAAAGTAAATATTCCATCCCTTGGTGTATCCAAATAAGAGTCAACTACTCCAGAAGCATTTTCTTCACTAAGGCACATATTTTTTGCAACAGCTCTGTCTGGATCGACAATTAATGTTTTTCCTCCGGGAATAGGAGAATCTGTTGTATATTTGGCTACCCGACACTTGAGGATATGATTTTTGAGGACTAGACATTTGAGGACCGACTTTTGAGGACGCGACCTTTGAGGACGCGACCTTTGGGGATGCGACTTTTGAGGACGCGACCTTTGAGGATGCGACCTTTGAGGATGCGACTTTTGAGGATCAGACATTTGAGGATACTCTAATGTCAAAAAAAATAAAAATGTTAATTTTTTGTTAAAAAATTTTAAATTTTATAATTTTATGGGTTGTTCACGGCCTAACGAGCAAATAGTGATCATTATTAAATATACCTAAGCATTTCAGTTTTCGAAATAGTCCGTGTCCGTCCGTGTTTTGTGTGTCCGACAACACAAAAACTAAACACAAAAAAGTAATAATTTTTCTCTTTTAATCTTTTCTCTATCATTGAATATTCCACAGAGAAATTCATTTGAAGCAGAGATGGGTCGGAACAGCCAGAGGTGTCGGAAATCGGAAGTGTCGGAAATTTCAAGGGGTCAAAGTGAATATAAAGGTATTTGGGCCTGATATCGGGGTATTAAGTGGAGTAAGGTGTATATCAGGGATTTGGATATCTGGTTATTTGGCCTTACAATTTTAGTTCGCCTGCGGGACCAAAAAAAGAGATCTGGTCATAACCTTACAAAAATCTCAAAATCTATTAGCTTGTTATTCCAAAATTCTAAATCCTCCTTAACCGGTGCACTTCATATCCTCTTATCCTTCCTAAAGTTTCTTAATCCTATATCCTTCTAGACATCGAGGTATTCTTCCTATATCCATTCGAATCCACTGATATCCTTGATATAAAGATCAATAGAATCCACTGATATAAAGATCAATAGGTTAACCTCCTTTGATAACACTTAAATCCGCCTTGATCAATGCGGACCCCTTTTATCATCCGATATCAAACCTCTTATATCCACAAATTCACTTATACACCACCGCTAATCCTTAATAACTCCTTAACCCGAAAAAAATGCGCGAATCATAAAGAACAGTTTCCGTCGTGATCATCTAAATATCGGGAAAATTCAATAGTTGCTCGTTAGGCCGTGAACAACCCATAAAATTATAAAATTTAAAATTTTTTAACAAAAAATTAACATTTTTATTTTTTTTGACATTAGAGTATCCTCAAATGTCTGATCCTCAAAAGTCGCATCCTCAAAGGTCGCATCCTCAAAGGTCGCGTCCTCAAAAGTCGCATCCCCAATAGTCGCGTCCTCAAAGGTCGCGTCCTCAAAAGTCGGTCCTCAAATGTCTGGTCCTCAAAAGTCATATCCTCATGTGTCGCGCCACGGTATATTTATTATTATTATTTCCCCCATTTCCTGAAGATTTGGTTGAAGTTTTAATTTCATCGTTGTTTCCTTTCCTTTTAGTATTAGATTTTGTTACTTCATTATTTGGGTTTGTTTCTGTTGTGGTTTTTATTTTTCCGTTTCCTTTATTTTTATCTGATGATTCTGTTGTTGTTGTACAATCATCATCTTCATTGTTATTATTTGAATTACATTCGGTAACATTTAGAATATACAAAGTAGGCATTCCATTTCCTTTAATTATAAGACCAGCATCATCGAAGGAACTTCCAGGCTCGATTATAACACCTTTTGGAGTTCTGTATTTATTGTCTCCACGTAAACGGACACTTCTGTTTGATTGAGTTACTGACTAGAAAATATAAATTTCTAAAGGAAATAAATATTTAAAGGAAATATTTAAATTTTTATTAAAATTTTAGAAATATTTAAATATTTAAATATTAAATATTTAAATTTCTAAAGGAAATAAATAAATAAATTATATTTTTAATATGTATATTTTGAAGATACAAGGCTTTTTTGCTTGGCCCTAAACTTAAAATTCTTTCCTTTCTTAATAGGAATAGAATTGTAGTCCTTTTAATGGTCAGTTGAGGACAAGTGTAAGACAGAGGACAAGACAGACAAGTGTTCTGCTAGTTATAGCATTATAGAATATAGCTGGATTCATTTAAGCAAGCTAAATCTAACATAGATAATATAAAAGGATTCGATATTTTTAGACTAAGTGTGCTTATAAAACAATGGGATTTCGGTATCCTTCTCACCGTTTGAGAAAATTTTAAATAAATTATATTTTTAAGACATTCCCAAATAATTCCAAATTTTCTCAAATTAACAAAAAATAAATAAAAATAATTAACCCCATGTGGCAAAGAAAGAAAGAATTTAACAGAACATATTGGAGTTTGTCCATTATTTTTAATTACAATTTGTATATTGCTACTTCCCTTTTTAGATTCCAAAACATTATAAGAAATAGAAACAGAATTAATTGGAGTTGTATTTATTAATAAAAATTTTAAAGAAATTAAAAAAATAATTAAAATTTTATTAATTATTAAAGTCATTTTATTTTTAAAATTATTTTTGGGGGATTTTTTAATGACTTTTTTAAAATAATTATTTCTTGAATATTCACTTATTTATAAATAAATTTAAATTTAAATTGAAAAATAAGCTTAATACGTAATTAAAAACCGGATATTTACATTATAAAAATTTTTTAAAAAATTTTTAGAATTTTTTCCACGTGTTTTTTATTCTTTATTTTTTAATTTCTCTAATTATTTAATAAAAGAATTTTATAAAATTTTTTTTTGAATTTCCGCTAATATAAAAATTATTTATAGAAATAAATCTTTAAAATTTAAAGCTTCTAAAATTTAATATACTAAAATATACCTAATTAAAATATATAGTTTGTTGTATATATTAAGTGAAATTAAATATTAAATAAATTCCAGCTTTAAAATAAACGTGACAAATTTAAATAAATATTAATTTTATTTGAAATCCAACTTAAATATTTTTATTAATAGATTTTATGGTTTATAATAGTATTTTTTTATATTAAACGGATTAAAAAATTGACAGGGTTTTGGATTTCAGATAACCGTGATATACCTGATATGTTTAAAAAACCAATAGGTTTACCCCCCTCCTGGCATTCGTGGGTAATGATTGATGATGTTTATGATGATCCAAGCTGTCGATGATCTGTCGATGATCATTCAACCTCCCATCAATTTTTAATGTACCAACAATAGATGACAACGATGATGATTCCCCAATTCCAATAAAACAAAACCAAAAAAATAAAATGAGAATGCAGAAACACATCCCCACTAAGTTTTCATTTTTTATTTCTTAAAATTATGTTCAAAATCAAAAACTTCTATCAGACACAAACCTTCATTGGACTACTAAACTTTGAATAAACTAATAAATATGAAAATATTTATTTGGGTATTTTACAATATGACAGCAAGTTTAAGGCAGATAAGGATACCCTCTATTCACAAACAATTTTAAATAATTTTAAAAAATCAATTTATTTTTTATAATTTTACAAAAATTTTTCTGAATAAACAAGCAATCATTGGATACAATTTCCTTTTTATTTTAATTTTGATTTTTCTAATTCTCAAATCCTTCAAAAAATATTTTATTTATTTCTACGTCCCAACACTTCTTTCAACCAATCCTGAAAAAAATAAAAGGATTTTTGGTAACTTTACTATAAGGATATTTATTTTTTAGTTTATTTAGCATCTCAATTTTACTCTTCTTTATTTATAGAAATAATCAAAATTTGTGTTTCTTTGTTTTATAAGGATTAGATTGATTAGTTTTAAAAATCGGAAAACTTAATTCGTTTTACAGAAAGTTAAATTTTGATGCGATAGTACCGAATTATACTTTACAAAAATCCGGAAAAATTCAAAGGAAAATAAATTTTTATTTTACACAAGCGTTAATTTTAGCTACAAAAATAATTATTTTAATATGATTTTTAAAAGTATTTATTTTTTACCTTTGTGCATTGATAAATAGCAGAAATTTCCAACATCCAAGTGTGCATACTTTAATTGAATTTTTAAAAAGAATTTTGTAAAAATTTTTATTAAAAATTTCCATAAAAATTAATTTTGATTTATTTTTTGATAAATAATTTTATGAAGGAATTGTAACAATTCAAAAATTAAGTTCCTTTCAAATAAAGTTGTTGGGGACCGCTCAAATGCCCTTAAAATTTCCCAACAATAAGACCAACAATCATTAATTAACCGATTGAAACAACCCTAATTTTAAACCCAAAATTAATTATTTAAGGAAATATTAAATAAAACATTTTTTCAATTAAAAAAATACCTAAGAGGACCGTTATATGTACGTCTACGCCACAGAGAAGGTGCATAAAGTTCTCGTTTTTGTTCTTCCTAAAAATTTATTTAAATTTGTTTAATTAAAATTTAATTTAAACCGTTCTTTCCGAAGCCATCAAAGAAAGACAGAAAATTTTTTATAATAAAATTCTAAAAAAAATTAGGGAGAAAATTCAAAAATTAAATAAAAAATATTTAAAAAAAATTAAAATTTTTTGAAGAAAACATTTTAAAAAAATCAAATTTATTTTTCCAATTTTAAACAAAAATTTATGTAAATAAACGATAGTGATCTTTGAATTAATTTTTATTTCCTAAGTCTCACTCAAAAATCAAAATTTTTCGATTTAATGTTTATTGCTGAACCGTCCATCAAACCAATCCTGAAAATTGTCGATTTTTTTAAATTATTGATAATTTTGAATTTTGCTCCTCCAAACAGGGATGGTGGGTTACTGAAACCCAAGACTCGGAATATTTTTCGACTCAAACCATGATCCGAAGAAAATTCTGCAAACCCTGATTTCACAAGAATTTTCTATTTCTAAAATCTTTGATACAAAATCAGAAAATTTTTTCTCAAATTTTCTTAAATTTAAACAAAAAAATTCAACAAGAAAAACCTTAGCACAACACAAAACAGCAGTAAACGTCAATACACTAGCAGTTCCATAAACAACTTTAGGCCCACTTTTTGTTTTCATCATATCAACAGATTTATCGAGAAGTCGACAAACAAGAGGAGTGTACTTAAAAAGAAAAAATTTTTTTTTAAATTTTTTGATTAATTTAAAAATAAACCGTTTTACCAGCCATCAAGAGAAAATTATTTTTAAATAGAAATTTGAAAAAAAACCTAAAAAGAAAATTTAAATTTAAAAAATCTTTAAATTAGAAAAAAGAGATATAAATACGGGACACTCCAAACATGTATTTGCATATTTTAACAGGAAATATTAAGATAATTAAGAAAAAACATTTTGAATAAAAAAATTCATTATTTTATTGTACAAAGAATTGAAAAACAAAAAATATTTAAGATGACGAAATAGGTAAATAACGAACAGAAATACATTGACGCAAAAAACGCCCTTTAAACAGAGGGCTATTTGGTCTATATGAAGACTTCCTTCCATTAGGCCCAACATAGATGTAGGGAACTAAAAATTAAATATAGATTTAGAAATTGTTTTCAAAATAATTTCAATTTTTTATTAAAAATATGTGAAGGAAAAATCCTTACGTCTGCAAACATAGTATTTTGCCCAACCAAGCTCTATCCCCTCCACAGCACCAGGAAAGAAATAACCATCGTCATCAGGCATCTTAAAAATTGAATTATAAAATAAATTTGAAATATTAAGATAATTAGAACGTCAATTGTAAAATCCTCAAAAATTCATAAAATAGAAACAAAAAATACAAAAGATTATAAATATCAAAAATAGAATTTTTAAACTTAAAATTCAGACTAATTTGTAAACAAAACAAAAATAAACTTGCCTGTATTCGTGGCTGTAAAGTAACAGAAACAGGCGCTTTAGGTGTTACTACATGTATTCTCATTAATTGTGCCATAATTCGCGGCTTTCTGCAAGGACAAGTCAGCCATAAAGGGAGATCAGCATCCAATAGAGGGCCAGCATCTTGGTTTAAAGGCCCATAATCTTTTCGATGTTTGAGAGGTTTGGCTGGTTCACCACACGTGAAACGATGGCCACGAGGACATTCATAATCGAAACCGACAAAAAGCTAAAATTGTTAGAGGAAAAAATGAAAAAATGATTTTTAAAAAGATTTCCTTACCTTAACCTTTTCATTACTTTCTGTTCTACCATGCGCAATTCCATTTTGTAAATTTCTCAAACATTGATCTGTTGGATTAGCACCAATTAATTGCATTTCACGAACCCATCTTTCAGTATTAACTGAGAGTCTTACACTCCATGGAAGTAAATATCTATTTGGTAAATATATTTTAAATTATTCAAAAATTATTTTTACTCTGAGCCACTTCGAAAACGTGCTGTCCTATCATGACCACGAATACCAGTTGAATGATTATATAAAGATGAGTGACCAATACAAACAACAGAGAATGAAGGGAAGAGAGGAAGTAGAGAAGGAGGCGAATTGGTATGAGGTACGTGATCGAGATATTGGCCTTTAAAAAACTTTGTTATATTCTAATTTTTAGTTTTGAGATTGAGACTTAACCAATCTTTAATTGCCAACTAAATTTCAAAATTTAAATTTAAAAACCTTTGAAATTTTCCTCCAATTTTGAATCGTCCATATTTTCAATCTTTGACTGTGTCTCTTTTGAGACATCTCTTTTGGTGTCAATATTAATATTTTGTTGTTCTGGTCCAGTTCTAGTCAAATGAGAGTCATATTCATCTAAATAATGTAATTCTGGAGGTTCAGGTGATGATTCTACATCTTCATTATCATTGAGAATACCCATAGTTGATGAACGGGCATTTGAATGAAATGATGTCTGTTCTTGCTTAAATAAAAAAAATTAATTTCTAAATAGAAGATGTGTAATTCTGAAGCCTTAACCTATTTAATTCTTATTAAATTTAAAATATAAAACAGCTAGTAAATTCTAAACAATCAAAGAAACCAACAAAATAAATTTTGTAAACATTAAAATCCCCTAAACCTCCTCAATTTCAACATTCATTTCTCTTTCTTCCTCTTCCTCCTCATCATAATCTTCCTCCTCCTCTTCACTAACTTCCTCATCGGATATTATTACATTCTTTTTTCTAATTGGTTCATCTTCATCATATTCGTTTTCACCCAACAATAAAATTTGGCTAGGATTTAATTTTAACTTTTCTTTTTCATCTTCCTGAGTTTGTGATAATTTAATTTTATTTATTTTTTCTCCAATCTCTTCTCCACTCTCTTCATCATCTCCCTCATCAAAGAAACGAACATTAAAATCACTTGGATCTATTGCCAAACCTCCACCTATTTCATTTGTGGTGTCAACTTCCTCATTATCTTTAGATTCTGATTGAGGATTTGATATAGTTTTCTTTACATTTCCTATAAAATGAAAATTATTGAAGAAAATGGATTGGTATTTGTGGAACGACAATAGAATTATGCTAACAAAGGGAACTTTTCGAACTGTCAGTAAAAATTTTTAAATAAAAATTATACCATCATGTAGAGCATAATCGAAAACCTATTGTAGTTTCTAGCTTTTTTTGCTCCTGACCCCATTTCGAAAAATTATAGGGCTTCAAAGTTTTAGACATTTGAAGCGGTCGAGTCTCCCTCACTTTTCTTATTAAAGAGAAATATTCTCCCGTTTTTAGTACTGGAAAACCTCCAACAATAAAAAAAGTTGAAAGGATCCAGCAAAAAAATATCTTATAAAAACCTTGCATTGAAATTACATCCGAATAAGATTTTTGTTTAATTGATTCATTTAATTTATCATTCTCAACAAATTCCTCAAGTTTATCAACATTTTTTAATTCCAATTGTGCAGTGGATACATCAAACAATTTAAATTTATATTTATCTAAATTTGCACAGCAAGAACCAAAATTAAAATCATCTCCTATTTCGTTGTAAAAAGTGAAATTTGCTTCCTAAATTAAAAATAATTTTAAAAATCTTATTAAAAACCTTCAAAGTAAAAGGATCATTTCGAATACGTCGAGACATTCCACAGTTACACATTGAAAATATTTTTACCCCAGAACAGTGTTGACTTTTAAAATTATCAGATTTTGTTTGAAATTTTTGATGTTTGCGGCCAGTACTTCCACTTCTATCGCGGACAATTTTTAAATTATCATCATCATCGTCATTATTCAGCAATTCATGATTTAACTTAAAAACATAAACTTTGAGAAAAACAAAAAAAAAACAAACTTTATAAGCACAAAATTGGCCTGTTAAGGAACGTTTCTCACATCGCTGATGCCCATCTTTCCAAATATTTTCACATTCAAGTTCTAATTGAGATATCAATTTATCAATATGATGATGACCTGCCGATCGAGGAAAAGTGTGGCGTAGATGATCAACAGCCATTTTTAACTAAAATTTAGAAATAAAAATAAAATTTACAAAAAAATGAAACTGAATATTCATGTTCGATTTTAGAAAATACAGGATCACCGCCACCAGTCATTTTTGGTTGAAGTGAAAGTTGATTGTTGTAAATGACACGAGATGAGCTAATTGCAGATTCCACAAGACTATTTTTAAATTAATTTTGGTAAATAAAAAAGCCGCATGAACCCATGCTCATTGTTAATTTATATTAGAGCCGATACGATAAAACGAAAAAAGCGGAATATGAAGGGAATATAAATTGAACTTTCCTTCGCTTAATCCGTGGATGAAATTAGCATGGGATAAGAGGGGCAGATGGGCAAGTTTAAAAATTCCACATTGATAGGGGAATTTTCTCTATTAAATCCACCAAAAATCCTCTAAAATCCATCGATTAAATCCCCTAAAACCCTCTATTCGCCCATTTCAACCTTAAAACAATATTTTTTATTTAAAATTAACCATAAAAAATCCAAAAAATCGAAATAAAAAATAAAAACCTATTAATTGATTCAATTTCTGGTGAAATAGTAACTTTTAAATCAAAACTTTCTCCATTTTTTTCTTCATAAATACAACGTTTTAAAAGTTTTGCTGCCTCAATAAATTGACCAAGTGTAGGTAAAGGTGTATTTTGTACTTTATTTGAAGTTAAGTCTTTTCGTAATTTATTTATAGCTTTGTGAAGAAAAAATGGAAAATTGTAGTCGGACGAGTTTTCGAGTTCTAAAGATAAAATTTTTTGGAAATAATTTAATAATTAATATGATATAGTGATTGAAGAGAATTTTAAAAAAATATTTGATTTTCCGAGAAAATGCCAACTTTTATAAGAACATAAAGGTCTTAGAGAATTTCTCAAAATCATCACTTTTCCAGAATGATTTTTAGTGCATTCTCATGCCTATTTTCTCTTAAATAATATACTAAATTTCCCAAAAAATTAAAAAAATATTTTTCCAAATATTTAAAAAAGCAGCTAGTATTTAAAAAAACCTTTCTTATCCAATTTTGATGGTTCAGTAATTTGATTAATTAAACGAAGAATTTCTTCTGAATTAATACAATTGCCATTTCCTAAATTACCACTTTTATTACTGCTAACTTCATCTTCTCCACCAGTCATTTGTCCCAAAGACCCAAATAAAGCTTCAGCCAATTCGTTGTTAACATCAACAGGTATTTCTGACTGATTGAAACAATAAACAAAAGGAGTGCCAGAAGCAATAGTTATTTGGGCAAAGGAAGTATTTGGGCTTAAGAAGGGAGGAAAATAAATTTTAAATAATCTAAAAACTACTGTTTAATGTCCACAAGTCCGTGCTGTTTCAACAAATTTGCAATTTGTGTTTCCAGACATTTTTCCATTTTCTCAAGAAGTTCCTTCTTTAAAAAATAAAATTATAAATATTTCTTGTAAAATTAAGAGAAAACCTTTTTTGTAGAATTTAAATCGCTACGTAATGGATTTCGATGAAAACAAAAAAGTAAACGAGGAGAAGCTCCAATTCTGCAAGTATTAACAAAAGAAGAAGGAAATTTTGTTGACAATTCAGTTTCAGGGATTGAAGAAAAAGAAAAACGAATACGTCGGGAAATGGATGACCTAAGAATAAAAAGTAAATAAAAATTAGAATTCGAACCCGGGCCGGTAGCCTGAAAACGGGGTATTTTAATAAAATCCGGTTTTTCGAGGTTTCCGAATTTTGGGGTTTTGCCCGAAAACCAAGCCCGGGTCGACTTAAAAGAAAAAAGCTCGGATACCGGGCCCGATAAAGTGAAAAGTTCGAACTCTAATAAAAATAAAATGAAAATTATGATTTTAAATAAACTTAAAAATTAAGTTCTTTTTAAGAAATTCCAATTAATTAAAGAGTCATAATTTAAGATAATTGTGATTTTAAAAAATCTGATTAGACATTTTTATAGAAAAATTTTTAAAAGAATAATAACCCCAAAATTAAAAAATATTTTCTTTTCAAAATTCACAAAATTTACCTCAATTTATTTAATCGCTTTAATAAACAAATCCACTCCAGATCAAACCGACATCCTTGTTCAATAAATATAAGAGCATGACAAAGAGGGAAAATTTGAGCAAGTGCAAATAATTGTTCTCGATCGACGAAAGACATTTTTTCAAAAAATGACTTAAATTTAAAATTTATTCAAAAGATTTATTTCAATTTTAATTTTTAGGGCTAATAAAAATTTTAATTAATTTTTTTTCAAAAATCATAAAATTAATTTAAATTAAACCTTATTTTTAAAGTTTTCATTAATATTATTAAACAATAGATGTTGGAATTCAATATCATTAAATCCATTTATAATAAGCCAAATTATTGATTCTTCTTTATCAAAATGTATATCTATCTAAAAATAAAAAAGAATATTTTTTTGAATTATTTTTAATTTGCGGATTTTTTGAAGAAATTTTAAAAAATCTTTTAAATAAAAAAATATTTTTCTGAAATAAACGTAAAATAAAATAAAAAAAATATTTAAAAATTTATTTTAAAATTACCAAAGGAGAACTTTCCATTCGAACATTTTCAGTTTTGTTAACACAATTTAAAAAATTATTTTTGTCCATCTCATCTTCAAAAAACACTCGTTCACCCAAAAAATCATTTAATAAATCAGCTTTTGTATTGTCAGAAACTTCCTTTTAAAATTAATTTTTAAAATTTTAATTAAATTTAAAGAAAAACTTTTCCTAGCACAGCAACAATTAAGACAGAAGAATTTAATAATTCTTGGTTGTCAGAAGTTTGTTGTTGGAAAATAAATTGATCAAAATTAGTTTTAATTGATTCAATCATTTTTAAATAATTTAACTAAAAAATTAAAAATAATAAAAAAAATTTTTATTTAAATTCTAAAAAGAAAATTATGGAGTATGTAGACAAATACAAGTTTGAATTATTAAAAAACAAATAAAAACTAATTTTTTCTTGATTAATGTTAATTGTAAAATTTTGAATTTAATCGAAAAATTAAAAAATTAAAAGAGACAAAGTCTGCAAGAAGTCTAAAAAATATTATATGGGATTCCGGTAATCAGATTCTCGGCCACGGCTGGGCGAAGTCTAAAAATAAAAAGCGAAATGCGGAATGCAAAACCTTTCGCGCTGAAAAATGTGGAATATGCGAAAGATTAGGGTTGCCGTTTTCGAGTCGGGCCGACGGTCGAGGCATTTTTTTTCGGGCTTGTTTTTATCGAGTCGGGCCGGTACGAGTCTTTTTCGGGCCTAACTTTATCGAGTCGGGCCGATACGAGTCTTTTTCGGGCCTAAATTTATCGAGTCGGGCCGGAACGAGTCACTTTCGGGCCTGACTTTATCGAGTCGGGCACCGAGACATTTTCGAGTCTTTTTTTTAAAAGATTTATTTAAAAATAATTAGTGGATTTGGAGGGATATCTCTGAATTAAAAGGTATATCGATGGATCAGGAGGGTAAAGGAAGGGCTGAAGAGAATTGAAATGGATATCAGTGGATTTGAGGGATTAAGGTGATTTAAATTATCGGAGGATTGATGTGAGATATTGCTAGATTTGGTTTTATTAAAGGAGATCAGATGATTAAGGGGTTCAGGATCGTATATCAGATGATTAAGGTGATATATTGTAATGGGATTTAGAAGGAATGAGGAGATTTGAAGGGATATCGGGACAGTAGAAAGGAAGAAATCTGGCCACTTAGTCTTCCAAAAGTCTTAAACTTTTCGACTCCGGCGGTGAAAAGGATGAAATCACTGATATACCTCCAAATTACTGGTGCCACTTAAATCCACACTTAATCCCTCAAACCGCCTTATATCCTCAGATTACCCCTTATATCCCGGATGGTGGAATGGTGGACTGCGGGTTGCCTAAGATTGCGTGTTTTTTGACTTGTAGATTTAAGATTGCGATTGTGGATTTTAATGTTAGAATTGCTGACTGCGGAAACTTCCAGACTCTCAAAGATTGAGTTTCAAAAGTTCAAATGGGACGGGATCCCGCGGGATATATCCCGTAAATCCCAATAATCCAGCTTGCCACTTAAAGCCAGTAAGTTCGAGATGTGAAGCAAAATATGGAGCTAAAAATTCTTCCTTTCAGCGCCGCAGGCGAAAATTTTTCGAATTTTGGATGGCCAAAGAGCCAGATTTCTCCAATTTTTGACCATCGAGTCTTATTCGAGTCGGGCCGACTTTTTCCGAGACAATTTTTTTCGGGCCTGTTTTTATCGAGTCGGGCCGTTACGAGTCTTTTTCGGGCCCAAATTTATCGAGTCGGGCCGTTACGAGTCTTTTTCGGGCCCAAATTTATCGAGTCGGGCCGTTACGAGTCTTTTTCGGGCCAAACATCGAGGCATGACTCGATCTTTCGGTCCGAGTCGGTCCATTTTGGCAACCCTACGAAAGATGCGAAACGCGAAATGCGAAATTAGCCCAGCCCAGTTCACGGCCACATTCAACGTAAGCACTAAACGGACCCTTATTTTTATTTTTTGATATTTTGTATTTTTCAGTTTTTTATTTTTATTGATTTTACATTCATTAATTTTTTTGTTAATTTTATTTTTTTTTCTTAATTCATTTAAATTATTTGGTAAAGTTTCGACTTTACTGATTCCGAAAAAATAGAAGTGATCTTTCGATATTTTTGAGGTTTGCCAGTAGGTAACGAGTTTTTTGGTAATATTGAAGCGTACAGACCCTCTTTTTTCAATAATTTTCCCCCTATATTTTTACAAAATGGTTAGACTTTCTCCTTTCTTCCATCCAATTTGCCCTTTTAATTTTTGCCTACAATCATTCAAAAAGAATTATTTAATTTTATACAAGTGCAAGTACATGCAAAAAACAAGTAAAAAGGAGGAGAAGAAAGGAAAAAGTGTATATTATAACTTCGTCTAAAGTTGCCGAAAAGTAATAATTTTGATACTACGCGACTCATTGTCATCTCGAGGAGACAAGTTAGAGATTAAACATAAAATTTGCAATTTTTAATTTCCAAACCGGTCGAATTTGGGTACGGGAATCGAGCTAAATAGACTTGGTATCATCTTATAATACCAAATAGCATTAAATACCAAACTCCCTAAAAACCCTCGAAATACCAAACCAACTAAATCTTCGCTGGAAAACTTTTTGTGCTGCTACGAAGGTAGGACGGGTATGGTCTTCGCTACACAATCACTACGTCCACCGCGAGCGAAGCGAGCTCGACATATCCAGCTCATCTGTAGCGGCATTTTCTATGCAAAAACTTTTCACAATATTCTTGGAACGAGCTTCCCATTTGTTAAAGCAACATTTCCCATCGTCGGTATTTCAATCTGGTATGGGGTTATTTGTGTGTTTGGTAAACTCGGCACACTCGATTATCTCTTATCAAGCCTCAAAATTATGGAAAGAGCACTTCCTTATTTTTTCTGAATTAGTAAAAACGACCTTTACCAAATTTTTTAGTTTAGTTATATTTTAGCATTCAATTTTTCAAAATTTAACAATGTCGGGATATTATAGGAAAAGGACTACAAAAAAGAAAGTAATCATTTTTATTCTTAATAAAATTAATTTCTAAATTTTTATATCTTTATACTGAATTTTCTTTTAACAAACTTTTTTTAAATTTCTCTTTGTCTTCAAACTTTTTTTATTAGGACACTCAACTTGATGATGATTTAATTGCGTTAGACCACGTCGATTTGAATGCATGCTGGCGTATCTACAATTTGAACGAGTTTGGCTGTGACGCTCATATTCCACCAAATCCAAAGTATTTTTAAGATTTTTAAGTTAGTATGGTTTCTTTTTGGCTTTAGTATGGTTTCAGGTTTTGAATTTTCCTTGACTCACAATCAGTATCTAAAATTAGGGGATTCTACTTAAAACGGGGGTTTATTTCTTGGACTTTTTTACTTTTTATATCTCATGATTCCAAGCCTCACCTTTATATACTTTTTTAAATCTTTTTTTTAAATTCAGAACACGAAATTGTCGTCTCAATCCATTCTGTATATACCGCCTTGGATTGGAAAAGTTTGACAAATGTTTGCAAACCCAAAAGGAAGAAGCTTCTAGCAGCAATTCTGAGCCTTTAATTCGTCGCAATCCAAATGTACAACCTTGTGGCTTAGTTAATTATGGAAATTTTTGTTATGTCAATAGTTTTTTACAGGTTTTTTAAAATTATTTTGTTTAAATTTTAACTTTATTCTGAAATCGTTTATTTTAGTTGAAAGTATTTCTCTTAAGTAAACCATATCAGTCATTCAACTTTATTTGTCGAATCCATAATGTTCATTGTTTTCCGTTATTTCCAAACATATTTCATATATAATTCTAGCTCTTTTATTAATTTTTTTAAAGATTTGGTTCAACGATTTACGATTCCGTCAATGTGTTTATGACTGGCGTGCCGACCCTTTTTGGGAAAAACCGCTCGATGCTAAATTGGATATTCAGGAGGTTATGTGTTGTTTACAACGATTGTTTTTAACTCTTGAATTGACGCCTTTTGTTAGTTTTTTCTTGTTTTTAAATTATTTTATTTCTTTAAAAATCTTTTTAAAATTAATAATCTTTATTATTTACAAAAAATAGGAAACAACCGACGCCAAGGAATTCTGTCAACTATTAAGGCTAGACAATCAACAACAAGACGTCCAAGAATTTCATACTTTATTCTTTGATACTATTGAGAAGAATTTGTTATTTCATCCAAATGGAGAGAAAATACAAGCTTCAATTCGACAACTTTTTCAGGTTTAATTTTTTCTTTTAATTTCTCCAACTTTTCTTTTTTTAGAGTTGTATGCGTCAAACAATTAGTTGTGAATGTGGCCATTCAACAAATGCAGAAAGCGAATATCGTTCATTATTTATCACCATCGATGGATTCAATTCTCTAATCACTGCTATTGACAGCTTCTTTAGGCCTGAACAGTTTGTTTTTATTTTTTGTATGTTTTTATTAAAAAATATTTTTTAAGACTTGCTGACTATAAATGTAGCAATTGTCAAGAACAAGGGAAATGTGTAAAAACAATGGAATACACAACACTTCCTCAAGTGTTAATTATTCAATTGAACAGATATGTCTTTAAAAGGTTGTTTTTAAAAATTCTTTTTGTTAAAATTAATTTTTTAGTTCAAATGAGCGTCATCACAAACTTAAAACCGTAATGCAGTATCCACGTCTGTTGAAAGCAAGCAAATTAAAACCTGATGCTTTGTATAATGAAGAATATGAGCTTTGTGCTGTTATGATACACGAAGGGAATAATACGCATTGTGGGCATTATTATGATTTGATTCGTGATCCTTACACAAAGCAGTGGTTTACCTATAATGATAAGGTTTTGTTTTTATTTGTCTTTTTGTTAAAATTTTGCTTTTAATCTTTCCTTTTTAGCATGTCCAATTAGAAAAACGCGCTCCAGGTTATGAAGGGCAGCGCGAACCAAAAGAAAATTTTGGTCGTCCAACAGCTGATCAAAAGGGTTGTTATGCTTTAATTTATCAACGGAAACCGTCATATACTGCAGCAGAAGTAATGGCTTCTTCAAAAAAATCGTGTCGACGCAGAAGACCCACAGACAGAAGACCCAAGGACAGAAGACCCACAGACAGAAGATCCACAGACAAAAGACCCAAAATCATTTTTCTTATTTTTATTCTATTGTCCTTACCTATGGTCTTTTTGGGGCTTTTGCTGCTCCGGAGGAGCTTTTGCTGCTCCGGAGGATTCCTGGCATGCCCACTCCAGCGATAATGGGAATAGGCTATGTTACTAGTGCAGAGCCCAGCGACCGTTGACTCCCTGCGAGACGCGTGCCGCAAAACCCTGCGCGAAGCGCAGGGTTTTGCACAAGCGTCTCGCCGACTTCCCATAGGTTTACGTTGTTTGTTTTTTGTATCGTAACTTTGTCGAATCTTGTTTTTCTAGGCTTTTATTAAAAATTTTTCCTTGTGGGTCTTTTGTCTGTGGGTCTCCTGTCTGTGGTTCTTCTGTCCTTGGGTCTTCTGTCTGTGGGTCTTCTGTCACTACGCCAAAAAAATTAAATATGCCTCCAGATGAAGTTGTTCAGGAAGTTAAAAATAAAGTAAATTTTTTGAGATTAAATAATTTAATAAAAAAATTTCAGCTGGAAAGTGATTTTATTCGGGAAAGTAAAGAGGCTAATCGTTCAATGCATTTATGGGAATTGCGTGTCAATTCACGACATTCATACTTAAATCAACTATTTCGTGAATTAGAGGTAGAATCTTTTACATTTATTTTCTGATGATACATCTTTTTTCATAATTGTTGACCTTAAAATTTCTTAATTTTTGGTTGGATTTCACTTAAATATACACCATTGACGTTTAAATAATTATACCCAATCCCGAGGGAATTCGTTATCGCTTAGACATCTTCCCTCACCCCGTCAAATTTTTACTTAAATGGAAGTCATCCACTTGTGATTGTAACGTACTTTTGTTTTAAAATTTTTTTTAATTTTAAAAGGTTAGAGACGGTAATGTTCTATCTGAACAACCCGATGAGATTTCATTTTTACCAACTTCATTATTAACCAATTTGTTTTCCAATGAATATGAGGCAGTTAAAGAAATGCATAATTTAAATGAATTGGACAACAACAATACTTTAATACCTAATAACAATGTGGAGGATGGAGAAATTTACAGTTTTGATTATGCTGACTATGAATATATTTACACACCGGAACCTTTAAATTCTGTTAAAATTACTTTATGTAAACATGGAAAAGTACCTTTGGATGCCGTTAAAAAAGGAGAATTGAAAGCTGTGAAAACTGCTGGTTTAAAACGATTAATTGCTGTAGGTTTTATTCTGATTTTTTTAAGTTCTCTTTTTAAAGTGTACCATTAATTTTCTTAATTTTTTTATAAAGGATTCTAATGTTCATTGGAAAGTACAAATGCCAGATAGTGATAACGAACAAACGGCAATTTCTGATATTGGTAGTGATTTCGAGCTTTTGACTGGGTGAGAATTAAATTTTTATTTATAAAGAAAATCCTTGAACTTTTTTTAAATTTTATTAACTTTTAGTGCTGATCTTTGCTCTGAATGCGTTAAGGACCTTAAATTGGAGGCAAACTTCCGACGATCGCTCGTTGTTACTGAGAAAACACTTTCTGATGCATTCAAATCACTTCCAAAAAGGTTTTTTAATAAATTTAGTTTGCCAAAAAAATCTATTTCAGAACTCACGATCCAAGCCGTGCAAGTCCTTTTCCTGTTCTTTCTCCACCTGAAGATTCTGTATGGGTATCAGTTGATCACTTGAAAAAATTTAAGAAAATTGCCTTAACACAAATGGAAAGTTCGGGTCGTTTGAGCAAAAAAGCGGATGAGGATCCGCCTGCAGGTTACTATATTTTTTTTTTAATTTATTTTTTTCGAATTTACTTTTGCCAATTAAAATTTTACTTTTTTTCAGAAAAAAGGCTTAGAGCAGGTTCTGATATTGATGAAGATATTGCCGATGATGGAGAATTTTTAGAAGAACATCGTAGGCAATCAACTTCAAATAATTTTCAATCTTCATCTGAAATTCAAATTGTTGCAGAACATATCAATACTCCACCTCTGGTTAAAAAATTATTTTTTATATTAATTAACTTTTTATTTTTAGAGTGAGAATGTCACCGTTCGTAGGCGTAGACTTTCCAGTTCAATGGATAATAACGAAAATGAACCACCAAATTTCTCGAAAATTTATGACAGAAATGACTCCTTTCAACCTCTAGAACGTGTTGATAGTCTGTCAGTCACTGAAATCCCCGATGATGTACCTACTACCATTCGCTTTAATGAAGATCTTTTATGTAAACATGGTAAATTAATTACATAATTGCTATTCCTTATATGTAGTTATTTTTTAATTTAGGTCGTTTATCATATAAGCCGAAGCGTGCTTGGTTGACCAAAGATGAATGGGGAGTTTTGAAATCTAATTTTATGGAATTTACTAGTCCGTTTTTGTGCTCGTCTCAGGAATGCCCAGATTGCATTGAAGAGTATAATGTAAATTAAATTTTTAATATTTCCTAATTTTATTTTAATGTTTTCTTTAATAATTCAAAAATTCCCACCCTTTGTTAACATTTTTCGATTTTTTTAATTTTAAGGGTTAAGGTCGTCTATTTTAAGGGTTAAGGTCGTCGAAAAAAACCTTGGGTTTACTTTTTGGGAAAGGTTCCAGAAATTCCCTAGGCTAACTTTTCTGTTTTTCCCTTATTATTCTATCAATTTTAGATACTTTCTGAAGTTCGTCAAAGCAATTTAGATCAACTCCAAAAATTATTAAACGAAATCAATCCTCTACTTAAGAATATATTAAATCGAAAATGGACGCTAGAGGAATTGGGTCTTACTTACAAGTTCATGCTTTGTTCTGATTTTCATAGCAAAATGAAGAATATTACAAATCGTTCAAAGTATTTTTTTATTTTTAAACATACTTTAAAAAATTTTTTGAAAGGCAAAAGCAGGTGGTAGAAATCCCTCGAATTTGTCAGGATTGTATACTCTGTCAACATGGCCGTCCATACTTGCCTTTAATGCCATCAGAAAATCAAGAAGAAAGTACTTTATTTGATCAAGTTTTGGATGCAGGTTTGGACCAACAAAAACAATCGAAAAAGCAGCCAAATGGGGTACCCTTGATGGAGTATGAATGGCAACAATTGGTAGCTGCTTACAATAAACATGTACCTGAACAGATTGAGCCCAACCCTATTTTATTTCAAGAGGATGGTAAAGAAAATTTTCATATTTTTCCTCTGTAAGATACACCCAATAGTGGATACACCTCAATTTAGGATTCGGTTTTGTATTTTGGTTGGCCAATGTGTAGGGAAACTGCTTAAGCGATACCCTCTATTTATGTAATCTCCAAATCTTCCAGCCTCGAATGTATCTTACAGTGAAATATATTCTTGGTTAAAAAATAAAATCACGATTTTTTTCTAGGCCAATATATGGAATTTTGTGATGAATGTAACTTGCAGTATTTTATGAATGAAGAACAAAAACGCTACATATACCCAGACGGCGCGGAAATTTGGGTTAAATTGGTATTTTTATTTTAAGAATTTCAATAACAATTTTTTTATTTTAATTTAAGAAAGACGACGAAAGTGAAGAACAACTTTTGGCAAAGGCTTCGGGTCCAGGCACAAGTTCAAGTTCTTATACAACTCGTCGGATGGCTATGCGTACCAATATGTTCAAATTTAAGGTAAAAATTTAATTATATTGGTTGGTTAAGAATTATTTTTACTTCAAAAATTCTCTGAAAGTAATTTTTGTTAATTAGAAAATAATTTGATTTAGTCTTAAATAATTCTGAATTCGTCTTATTTTTTAATAATTATTTTTAGATGCGTTCAACAGAAACAATTACAGATTTGAAATTACAACTTATGCAAAAAACCAAACAATCACCCAACGACCAATTGTTATACTTGAATAATAAAGCATTAGAAAGTGATCAAACTTTGGAGGCTGCTCGTGTCGCGGCAAATAATTTTGATAATCCTTTAGTTTTAATTGTTCAGCAACGAAGGGTTGAGGTTTATTTTTTAAAAAATAATTTTTTTTTAATTTTAAAATATTTAAAAGGACTTGGACACCTCAACAGGTTCAACAAATACAGCAACTCGGCAGTTAGAAAAGGGATTTAGAGACACGGCGTTGTCTGCTTAGAGAAAAAGTTTAAATTTTGTTTTTTTTATTTATGTTTTTTTCCTTTTATTTTTTTTTCTGAACCTTAACTACATATTAGTGACAAAAATTTATTAAAATTATTTAAATTTAGTTTAAATTAGCAATAAATAACATTCAATTTAGCTTAAGTTATTCTTACCAGAGTTTTATTAAAAGACCAATTTGTTTGGTTAAATTAGAGTAATTTTTTATAGGGCTACATATTTTATTTAAATTTAATTTTTATTAGCTTTTAAAAGGCCTTTTTTAATTAGCGAGATAAATTTAGAGCAATATTATATTTTGCGGCTAATAATTTTAATTTTAAATTTTAACGCAGAATTTATTGGTTAAAATAAAAAATCAGAAAATAAAAACTTCTGATTCGCATAATCGATTCTCTCTCATTTAAAAAAACATATTCTCGACTTAACTTTGTTTGAGATTAAAAGAGTTGTGTTTTTTATTTTTTAGTGAAAAGTTAATTTTATCAAAAATTAAAAACACAATATTTCGTTTAATTTTAAGTTTTTGTTAATTTTTCGTTTTATTTATTAATCAAAATATCCTTCTTTTACTCATTTAAATATTCTTTGATAAGATTAAAATTATCAAAAATTAAATTTATTTAGAAAATTGTAAGCATATAGGTCGGCTTTTGGATTCTATTTTTATTAAATTTTTCAATTTTTTTTTCTCCGGATAAAATTATTTTTATATTATTCGTTACACATAGAGACTTGGGAGACTGAAAATCTTCAATGCCTCGGAGACCAAAACTTGATCCCAAGTCCGAGAGAGAAAACTCACATGTCTCTATTATTCACAATGGTCAAACCCCAATAATAACTCTATTTTTGTTTTATAATTTATTTTATTAGATTATAAAATATCGCAAATATATAAATAAATAAATTTTTTTAAATAAATTTTGTTAATTTGTTTTATTAAATTAATTGAATATTTTAATTATTTTATGTATTTATTTTAATTATTTAAATTTTTTACCAGGCTTTTTTTTATAGAAATGTCTACTATTGTGAACAAAAATATTCTCAAACCTTTCACAGGCCAATTAAATGAAAAGATTGTTAAGGTTGGTAGTTTTTTTTTCTTTGTAAAATCTAATTTGAGGGTTCTGTAAATATTAAAAAAATTTACGAAATCGAATTATCCAAAAGTATTCTTGAATTGTGTTGTTAAAGATTTTTTCAGAGTAATAATTTTTCTTTTTGGTGGGAACTAGGCAAAAATTTTTTATTTTCTAACGTCAAATAAAAAATTCACTTTCGTTAATTTAAATATTTCTAAATTCGAAAATCAAAAATTACCTACTAATTTTACATTTACTGTTTATTTTTAAAATCCTTTTCTTCCCTCAAACTCAATTTTAACAGAATCAAAATAAAAATAAATTTCTTTAAAAATTTTTTTATTTTTAGAAATTAAACGATCCAAAAACAAGATTATTAGATTATTATAAAATGCAAGAAATTGTTAATTGGTTACCTACAATTAAAGAGAAAATTGATTTTGTAAATCCTTATGAAAGAGAATGGAGTGTTGCTGAAAAAACTTGGCACAGGTTTTTTTATTTTTAAATTTTTAAAATGAATAGAGAGTTTTTAAATGTTTTTGGCAACGGAAGGGAAAAAAATTTTTTTTTCGATTTTTCCCCTTTTCATCTTTGTCTTTATAATCCTTGTCATCCTTACCTTGCCTATTTTTTTAAAATATTTTAAATTTTTTTAAAAACTAAAAATTTTTTAGACGTTGGATGCGTCCACTTTCTCGTCCTCGAAAGGCTTGGACTTTCCCTCCAATACCTAATTATTTCGATCCACTCAATTTTTACAAATATGTTACAAAATGTCGAATAGTTGAAGGCTCTGAAGCCTTAAATGAATTGGAAAATAATTATAAATCTTTAGTTTTGCCTACAAATGGATTTGAGGTTTTTTTAAAAATATTTTATTAAATTTATATTTCTATGGAGGTGGGGAAAAATTATTTTTTGACTCTTCAATAAATTTTTTTGACATTTCTAGACTTTTTAATTTTCAAAATTTTATTTTTAATTTTATTATTAAGTGAATTTTTTGGGCCTTTTTCAAGTTTTTACCTTCTGTTTTGAATTTTTTTAATGTCCACCCTTATTTTTCTAAAATTATTTTTTAGAAAAAAGTAACAGAATCTTTGTCAATTTTTCTTGAAAACAATCATATCTCTAAAGAAGAAGGCCATTCTGAAGAAGAAATTGCTGATAATTGTGCAAAATTTTTACGTTCACTTGTGGATGATGCCCATTTAATTCTGGCTAAAGGAAATTTAGGCAAATTGTTGGATCATAGGGTATATTCTATTTTTTAATATTTGAATAAAATTTACTATCTTTTAAAATTCTGACAAATTAAAAATGAGAAGTTTTTAAATTTTTAAGAATCTTTATTTTAAGAATAAAAATTATATTTTTAATTTATTAATCAGAATTACAAATTTTATTGACAATTCAGCAAACTATGAAATTAAAATTCAAAATTTATTTTAAAATTTCCAAAACTTTTCACTTTTTTAATTTCAATAAAAATTTTTGTAGATCTCGTATAACCCTCGTTGTGAATCTTTCTGGATTCGTTCTGGATTTACTCATTTATATGATCAATTACCTGTTTGGGAAACTGATAAAGAGGCTTGGATTGAAGAGGCTAAACCTCATCCTCGACCACGTTTTACTGGAGATGACGAGTAAAAAATAATTTTTTTATTCAATTTTCTTCTTTTCAGACGATGTTTGGGTGAATTAAGCTTCACAATGCGGGATAATTTTGCTGCCCAAGTCAGAAGCAAATTTCCGTTAAAAAATGTATTTTTTTAAATTAATTTTTTTTGTTAAATTTATTTTTTTTAGATTTTTGATTTTTCTGACGATCGATTAAATTCACCATTATTCCCTGAAACAACGGAAAATGGAGGAGAAAATTTAAATTTGGAAAATGATGTTATTTTTAATCCTCGAGTATTTAATTTACATCCAGAAATGGATATTCTTTGGCAATGTCCAGGGTATGAATATGATTCTGGTTAGTTTTTTTAATCTTTATTTAAGTAAAAATTATCTTAAGTTTAAAATCAGAATTTCAATTTACCTTATTTCCTGTATTATAGCCCCCCTCCGAATTAGTTTTTTCTCCTTAATAAAGCCCCCTTCTGGAAGGTGGTTGAAAAATAGAGCCCCACGTCTGTATTAGAGCCCCCCCCCTTTTCGGCATAGTTGAAAAATAGAACCCCATGGGGCTCTAATACAGTGAATACGGTATTTTGAAAGTTTTAATTCAGAATTATTATAATTCTGAATTTTCTAATTTTTGTAAATTCTGATTTTAAATTAATTAAATATTCTTGCTAGTAGAAATTTACAAATAAATAATTTTCAGAATTTAAAAATCAGAATCACAATTTTCTTTTTTTTAATTTTTTATTAATTTTTTCAGAAGAAACACATACTTCTGGACGTCTCGCAATAAAAGACATTTCACCGATTTTCCAAAATTTAATTAATTGGAAGGTTGAGCAAGGGTCAGAATGGAACGAGACTTTAAATGATTGTGTCAAAGCTACAGCAATTTCTTCTCTTTTTAATTGGCTAAATGCCCAGGCACATTGCCTAGGTTTGGAATTAATTTCTTTTTAAAATTAAATTTTAATTTTGTAGGCAATACCCAATATACAGACATTACTTCCCCAATTACCTCTCAGCTTATACTTAGCGATGGAAAATATTTTTGGTTTGCGGTTGGACAACTCAACACAATTGCAATTAATATTGATGTTGAAGGTGAGGGTTTTTTGAAGGATTTTTCTGAAGGATTTTTTAAATTAAAAATTTCTTTTTAAGGTTTCGACAATCCTCGTACAAATTGTTGCTATTTTGATGGGCCCTATTTACTTTATAATTCATTTGACCGTTTGGATAATGCCTCTACAATTAGTTACAAATTTACCCACAAAACTTCAAAAAGTTTTAAAAAGAGCGGTCTAAACCCTGCTGTTTTACATAGAATTTTGCAAATGACTGTAATTTAGAATTAAAATTTTTTTGTTTTATTTTTATATTGTTATTGAAAATTTAAAAACAAAAAATATCAAATAACTATTTGTTGCTTTTCAAAAATTGTTTTATCAGAATTTATACTTTACATATTTTATGAACGGCAATCCCGGAGAATTTCTCCCTTTAAAAATAGGAGAAATGATGTTTCTAGGGTAAAAAATATGCTGATTACGAATCTGAGCTAGAAAAACCCTTTTTCTTAGTTTTAGAATTTTTTTTTCGCAATTCTCCGGGATTGCCGTATAAACAATGTAATTAATTTTTACTTTTTTTCAGTCTAAAATAAAATATTTCTAATGAAGATTGAAACAGAAGAGCAATTATTGGCAGCTTTAGGTTAGAAAAGTTTTTTTTGGAAATTTTAAAAATTATTTTCAAAGGTGAGAACAATGGTTCGAGTAAATCTTCAGCTGGGACTGGTAAATAAATCTTATTAGATATATTGGAAATTAATTTGTAGGTTTGTTAGCTTCATTAGGTTTAAATACACGCAATTCTATTATCGGAAATAGAGGAAAAGTAGATGAAATTAGGAATTGCTGTTGGGAAGGAACTTAGTTAAGTTTTTTTGTCTTTTAATGTTTAAATCAGAATTACAAATTAAAAATCAGAATTTACAAACTTGAAACTTTTTTAACAAACGGAATTACAAATTTTAAAATACTTTAGAAATTTCAGAATTAATACTCCGGCGGTTTTAACCGGTAAAATAAGACAGTCGTAAGGTTAACCATGACCTTGTGGTTAGGTTATCTGGTTATCTAACCAGACTAGGACACGGATACTGATTTTGGTATCCGTATCCGGATATTTACGGCGGATACAGACGATTATCCGCAGGCATTTTTATAATATCTGTATCCGTATCCATGTCCTAGTCTGTATCTAATCATCAACCGGCTGTTAAAATCAACCGTTAGCATAAAACGGTGGTTGCCGGTTAGGTAACCATCGTCATGTAACAGAGTTCTTATTTTTTCGGCCCAGATATTTAAATGTAGACAAAAAAATTCTTAAATTAAAAATCTTACTCAAACTTACATGATATTTTAGTCTTGGTACTACTGGCGGTTTTGCTCTTGCAACAAAAGAAATATTATCCTACGAGGGCGCTACTAAATTGCCTGCTAAAGTATAAATTAAATGGAATATTTCTAGATAAAAAAATATTTTTTAAGAAAATTTTTGCAATTGGAGCCGGTTATTCAATTGTCGGCCTTTTATTTGGTGTAACAACAGGATTTTTTGTTGGAATTTTTTCACATATTCTCTTCCCTCGTTATACAGCCCCCCTTAGAGATTTGGCAAGTGCTGGATTTGATAAAGAAAAAATTTCAGAAGTTTGGAAACAAAGGGAGGAACAATACAAAGAAGAAACGGAAGCATTATTGGGTAAAAACAAAATAGAAATTATTGGGGATGATTATTAAAAAAATTATTTTTTAAAAAGTCTATTTGTTAGAATTTTAAATATATTTTTTTGCCTGTATTTTTTTAGATTTTAAAAATAATTTTTGGTTAAATTAAAAAAAATTTTTTTATGAAATATTTAATTATGGAATATTTTAAACATAAGAGTAGATCCTGTGTTGATCCTTAGCTTTAATTAGATTTTTATTTTTTAAGTTATTAAAATAACAAACTTTCCCAACGGGAATATTTGCTACGGATTTATTTAAAAAAATATTTTAAAAGATCGAAAGGAAAAATAAAAATAGAACTTAAAAAATGAGAAAAACAACTTGAAATAAATATCCTTAACATGGGAGTGGCAATTAAACAAAGAATTAGTAGTTTGATATAATTCATACTTCTAGTTACAAACTAGGTATCTAGAACGGACTATCTAATCATTACACATAAATAATGATCATTACACAACTTTGATATCATTACCTCTCCAAATCTGGACTAATTTATTATCTAAATATTTTTTAAGTGTTTTATTTTAAGTGATTATTGTCTTAAATTCAACACAAAATTTAACAATAACAATCTATGTATGTACATATATATCTAAACTAACATCCCGTTGGAACTGGATTTTTACTTATTAACATTCTTTTAACAATTCTTCCAGAATTGGTTAAAGCTGAATCTTGCCAAACATCCTTCGGTGTAGATCCAGGTTTTAGAGCAGCACTATTTTCTTTTTTATTACATATAGACCAGTTAATGTAAGAAACTCCATATTTGTCAAGTAAATTCCACCTTTTATTTTAATTTTGGAATATGTATCAGACATGTCTCGGGTTACCCGAAACCCGACCCGACTTCTCTCGACCCGAGACATCCCTGATATGTATGTTTTGTTGTTTCCCTTTACACTTTTGCCCCAAAAACTTACCAAAGATTTGTCTGTTGTTCATTTATTGGACCATCACCTGTTCCCAAAGTTAAACCATATTCAGTAACAAAAATAGGAAATTTTCTCTTTAGTGCTATTTCCACAACTTTACGCAGCTGATCGGCCCCTCCCTCACTTGCATAAAAATGGAGAGTATACCTTTTAGTTTAAATTAAATAATTAAACAATTAAATCTTACATTATATTATTGTAATTTTTAATTGGATTACTATACGCATCTAGAATTTTTTGATCGTACCAAGGAGTGCCACAAATAATTATAGCATCCTTGTCATTTGCTCTAATTACCTAAATTTATAAAAATATTTTTTTTTGAATTTATTACTATTAAATTATTTCCTTTTTTGGGTGTTTGAATAAAGAAAACTTTGCAAATTTACCAAGTATTTATATGTACAGTGGTGGTCATATGTTTATTGAGAAAAACGCTATATCCTTTTCGGCACTATTTTACAGACTGTATCTTCCGTTACGGATTTAGGAATTACCTTTACAGATAAACTTTCTTTTGAAGCACATCTAACTAAAATTATTAAAAAGGCATACCATCGTTCTATTCTTGTTCTTAATAATATTAATTCATCTAATCCTAAGATTTTTTCTTTAGCTTTTAAATCATATGTTAGGCCTATCCTGGAATACGCCTCCATTATTTGGAGTCCTAAAACAAAAAAACTTATTCTAAAAATCGAACAAATTCAAAAGTGGTTTACAAGGATTGCTTTAGCTAAATGCAAAATCTCTAAAATGAATTATGAAAATAGACTAAAATTTCTTAATCTAGAATCTCTGGTCCTTAGGCGTACTCTATTTGACCTTTCAACAATATTCAGATTAACAAAAAATTTTACCCATCTTGACCCGACTCGTTTTGTTGATTTTTCAACACGGCCTATTAGAAATAAACATAATCTACAATTACGAGTCCCTAAAAAGATATCAAAGACTGAACATTGGATCATAAATAGATCTTTAAATTTATGGAACGTTCTTCCTATACAAATTATAAATTCTCCAAATCCTAAATCTTTCTGGATAAACCTAAGACATTACCTAATACTAAATCAAGACTTAGTTAAGGACTTCATTGGCCAGTTTTAGTGCATTTAATTTTAATGTTTTTTTTTGAGACTCTCCCGTCCTTTTTAATTTTGCTTACAAAATAAAACATTTTTCTTTCCTCCGTTTTATATAAGTTTTATGTAATTTATTTTTTAATTTTAATTTTACAATTTTTTTTTACATTTTAAGGCATTTCTAATTTTTGACTCTGGGTAATATTATTTTTTTTGTCATTTCTTACCATGACAAGCAAACGTCAATATTCTATTGGAGGAAATTCTGACTCTTCCACAAATTCACCTCTGACTAAAAAACAACAATTACTTAATTCTATTTCATCTTTTTTAACATATGATATACATATATGAATTTCCTCCATCATGTTTTTGCACACCCATGTAAATTTTCATATTAATTATTAATTGACTTTATTTTTTATGCTTTGACTTTCTTTTTTATTGTACTAAATTTAAGAGACGTACTTGTTACGCCCATTTTAGTGAATAAATTATTATTATTATTATTAATTAGATTTTTATTTTTTAAGTTATTAAAATAACAAACTTTCCCAACGGGAATATTTGCTACGGATTTATTTAAAAAAATATTTTAAAAGATCGAAAGGAAAAATAAAAATAGAACTTAAAAAATGAGAAAAACAACTTGAAATAAATATCCTTAACATGGGAGTGGCAATTAAACAAAGAATTAGTAGTTTGATATAATTCATACTTCTAGTTACAAACTAGGTATCTAGAACGGACTATCTAATCATTACACATAAATAATGATCATTACACAACTTTGATATCATTACCTCTCCAAATCTGGACTAATTTATTATCTAAATATTTTTTAAGTGTTTTATTTTAAGTGATTATTGTCTTAAATTCAACACAAAATTTAACAATAACAATCTATGTATGTACATATATATCTAAACTAACATCCCGTTGGAACTGGATTTTTACTTATTAACATTCTTTTAACAATTCTTCCAGAATTGGTTAAAGCTGAATCTTGCCAAACATCCTTCGGTGTAGATCCAGGTTTTAGAGCAGCACTATTTTCTTTTTTATTACATATAGACCAGTTAATGTAAGAAACTCCATATTTGTCAAGTAAATTCCACCTTTTATTTTAATTTTGGAATATGTATCAGACATGTCTCGGGTTACCCGAAACCCGACCCGACTTCTCTCGACCCGAGACATCCCTGATATGTATGTTTTGTTGTTTCCCTTTACACTTTTGCCCCAAAAACTTACCAAAGATTTGTCTGTTGTTCATTTATTGGACCATCACCTGTTCCCAAAGTTAAACCATATTCAGTAACAAAAATAGGAAATTTTCTCTTTAGTGCTATTTCCACAACTTTACGCAGCTGATCGGCCCCTCCCTCACTTGCATAAAAATGGAGAGTATACCTTTTAGTTTAAATTAAATAATTAAACAATTAAATCTTACATTATATTATTGTAATTTTTAATTGGATTACTATACGCATCTAGAATTTTTTGATCGTACCAAGGAGTGCCACAAATAATTATAGCATCCTTGTCATTTGCTCTAATTACCTAAATTTATAAAAATATTTTTTTTTGAATTTATTACTATTAAATTATTTCCTTTTTTGGGTGTTTGAATAAAGAAAACTTTGCAAATTTACCAAGTATTTATATGTACAGTGGTGGTCATATGTTTATTGAGATTTAGTCCGGGTTTTAATTATGATAATGATGGTGGATTTTAATGAAACTAAGGTATTTTATAGCAGATGAAGGGTATTTGGACCGCCGTTTTTTATTAGCTTCATATTTAGTTTTGTTGTGAGGATTTTATTAATACATCGTTGTTGTCCATAAACATATAACCACCACTGTAATTATATCTTCCATAGGACATTGGAAAATACGAATGAATATGTCTCTCTCCTTTGCTTGTCAAAACATTTTCTCATCTCTAATAAATATTTTATTGTTCTTTAAATAACGTGCCTGAATAATTTTTTCATGATATCTCTTGACTACATCCCAAGAATTTTTAACCGGTTCATTGTAAATTTCATAAAGAACATTCGGAACTCCTCTATATTCCGTTGACATTTCTTTAAAAAATTGTTTTGCCGCTTCTTCAAATATTTCATCGCTTGTATAATGCCAATCAACAAGTACATACATCCCGTTTGCAATTGCTGCATCCACTACAGCTTTTATTTTTGCTTTTTCTTTATTTTTGTTTGTGAGGTACCCTGGACTAAACATATAGACACCCATAGCGGCACGAACCTAATAATTAAATTGAGGTCTATTTAATATATAAAATACGAAGGATTTTAATTGGAAATGCTTAACTATAGCGAATAAGATTGTAACCCTTGACCGATGAATGTTGGAGTTACACCCATAGCTGCGGGACATATATAGACGGGACATATTTAGAAATGACCCAGAGAACCTTAATTCTGGAATGAAGTCTGCGGGTTCAATTACCGTCTTGCAAGTTCGTTCTATATCAAACAAATTTTAGGGCTTGTGAATGCATTTTTATTCATAATTTATTTACTTATATAAACATTCATCTCAAAAACTCACAATATTAGCTCGCCAACTACACTTCAATGCACGAACTGTTTCCGCATTGTAAAATATAGTGCCCTCTTGCAAATTGCTATGGAATAAAGACATTCCCCTCAATTGAATCATTTTCCCTTTTTCACTCATTAATCTTCCATTTTGTACTTTTAAACGTCCAAAAGGAGGTGATTGTCCTTTTGCAGATATAAAATCACATAAATTTAATAAAATAAAAATTAATTTAAAAATTTGGGATATTCCACAAGTTAATTTTATTAAATATAAAATAATTCCAGTCAAATTTTTTTCGAGTTTAGAGGGCATTTTTTATAAAATTAAATCAAAATTTTATTCAAAACTAATCTACTTCGAGTATTTATAATCATTTAAGAATGCCTTAAATTTGTAATTTTAACACCTGTTTCTTTTAACTTTTGTCTAGACTTAATAGAAAAAGTACAAAAAAATTTATTGAAAACTGAGACAGTTCAATTTAAATTTATTTAAGAACCTATAACTGTTTTTTCAGATCAATTTCTAGTTTTCATATAATTGAAATTATAAATGAAATTAAATATCAAAGAAACTTATATTTTAACAAATTTAATTGTACTTTAGACAAAAGAAAAACAGTTAATCAAATATTGCAAAGTTTAACTTTAAGAAAAAGTACATTTAAAATATTTGACAATTAAATTGAATAATTAGAAAAATTATTTATAATTTTAGTAAAAGTACTAAATTTTTTAAAGTAAATTCTAATAAACTTTTTAGCTAAAAAACTCGTTGTTGAATGCTCTAAGAATTTTTTCCTAAGAAATTTTTTTGTAAAAATCAATTGATTTACAGCTAATTTGGATAATAATCTCGACTTGCCGTTCAACAAAACTTTGTTTCTTATAGTAGAATTATTGTACTGTAGATACATAGAATTGTCATACCGAAAAAGAAATAGTATTATATTTCCTCTCGTTTCTCTCACCCTTATTTTGACCCCATATATTAATTTCTCCTTCCCTTATATTGTAAACCCCACATTCCCCATTTAATGTTCGTTAGTTCATTCGTTCGTTGTTGTTCTATTTATTTAATTTAAAAGAGAAAAGTAAAGGACTCTTTATTTGTGTGTTTGGTGAAATTAAGTAAAAAGAGTACGGACACAACCCGTTAAGTCCTACAGAATAACGTTGACAGATATTGAGACAAACACGGAACAATAGAATCTGTTACATATTTTATGTGCTAAAAGCTAATATCCAATGGCGGTCCGATAATTGCGGATATAAAAAGTTTTCAGTGCGCATCAATCGAAAAATTATTTTGAAACAGTCAAAAGGGATTAAAAAACAGAGATATCCTGATCAGCTCTGTAGAGTATTTGTTTATAAAAGTGGAGAATGCCCTTTTGTCAAAAAATAAAATTTAACGAATTAAAATTGAACAAAAAATATTTTTGTTTAATCTTAAAGATTTATTAAGCTTAATTATCTGATATCAGGTATTATTTAATATTTAAATCCATCAAAGTATCTTTTAATTATCTAAATATTTTATTTATTAATTGACAATTAAAATTAAATAAAAATTCAATAAAATTTAAAATCCATGGTCTGCAAATAAAAAACTACTATTTTGGAACAAAAATATTTTTTTTTAGGTTTAATGCGTCAATCATTAAAATAATTTAAAATTAAAAAGAAAATTCTAAAAAAATTTAATTCATTAATTCAAAAATAAATTTTTTAGCAAAATTGGAGGAAGTAAATTTTAAAATAATTGCAGAAAGAAAAAATATTTTTTTAAAAATATTTTAAAAATGGTAGACAAATTAATTTGAATATTTTTGATGTAATTAAATTAAGAGTCTTTAAGGGAGGTTAACGAGAAGTAATAAAATCTACTTATTTTTTAAATGTCTAAGGTTCTTACAAGCAAGCTAGACATAAAAAAAGATAGGGAGGAGGGGGGGAGGTGGGGGGGGGGGTATTCCAATAACTGCCAATTGCCGGAAGTGGCTTGCGATCTGCCAGATTTCCAATTTTTTACTGCTGACGGCAAATAGAGTATATTGAAATAACCTCTTGATTGCCTCACCATCGGGGCGTGCCAACTGTTAATTTATTTATTAGTAAATATACCTAGTAAATAAAACCCAACCAAGTTTGATTCTAGAAGACTACGGCAATAATTAAATAAATTAATTCATTAAAACAAGAATTTTTTTTTGGTTCAATTTTGTATGTAAAAATAAATTAAAAAAAATTTTTTTTTGGAGAAATAAAAAAATATTTAAAATAATTTATAACGTCAATTATCCACTAAACTTGTGATGTGGCAAATTTTATTTTTATAAAATTCTACAGCATATTTATTGCCATAAAAGTGATTTTTTGAAAAAGCAAATTTTATTTTAGAAAATTAAAAAAATTAAATAAAATGATGATTTCGTGTCTTTTAATTAATTTAATAATATTTTTATTTTCTTTTAAAATATTAAACGCTGCTCCAGTTGATTCAGTTTCTACTTCTTTTAATGAAGTAACTGAGGCTGTTACGAAGAATATAAATAATGAAAATAATACAGAGAATATTATAACCACAACGGAATTAAATGAAAATAATGACTACGAGGGTGTTGTTTATCCTGATTCTCTAAATAATGAATTTTTAAAAATTTATCACAATTATATGAATACAAGGTGTTTTGATAGTAAAACAGCTAAAGGAGTAATAGGAAGTCATCTTAACAACCGAATGGATGGAACATTTACTTTTTATGAACGATCGTTTGGATATGGGGGAGCCTGTGGGATTAAAAATGATTTGGTTTGTCGACTTAAATTTTTATTTTGAAATCAAGTTGATCATTTGTAATTTCTCCCCAATAGAATTTAAAATAGAGCAAATTGCTTTAAAATTTTTTATTATTCCGGTGTCTATGTATTTAGGTATCTACCAATGTGATTTAGTCTATTAAAAGGAAAAAATAATATTTGAACTAATAAGCGTAAAAAGAATCAGTTGCCATAGGTCCTGAAATGGAAATATCATACAAACTTGAGACCGGACGGTACCGTAATACGACGGTATTTTTTGGTATTTTTCGGTATTCCGTATCGGTAGTACGGTACGGAATACCGACCGATAAAATTTTTTAATTTTTCCGTATTGTAATACGGTACCGACGAAAGTATCGGTATTTTTTGGTATTTCAGTGCGGAATACTAATACAAACCCCAGAAAAAAAAGGAAAAACCTGATCAATTTTAATTTTTTGTGAAGAAAAGAATGGGGGGGGGGGGGGGTTTATGTAGTACTTTTAACGAAAATTTTTTATTTTTAAGGTAACAATAGTGTCCGCTGCAGTTTCAAATCAGCTATTTGATAGTAGTTCCGAATGGAAATCTTGCAAAAACGGTGGGCAAGTGCATAACGACCAAGTTTGTATTAGAAAATGTGTAAAAATTGAATATAAAGGCAAAAAGTAGTTTATTTAAAATTATTTTTATTTAATTTTTATTTAAAAAGTTCAATCATCCCAATAACTAACGAGTGCCCTACTTGTCAAATTCATGAAGTGGATTTGTCTAAGGCGGCATTCCATATGTTAGAACCGAATTTCAAACTTGGTAAAGGAACAGGTTGGATGCTACTTAAATTTTCCTTATATTTATATTTTATTGTTTAGGGGCAAGATTAACATTTATCAACTGTTAAGATAATTAACATCCAAGAATTTACGAAATTTTTAACAAAATAAATAAATAATATAAATTACTAATTATTTTAAATTAAATAATATTTATCTTTAATTTAACAAAATTATTAAATATTCTTTTCTCTCTCTCTCTCTCCTGTGCAATAAATGTAAATTATAAATCATTATACCGATTTTTCTCGATTAATACCACTGGGGAATTATTTTTTAAACTCTTCCTTGGCATGGGGAATTAATCGAGAAAATACGGTAAGTATATTAAAAGTTAATAAATAATTTTATTTATTATCTTATGCATATATTTTAAAAAATTTAAATAATTTAAAAACTCATAAATATTTAATTAATTTTATTCTAATATGAAAATAAATTATAAAATTTCATAAAAAATAATAAAGATTTAGTAATTGGGAATTAATTATATTTGAAATTAATTTTTATTTTGAATATTAATGAAAAAGGATTGAAGAAAATAAATAATTTAATAAAATGAAGGATAATTCGAAAGTCAATTCTTTAATTATTTTTATCCTTCCTTTTTTTTGATTAATTCCAATGGGGAATTATTTTCTTAAATTACTGAATTTATCAATTTTTATTTTAATTTTTATTTATTTTTCGATTCTTTATTTTGCCCACCAAAAAACTTCAATTATTTTGGATTTTCCATTTTCATTCTTAAAATTTCTTTGAATTTTCTTTTCCATATAACGAAACCAAATTTGTTCATCTTTATTAAAAACATTCTTTTTATCCCCCAATTCTCTTTTATTTAAATGATCTTTCAAAATATTTTTTGAATTTTTTAAAAACATTCTATTTGACAATAAAAAGTCATTCATCTTTCCATTTTTGTCAAAATAAATTTCATAACTTCCATCATCAAACAAAGGACCTAAACTTAAAATTTTAGTTCCATGGATAAAAAGTTTGCTAGAATCTGCTAAGTCAATAAAATCCATTTGCCCCTCTTCAAAGTTTGTCTCATTAGTTTTGACAGCAAAAACATAAATAAATTCTTTTAATTCTTCAAAAAAATTCTTTAAATTTTCTGAAATTATTTTAAATTTCCCGAACACGCATTTTTCTTCCTCTCCTTCAAGTTTTTCAAAAAATTTTATTGTCATCGAAAAATATCGTATAACATAAATAAAATATTCTCCCTTATTTTTGGATTTAAAACAAATATTTATATAACTGTCATAGTCTCTTTCAAAATTCAGATTCCACTCAAATTTAGTTAATCGGAACTCTTTGTTTCCTTCTATGACCTCCTCTGGTTCAAAATTAACATTTTTATGAAAGAGAGGCTTTATTTTCACAACATTCTAAAAAATATTAATTTAATATAATATTATTTTTAGTTGGATAATATTTTTTTAAATTATTCTTTACTTACCATTTTTGCTCTTCTAAGCCCAATCATAATTCCTTCGCGAAATTTATTATTTTCAGTTTTAAAATGAATCTTGGTTAACCCATTGTTAAGCTTTTCTGCAAAAGACTCATCATTGGTGTTAACAAAATTAATTTGGCTTCCTAATATTATATATAGATCAGAACAATCTATTTCCGGGAAAGAACATTCCAATTCAACAGACAAATCCAAATTATTTATGTTTATTCTTTTTATTTTGTAATAATTGACATCGGCAGGATTAAAATAATAAAATTTGAATCGCTGACTTTTTAGTTCATTTGCCAAAGAATTTAAAAATATTGGAAAAATAAATTGAATAAAAAATAAAATTTTTGTTGACATTGAAGTTGAAAAGTAATCTAGAAATTATTTAGTTTGAAATAACTAAATGCTGTTAACTGTACTATTCGGTTATCTCCCGCCATTTTATTTTTCTTCTCCCTTTTTCCGAATTTGATAGGCTATAACCTTTTTGTACTCGATCCAATTCACGAAACATAGATAATTTGAAAGCCCTCGATGAGCACTTAGGTCTGTTTCACAATTATAGATTCACCTATTTTTTTCGTGTTTAAGCTTCCTATTGGTAACTTCTTAATGGGCGATCAAACATGATCCTTCAAGAGCGCTCATTGAAGGCTTTCGAATGATATAAAGTTACAATCAAATTGGATCAAGCATAAAAAAGTTAATTCGGGAAATCGAGAAAAAGAAAATGCGGGGAGATAACCGAATAGTACCTTTTTAATTTTAAATTTATAGTTCAATTGTTTAAAAATTTAATTTAAATTACGTCAAATTATAATTTTTTCCTCATATTTATATTAATTTATTTGCACTTTTGTTTATTTATGTATAGACATATATTTTAAAATTTTTCGGCAATATTAAAGAAAATCAAAGATACAAATCGAAGATACAAATCAAAGATCAAATTAAAGATCAAATCAAAGATACAAATCAAAGATACAAAAATATATAGTTGATGTCAAAATATATTTTTTGTTTAAACACAAAAAAGAATAATATACTAATTTGTTTTTAATAATAATTGTTTTTGCCATAGTTGAGATATGGGTTTTTGAATGATAGATTAACGAACTAGATACTAAATTTCACTTTTTTAGGTGAAATTTTCAACCTAAAAATCGACTCTTCCTCTTCGTGACAAGTTGATTGGTACACAGCAACATAAAACAGGCAGAGGGTGCAACCTGCCTTTCAGTGCGGGAGTATAGTTTAGTTGGTTAGTGACAGCGAAAAATGCAAGAGGTTCGAATCCTTTCAGCGAAAATGAATTATATAAAATTAAAATCTCAATAATATCGTTCTTATTTAACATCTAATGGCATTTTAAACTAAAATACATTTTTTAAATAAGTTTTTCTCTTTATTTTTCGTTTTCTAAATTTAGTTACAAACCCATGGGTAACTTTTTTAAAACATGGTAAAAATCAATGAATTTGGTTTTAAAACAAAAATAAGACTTTGTTTAACGATTTGGCTAAGTTGAAATTTTTTTTTCAAAGTTTTTTTTCGAGATAAAGCTTCTCGAAGTTGGACATCAAATCTTTAGAGAAATAGCACGCGAAAAAAATAGAGCGCAAAAGAAACAGAGAAAGATATTTATTTATTTCAGTGCCACTGAAACGGCTCTTAGTTGCGGGTTATGTTGCTGTGTGGTACTATGTAAAATTAGTCAATTATTAAGTCCCGGTTCTTCTATATTAAATAAAGTTTAAATATCTTCTTTAAATACTCAATAAATCTAACTCAAACAATACACAACAAATAATTATACAAGTTTATTTAAATAAGTTGGGGTTAGGTTTGGGTAGCAAGTTTGATCAAGACGAGCTTGAAATGTAAAAGATAAATAAGTATTTATAGGGTTAGGAAATGGGCGGAAGAAGTTCAAATGAGGAAGTTGTAAAACATAGATAAGAAAATAAATTATTTAAAATAAATGAAAGGAAGTTTAAGATCAAAGTAAATTTTGTTTTGAGGGAATGTTTTGAATATTAAAAATGTGAAAATAATAACAAACATTTACGGCATACTTTGGGCCAATAAATATTTGAAAATAATATTTTAAAAATAAATAATTAAATGTCAAAGTGTGGATCCAACATCAATTATCTAATTTAAAAGAATATTTGGAATTTAATTTATCCAAGCATTCGTGAAAAATTGTTTTCCAATTTTTAAGTTTCAAGTTCACTTCCAAATTTAAATTCAAATTTAAGTAATAAACAAAAAAATATTTAATATCAATCTATAAAATAATTTTTGCATTTTGATTTTGAATTTTATTTTCTAAATTTAGTAGTTATTTTTTATTTTCACCCTTAACTCCAAACGAGGCCATTTTTGGCCATTTAATAATAAATTTTTATATACTAGATTTATTACATACTTAAAATTACTCCATTTAATGTCAATATTTTAATTTAAAATTTATTCAAATTAATTATTAAAAACAAAAATCCTTAAAATAATTTTTGATAAAAATCGTTTTAAAGTTTAAATTTCAGTTCTATGAGAAATATTATCATCTACATATTAAGTAAGGCCTGAAGTTCTTATTAAATTTATTTTTTAGGCAAAAATGAAACAACAAGAGAACTTGGAACTCTAAACCGATTACCGTATTTCTTCAAATACAGCCCCATGGGGCTGTATTTTTCAACTTCCTGCAAGGTGGGGCTGTAATAGAGGGTGGGTCTCTAATTGAGGGTGGGGCTCTATTTGAAAAAATACGGTAATCACCTCCATATTTTTTATATAATATTTAGGAAATTGTTTAAATAACTTTTGCTTTTTTTTTAAATTTATTTAAAAAAATAAAAAGTAATTTTTGTATTTTATTTTTTAAAAAATAATCGCTGCATCTATTATAAATGAATTTAATAATTCTCTCAATTGATTTTTGATTTTGAATTTTATTTTCCAAATTTGGTAAAATTTTTTCCAATAAAGCTTTTGCTGAACAAATAAATTAAAAAAAAGAGAATTTCTATTTTAAATAATAAAAGAAAAACCGCCGTTTTTGAATGTTTGTTTTGGTTTGGCCAAAAAAATTTTTTCGGCCATTAAATAATAAATTTCTAAAACGTACTGAAATTTACTCCATCCAAATGTATTTTAAAAACAATTAATATCTTTTTATAAATCTCAATATTTTACTTCAAAATTTATTCAAATTAATTATTAAAAACAAAAATCCTTAAAATAATTTTTAAAAGAAATTATTTTAATTTGAAATTTTCATAAATTTATTAAAGGTCGGCATAATTTTTTACAAGCCTTTTAATTTAATTAAAAATTAATTAAACCTTGTCTATTTAAAAAAATTTAAAGTTATTTAATAATTTTTGTATTTTATGTCTTCAAAAAATATTCTTCAAAAATAATTCTTCAAAAAATCATCTGATTTAGAATTTTTCTATAAATTCTCTGATATAAAAAATCTATTCTGAATTAAAAATTCATGACTAAATCATCTCACATTTAGAAAGCTTTATTTTTTATTTAAAATCCTTCCTCTATATACTTTTCCAAAAATAGATGGGATGTTTATCCTCAACAATCCCGTAACTGACGTTTGGAGGTTTATCACTTTTATAAAATATGTATAAGAAAAATTTGCCGGCTTAAAATAATTAATATACTATTTTTCTCATTAGTTTTTAATTTAAATTTAAATAACTAAAATAAAATTATTTAAAAGAATATTTAAAAAAATTAAAAAAACTTAAATATTAAAATGCATTTTATTGTGATATTCTCAATGGTTGTGATGAGTTCTTTGATAATTAATGGTATAAATTATTAAATTAATTAAAAATAATTTTTTCAAATTTAAAGCTTTTGGATTTTAATATAAATAAATATAAATTTAATTTTAAATTTTCTTTTAAAAATAACTACTGCCAGGAATTTTCGGAAAGTTTGGTCAGAATAAATTAAGTACATTCACTTTAGTTTTCTGTATAACCTCGCCGTTATACTTTACAAAATCTTTGTTAAGTTGATTAACAAAGACATTATCAAGTTCCGAAATGAATACATAAATACAGTTATTATACATATAGGTAATGAAAATTCTTGCGACCAAAATTTCTGAATAACACATACAATTATAAAAGATATTTTACTAATTCTATCAAAAACATTTAAAATAAATATACCATGAATCTTCTAATAGAACCACATTTTCTTCAATTTTTCAACCCACTCGAAGAGCTTACTTATATTAAAAATGTGGTTTATTAGAGGATTTACGGTTTATATAATTAAGTTAACGCTGAACAATGTAAAGGTGAACAATGTTGCAATGGTGAAAAATGTAATAAAAATCAAGTATGCGCAAAATTTTGTGATAAAGGTTAATTTTTGTTTTAAAAATTCATTTTTAATTAATTAATTGTGTCAGATTTTTTCAGTTTTAATATATTTTTGCATGGTATCACGACTTTTGCGCCGAGAACATTTGCGCCGCTACTTTTGCGCAGCGACTTATGCGCCGCCATTATTTTAAAAAATAATATCTACAATCGGACCTAATTATAGTGTACTCCTTAAAAAATGGTATCCAGGTCTGAAGGAATTACAAGAAGTACAATATTTCGGGAAGTATAATAGCCCCCTCTAATAAACCGACCCCTAGAGGAAGGATGAAAAATAAACCGACCCCCTAGAAGGGTCATCCTCAAATAACTTGACTTTTTCAAATCAGGATATTTGGTCTGCTACGCCTATTCAGGCATGATTTTCTGCCAGAAGAGAGTGAACTATAGTGTAGGGTTGTCGGGTCCAGGTAATCTGAAAAAGGCCGGATAGCCGAACATTTTAGGTCGGATATCGGATCGAGATCTTGATATCCGAAGATCTCCAGCTATCCTACATCTTCTATAGTGAGGTCCAGCTGTAGTTTTTCATAATTATTAATGATAGTGGCAGCGCAAAAGTCGCGACGCAAATGTTCTCGGCGCAAAAGTCACGGAACCTTTTGCATTTACCTTGGAGTTGATGAATTTTAGATTTTGATATTAATGATGTCTTAAATAAAATATTAAATTTCCCTTCATTTTTGTAGAATATTTTAGAGGATATTCTTTAAATTTAAATAAACAAAATTCTCTTATTGCGAAAAATTATCTAAATTAAAATTAAAAACTTAAATTTAATAATTTTAATTAATTTTAATTAAAAATTTTATTCAATTAAGCCGAAGAAAATAAAGAAGATAAATTTGCTTGTGGAATCAATGGTCATAAATGTCCAAAGGGATATACATGCCATAATGGATGCAAAAGTTAGTTGTGTTAAATAACTACAATTTGGATTAGAAATAAAAAGTTCCGTTATTTATGGTATGTCGAGGGCTTAATATCTCGATTGAATATGTAATATAGTTCCTTTTAAAGCCATCTAATTTAAAATTTTTAACCATTTCTTAATTAAAAAAGTGTGAGTTTGTGGGAGTATAACGGATAGGTACCCAATTTCTATTAAACTACCAATTTATATGTAATTCCATATTTATTGTGTAATAAGATTTTACTTAATCTAGGATTTCGAATTTTAAAACTTAATGTAATTTAAGATAAATCTGATATGCACCCTTGCAATCCTGAACAAAATTCTTGTCCTAAAAATTATAATTGTCAAGAAGGCGAAATTTGTATCCCAAAATAGGTTAGAAAATAATTTTTATTTTGAAATAAAAGGGGAATTTGTGTAAAGCTTTATGTTAAAAAATATCTTAAAGTATATTTAATTGTGAGTAGTGATAATTAAAATAGAAAAGGATTATCTAGGAGTTATTTGATTTCCCTCATATATCATTTACTAATTTGTCACACATATATAAAGTTATCTAATAGTTAACAATACAATTGGATTGAAAAAGCCAGTGTTTCCATCGGGAAGATGTCAAGTGTAAGTACAAAAAGTTTAATTTGGAAGTACATAAATAGTGGAAAAATTTTCAAAATATAAGTATGCTACGAAAATACAACTAAAACAAATTATTCTCGCCCAAGTCTCTTATATTTATCTCCCAAATGATTCTTTTTTAGTTCAGTACTTCTAAATTAAATACAAATTGGAGCCCTAAATAAAGAAATAATTACAAGCTTTAAAATAATTTTAATTGAAAAAATTTTTTAAGAGCAATTAAAAGAAGTTTCAAGATTGATGAGATAATTAAATTTAAAAAGAAATCAGTGATGTCCTGGTTCTAAGAATCGAACGATTATTTTAATTTTTATAAAATTTGGGATTTTAATTGGGGATTTTAATTAATTAACTATTTAATTTATTTAATCTAATTTTATAAAATTTTTCTCAACTTGTGATTTTTAATTATTATTAAATTTAAAAAAATTTAAACAAATTCTAAAAAATTGAAAAGTCAGAAGAAAAAAAAAACAAAAAAAATTCTTAAAAATAAAAATTTGCTAAATTATGATATTTTATTAAATTGTCTGGCCAATTGATTTGTGAGTATGTTTAGCTTATTGATGGTTTAGACAGATGATTATAAACAGGGCTGGTCAAAATATGTACCCAAAATCACAAAATATGCTTGAAAGGGACATTGATCTTTGATCCTTAAGAGTCCAATTCTCTGTTAGTTTTCTTTAATCAAATATATTTATTTTCCCATTATAAATTCAAAATTTTTTTTGCCTAGTCATGTTATTAGTAATTTATTGCAATTAATTAAAAAAAAAGATTATACATTTCTACAGACATATGACCATTTAAGATAACATTTTCTTATCTAAAAAATAAAAATATTCACTTAAAATGACAATTTTGGGTGCCTTACATTTTTATTTTATTACTTTTATTAAGGAATGATAAATATAAAATTTTGGTTATCAATTTTATAAATTCTGACCCTTGTTAATATTTATTACTTCAAAAATATATTCAAAAACTAATAAATTAAATTTAGGGGGTTTATAAACGATTTGTTATTTGATTTTTATGTAAGGATGATTCACCTAGCAGCATTTAAAACGCTTAGGCGGGGGTTAAACGATCTAAAAGGATAAAAGAGAAAGAAAGCATTTGTCGTCGCCCCAGTAGCTTGTGGTAGCGTGAAAGCGCCTAGCAATAACTTTTTTTTCTTTTTTTTAGGTTTAGGTTTAATTATCTAGATCTTATCTATTTTGGGGGCATTTCTCAGAATTTGACCTAATGCAATTACGGGGTTCTTAGCTTAATTGAAAATCATTGTATTTTGAAGTTCATCTGATGATATTTAATAAAAGCTATTACGTATAACATTTATTTTTTTTTGAATTTTTTCTTTAGATTTTTAACGATGATAAAATTATTTATTATATTATTTTTGTGTACACTTTGCTTGTCAAGTTATGGAATGAAGTAAATTTAATTTTTAATTTAACGTATTTTCTCTAAAAATTCATTAAAGTGTTTAAACGGGGACCACTATATTTAAAATTATAATTGAATTGAATTAATAAATCTTTATTGAAAGTCTAGGGACTGAAATAATTAGTGAGGTCGAACGAAGTTTTCCAATTAAAAATATGTTGAAGATATATTGAAAAATAAAAACTAATATTGTTAAATAATCTAGTCTAAAACGAAATTGTCCGAAATTTTGTGACAAAATTTTGTGACATATATCTAGGGTTGTCGGTCAAGCCGAAAAATAAAAATTTATTGGGCTAGTTTTAGCTAAACCGGATTTTGCTGAAACCGACAACTCTAGAAGTAAAGGTAGTAGTATGAGATCAAGTACGAACTAACCTCCGATCGGCTCTAACTATTATAATACACAGGATATTTCTCATAAATTTTAGATGGAGATCAATCCGCTCCCTTCACAGCTCGTTCTCTTCATCATCCGAATCCAATGATCTTGAAGAAATTCGAAATGAGCAAATAAGGGAAAATGAAAATGAGTTTGAGCTTAGACAATTAATTGAACGAGGATTTGCTGATTGGCAGACATACAAGGAAAAGCATGGTTAATAGCTTTGATTTTTAGATAAAATTATTAAAATATTTTGTAATTTCTATTGAATTCGTAAGCAAAATTTATTTTAAAATAAATTAATTAAGGGAAATCATATCCAAACCAAGATGAGGATAATGAACGTATGCTTGCTTATTTAAGGTTAAAAAATAAAATAAAAAAAATTTTTTTTGAAATATTTTTTAAAAATTTAGTGCAAAACAATTTATTGAAAAGCATCAACGGGACTATACCGAAGGAAGAGTTAGTTTTCAGGTTGGAGAGAATCACATGGCAGATTTGGTAAAATATTTTTTATTTATTTTTAAGAAATTTAATTAACTAATTTAAACTAACCACTCTAATAAACATTTGAAGTCTGTAATAGAGACCAGAAATGAAGTATCGTTACACGAGAAAGATACTCGAAAAATTATTTGACTTAATTTAAATTCTTTAATAATCCCAGTGCTTTTATTCTTCAATAGGTCTGAGAGGGTTATCAGGCTTCAACGCTAGTACCAAAATTCGTACTCTTATACTTGGTAAGAAGTACCAAGTACGAGTAAATCTGAAATTTGGAAGCACTTGTTACTAGTAGAGTGTGTCATTTAATTAAAAGCCTTTCAACCAATACCGCAAGCTTTAGAGAATGGGCTCTCATTAGAAATGAGCTTTTATCACTCGGAGGAAGACTTAAGATATGAGCCTCTATTTTATTGAATAGAAAACTATTGTCATTGCTTTTCACTTAAAACTTATGCTTTTAAAACCTCACTTTGAATTAACGTAACATTCGTCCTCTCTAATGGAGTCAATGCATCACAATTTGATAAAATATAATACTTACCTAACTATAGTTATTCATTTAATTAAAAGCCTTTCAACCAATACCGCAAACTTAATGGATTCAAACGCCCTCTTGGTGATGCTGTTACACGAAAGAATGCTTCTTCGACATTTTTGCCCCCACTTAATATGTATGAAATTCCAGAATCTGTAGATTGGCGTGACAAGGGATTGGTGACTAGTGTTAAAAATCAGGTGAATTATTTAATTCTTAAAGTGATCTAATCAAAGACACGGGAATATAGCTTCAAATTTAATTAAAGGTACTTAAAATTATTTCAAAAAGCAACCAACATTGAAAATAAGGATTTTTAATAATCCAATACATATTTAGGGAATGTGCGGTTCATGTTGGGCTTTTAGCGCAACTGGCGCCTTGGAAGGACAGCATTCTCGTAAATTGGGAACACTTGTGTATGTTTTTTATTAAAAATTCTAAAATATTATTATTATAATTAAGCTCCCTTTCCGAACAAAATTTAATTGACTGCACCAAAGGAGAGCCTTATGGAAATATGGGATGTAATGGAGGATTAATGGATAATGCTTTCCAGTAAATTAAAATAATTTTTTGAATCTTTCTATAAAAATCTATCTTAATTAAAAAATTTGACAATTTATAGATACATTGAAGACAACAAGGGCGTTGATACCGAGAACAGCTATCCATATAAAGCTAAGGTATGGATATAGGTATTCTTTCACATACTCATTACGTACAGTACTCCAATTACAGTATTTAAAAAATCGCAAAACTTTAAGAAAATTCTTTTTGATTAAAAATTGGAAACTATAGGACCCATAAATAATTATTAGATAAGATAACATGAAGTTAAGATAACAAGTTAGATAATATTTAGATATACAAGTTAGATAAAATAACATGAGATAACATTAAAAAGGTTAGATTTCTCAGTATTACAAAGGGGCTGTCAACCAATTTTAGATAAGACTGTATTAATATTTTATTTTAAAATTAAAATTAAAATAAATAAAATAATAATTGTAGAACGGCAAAAAGTGTCTTTTTAAACGAAGCAATGTTGGTGCTACAGACACTGGATATGTTGATCTACCTTCTGGAGATGAAGATAAATTAAAGGTTTTTTTGAGATAATTATTAAATTAAATTTAAAATTAATATCATTTGACTTAAAATAAATACTCTAAAAAAGCTCAGTCCGTTTACTTTTCAATAGGGTTTAGTGATCCATATTAGAGAAATTCTTCCATTAGAAATAGGCATATTAATAAATATGGGCCTCTATTAGATAATAATAATACATACTGAATCAGACAGTAAATATTATAGTTATTAAGGGTCATTATAGAACCAAAATCCAATTTATTAAACTTTTACATTAATTCAACTTTCCAGATTGCTGTTGCCACACAAGGCCCAATTTCTGTAGCAATTGGTAAATAGTTATAGAAAATATAATTTATAATAAAACTATCAGATGCCGGCCATCGCAGTTTTCAACTTTATACTCACGGGGTTTATGATGAGGAGGCTTGCAGTCCCGATAATCTCGATCATGGTTAAATTTATTATTAAAAATATAAGTTAATATTTTCTATAAAAATTTTACAGGTGTCTTAGTTGTTGGATATGGAACAGATGACATCCACGGAGATTATTGGCTTGTTAAAAATAGTTGGGGGGAACATTGGGGAGAAAATGGTGAATTAATTCAGAATAAATAAATTTTAATTTAATCTAATTAAGGATATATTCGGATGTCTCGAAACAAAGACAATCAATGCGGTATTGCTTCTAAAGCTTCATATCCGCTTGTTTAAAAATTGAATGAAGAATAAAATTAAAATTAAATCTATAAAAATTTAAATAAAAATATCAATTATTATAATTATTAAATATAAAAAATGATTTTATTTTATTAACAGAATTTAAAGTTTTGAATTGATTTTTGATTTGTATATTATTACTTAAAAGTTAAAAAAATATTAGTAAATAATTGAAAAATTGTTGAGAATTTATCCAGAATCACAGTAAATATCAAAGTTACAACGGGTTAATATAGAACCGAAACTCAACTTTTTCCGACAAACAAATGGAATTTTAAAAAAGAATTCAAACACAAAAATTAATTAGATAATGTATTCCTTAAAGTTAATAAAAATATTAATGGAGGATAAAGATAATTTTGGTCAGACGGATAAGCTAGCTGGCCAGAAGAATTTCGAAAATCGGATATGGGATTTCACATTGCCAAGACTAAAATTTACAAAAAGTTTAAATTTATTAATAAAAATAATAAAAAATTTTATTTTCATAATATGATGAAAGTTTAATTATTTTTATATTTTAAAATAAATATTTCCTATTTGCCCTTTTCAAAATTAAAATCCTAAGCGCAATTAATTCTATTAAATGTAATAATGCCCTTTTAGAGGCATCCCAAAAAATTTCATTATTTCCATTAATAATTCACATGAAAAGGGCAAAGAAATGAACATTTAGAAGGAGGAAAAATACATTTTGAAATTAAAACACCGGCATTTAACATATGCATTTCACCCTCTAAAGTCCATTCGTGTGGCAAATTTAACAAATAAATAGCCGCTAAATTTCGATGAAATAACATTAAATTAAAATCCTCTCCCTTTCATCGAAAAAGTCTTTAGGCATTTCTCTCAATCCTTCAAAAGCTTCTCATAAATTTCACTGAAATCTCACTAAAAATTAAAAATTAATTCATTGAAAATGTCAAAAAGCATCCGCTTTCTTTGTATATTTAGCTTCATTATCCTCATTATTTTTGCTTTGCAAGAATTAAGTGGGGGAGTTATTACTACTCCGAATAATGCACCGCTACAAGGTTTGTTTGGTAATTAAAAAATATTATTGTAATTACTAAATTTCATCAAATGACCTATGTAAATTATCCCCAACTCCATAGAATTTAAAATTATTCTTGACGGGGTCTATGGGAAAAGGATTACTAAGCGGGTGAATAAATCAAGAGAAAAAGTATTGAACAAATCTCCATGAGGATTTGTCGTGCAGGTTTAAATTCATAGCAACTACCGGAGAAAGAAAGAAATATTCCCCAATTATTTTTGTTTCTGATAAGAGATAGTTCCCATTATTGTGTAATTTAAAAAATCACAAAGGAGAGAGTTCATTATTACATATTAAATGACCGCGAATTTTAAACTTAATTTTTAATTAAGCTCATTTACCAAATCATCATCCTCTCAACACTAAAATTGTTCCAAACAGAATTGCGATGCAACAGAATTGCAATCCATCAAAACACTCAAGGACTGGGGGGCCACTCCATTGTTCTACTCAACACCACAGCACTTCTGCATTAATTGCTTCGAAAAACGATAATTCAATTGTGATTGAAAAACAAGTTAAAGGGCAAACTAAAAGTGAAGATAAAAAGATTTTTCCCTCGGAGGAAGAAAAAGAAGGGGAAGAATTAACAATTCAAGAAATTAAAAATTCATTGTTCGAGTCAATAATTAACAAAACCCCGAAGACGGGGAAATATTCGACATTCATTGATCAAATTTCTGAAATGATTTCGAATGATTTAACAACTTCATCAAATTTAGAAAAATTTCCAACTTTTGCTGAACAGCTACTCGAGAATGGAAGTAAAACAGTCATTAAATTGGCTGAACTTGAAAATATTGTTAAAAACCATTCAAAATTTTTTGAAATGGCGATGAATTTAAATAAAGAGGAGGAGAGATTAATTAAATTCCAAATGGCCGGGAATAAATTAACAAAAAAGGAAATTAAAGAAAAATTAAATAAAATAATTTTTGAAGGAACAAATGAAGAAAAATTGATGAAAGAAATTTTGGAAATTTTAAAAATTAAAGAAACGGAACAAAGTTTAATTGGAACAATTTACAAAAAGAAAATTGAATTAAATAATTGCTATAATAATTTTCTTGTGAAGCTTTTCCCTAATGATTATGATGTTTTTGGGGATGAGGAAACTAAGGAAGGAAGGAAAATTAAATGGGAGATTATTGGGAAGCTTGAAATTATGGAGAAATGTTTGTTTGTTATTATTATTAAAATATTATTAAAACAAATAGAGGGGTAATACTTTGAGATTGTATTAAAATATGTATAATAGGAGAATATTCTGGTTAATCCTTTATTCTCCAATTTAGTCTAGGTACAAGTAAGAGAGATTCTATGTAGTTTATATGAATATAATTTAAAAGTTATACGGATGGATAAGGATACTGACCTACTAAACTCAGTCTCTTCTATGCTGAGCATATTATTCAGGCTTTTAAAATCTCAATAATACACTCTGTAACAAAATGATAGCGCCACCTAGTTTTTGTCAATATCCTACCAAATATTAGATGGATCTGTTTCAAATTTTGGTAGAATATAGGTAAGGATATTATGTATCATTAATGAAAAGAAAAAGTTTAATGAAATTTTTTAAAAAAATTTTTATAACAAAAAATTTGATTTTAAAGTGTAACAAAAAGATAGCGCCACATGTATTTTCGACCTTAGGGGTCGTCCGAAAAATCTACGAAAATCCCTGTAAACACATTTATTGATATCTATATAAAATACAAAAGAAACGAAGTTCCAACATGATTCCTTCATTGAGATCTGAAAACCCGAAAATCAACAGAAAACCGGGGTAGCCGTCTTTAAAAAATATTTTCGACCCCTTACAGGTAAAATAGGGGTAGCCGTCTTTAAAACTAAAAAGGGGTAGCCGTCTTTAAAAAATATTTTCGACCCCTTACAGGTAAAATTCATTAAACTTTTTCTTTTCATTAATGATACATAATATCCTTACCTATATTCTACCAAAATTTGAAACAGATCCATCTAATATTTGGTAGGATATTGACAAAAACTAGGTGGCGCTATCATTTTGTTACAGAGTGTATATGCTATTACAGAGAATTTTTTATCTTTTAAATATATTCATTTAATAAATTTTAATAAACTAGGCATAAAATATATTTTAATTTCAGTCCTGGACAGTACTGAGAAAATTCTTCGTGAACTTAAACAATGAAAAATGCGAAATGATTAAGGGGAATAAACATATATTTAATAAATATGAAATTTTTTAATTAAAAGTTTTTATTGTAAAAATTGTAGATATTATTTCCTAATAAAATTTAGATTACTAATTAATTAATTATGTAATATTTAAGTGACCACACTTTTTATGTGATTTAACTGATAAATATTTATGTGATGGATTAAACTATTTTATTTTCTTTTCTTTATCGACCACAAATAAATAAATGTGAAACAATAAAATAAAAACTCCTGGATTAACAGGGATCACTTATGGAGATAACTTATACAAAAAATGAAATACAATAAGACAGTTTTTTAAAAAAAGTTTAAGAAGTTAAAAAAATATGTAAATAATTGTAGCCACAAAAAAATAAATGCAAAATTATAATGGAGAACCAGCCTTTCGAGAAAATGTATTAATTAAATTTAAAAAATTGATTAAAGCATTTGAGTAAATAAAAAAGCTTTAAATAAATGTAACGATTTGGATAGAAATATTAAATAGAATCATAAAAACCTAAAACTAAAATCCAAAAAAAAGTTTTGTATATTTACGTATATTGTATTTCGCAATTACCAGATGGTAATTTTAATTAAATTAATTATTAAATGCATTTATAATATTAGGAATTCTGAATTATTTATTGAAATGCCTGCCGTATATGCTCAAATAATTACCCCTCTCGATTAATTAAACCCTCAAAGACAATAATTAATAAGGCAATAATCACCCTGCTTAAACAATTTCTCTATACGAAGGTTCTTTAAATAACACAAAATTGACAAAAACAAATTGTAAGAATGACAACTTTATACGAAATTATTAAAATAACCAATTAGAATTTAGGTATGTAGTTTGTATTTTATTTTTTTTTGTTTTAGCTTTTATTAATTTTTTATTTTATAAATACACTTTTTCGAAATGCTTCTTCTCAATTAAAGAATAAAGACACAAAATAGTTAAAATTATTTTAACTATCAAAAATTAGATAGAAAATAAACCTTACATTTACTGACTATGTATTTTTTGTTTGTTGTCAATAAATTCAGGATCTCTTGCAATATTATTATTTTTTTATTATGAATAAAGTAGGGATTTTGGAATAACGACCCCAATCCCGATCCCGGTCCAAACTACGGGATCGGAATTTGGAAAATGACCCCCGGTCTCGATCCCGAATCGGGACCGTGATTTAAATATGGGGATCGGGATTTACTAAAAAAATTTTTAATTTTTATTTTCCTCACATATGGCTCAATATAATTTCAGAATGTACAACTGCGGTGCTGAAATATTCCTTGACTTGATTTTCCTTCCAAATGACATGATATCCCAAATATCCCTCTAAATCTTCATTCTTTAGATCCGTCTTAATCCCTATAATCCACTGATATCCTTTTATTCCTCTACATGACCAAATCCCACAACATCACAGTTAAGTTTTAATCACAGATTTCTTTATTTATAGCGCCGCAGGCTTAAATTTTTAAGTTTTGGAAAGCCAAATTGTAAGGGATTTAACGAGAAATGGGGATTACGGGAGATTCTTTATTATCTTATAGCCCTTCAAGGGGATTTAGCGAGTTACTTGGAGATTACGTAGTATATCATGGGATTTGAAAGATAGGAGCCGACCATTTTCAGAGCCGCAGGCGTAAATTTTGAGTATTTTGGAAGGCTACTAAGCCAAATTATTTTAATTTTGTCGTCAGATTTGGAATGTTTTTACGATTTTCATTGTAAAATCCGCAGCCGCAACCCGCAGTCCGCAAAAAACCAACACAATTTAAACACACCGCAATTGCGTCGAGCCCTGCTATTGCAAGAGATCCTGAATTTATTGACGGCAAAAAAAAGTTCAAATAGTCAAAGAAGTAATAAAATTGATAGAATATTAAAATAAATGTAAAGTTCATTTTCTATCTGATTTTTGACAGGTAAAATAATTTTAACTATTTTGTGTTTATATTCTTTATTAGAGAACAAGCATTTCGAAAAAGTGTATTAATAAAATAAAGAATTAATTAAAGCTTTAAAAGAAAGACAATACAAGCTAAATTCTAATTGGTTGTTTTGATATTTTCGAGTAGGGGTGACAGTTTCACAATTTATTTTTTACAATTTTGAGTTGTTTAAACAATTTTTTATCAGTGGAATTGTTTAGAGATGGTAATTAGTTGTTCAAATAATTACCCCGAGCAATTATATTCTAAACCTCTTGCTGGTGGGTGGGGGTAATTATCTGAATAAGCGTAATTATTCGAGCATAAACGAGAGGAAATTTAAATAAATAATTCAGAATAAAAACTTTTAATAATTAATTTAATTAAAATTACCAACTGGTATTTACGAAATTCAATATACAAAAATATTTAAAACCTTTTTTTTGGATTTTAGTTTTAGGTTTTTATGATTCTATTTAATATTTCTATCTCAAACGTAACATTAATTTAAAGCTTTTTTATTTACTCAAATGCTTAAATCAATTTTTTAAAATTTAATTAATACATTTTCTCGAAAGGATGGCTCTCTATTATAATAAACTTAAACATAAAATAGATTAATCCATTTTACCAGTCACGAATCTGATAGAAAACGACCCTTCAATTTACTTCAATATTCTATCAATTTTATATTTTCTTTGATTATTTGAACTTAAATGTTTTTAAATTTTTGTGAATAAATACTCAAATTTATTTGTTAATTTATTCATTATATATTTCATTTTATAAAGCATTTAGAAAATTTAATTTAGTCTATAAGGGATCGAAAATATTTTTTAAAGACGCTTACCCCCAGTTTTCCGTTTTTCAGTCTTTCAGATCTCGATGAAGGAGATATATTTTATCATATTGATATCAATAGATATGCTCACATGAATTTTTGTAGATTTTTCAGACCACCCCTAATGTCGAAAATAGAAAATAAATTATCTATTATGCCCACCTTTCGAATTAATAACTACTGAACCTTCTCTACCTACTGAACCTTTCTATTTGCATTTCCAATCAAAAAACACAGCTTCATTTCGTTCCAATTTTCTGTTTTAAATACCCCCATTATTTGTATTTTGCATTTGTCAGCCCAATTTTAAAATTAATTTTTTTTCAGATTTTTTTTAAAATTTAAATGGATCCTCTCTCCAAATATAGTAAAAAAATTTGTGGAAATAAACGATTAATTGAAAATTTAAAATATGAAATAAAATGCCATGAAAATGAAGGAAAATTAGTTTGGACAAAGAAATTACTTACTCCCCCATTTAATTGTTCAATTTGTTCCCAAGTATGCTCATATCATTATTATGGTGTTTTGTGTTGCGAAGGCAAGTTTTTAAAAAAATAAATAAAATCTGAGTGATATGCCTGTTTATAATTCCCCGGGGATCAGGGATATTTACACGGGCTCAATTAATAGTCCAAAAGGAATGGTTCCTATGCTGTGGATTTCTCTTTACAATCAAGTTTAATCATCATATATGTACATATTTAGGCTGTAAACAATTTTTTCGCCGAATCATCATTAAACAAAAAATTCCTACATGCATAATGAATTACAGATGTGATATTACACAAGGTAATTTATAAATAGTATACTAAATTAATAATCTAATAAATATTTTTAGTATTTCTTATTAAATAAATAAAGGTTATAGGGTTAATGCAGGGTAAGCTTATCTAAGGGAGGCTTACCTGCAGGTTAGGCTTACCATTCGATAGAGTCTGGAAATATAGTGTAAATACACATTAAATTCAACTAATGTGAGTAGCTTACACTCCTTCTGATATATCCAGAGTCCGTAGAATAAATTTGGGGTAAGGGTTATTTAACCCTAAGAAGGTTTAGAAACCATCGTATAAGTAAAATATTGCAGAAATGTCGTGTATTTTGACTGTTTAAAATTAATATTTGGACAATTTTAATTTAAAAATATTTTTTAGGAGATCGTTGTCAAGGTTGTCGATTCAATAAATGCCTTCTAATGGGAATGGATGCCTCCCTTATTTGTGTACAGAATCCTGAGGATTTAGATAAATTTATTGAGAATTTAAAAGAATATCAATTGGAAGTGATAGCTCGATATTATGAACAAATTGCTCCTAATAACGACAATCAACTTGATTATGATTGTATTAATAAATTATGTTAACATTTTATAAAGTTTTTTTTTCAAAAATTTTTTTGTAGCAAATTTAAAAACCTCAATTCCCATAATAAAATTTATTATGATATTTTTCTATCAATTTTTCGCTAGTTTATGAAGGTAGGTGTGTTAGTCTCGAGTGTTTTGGTCTTGGGGAGCATCTTGAAATTTTTATTTTACTTCGTTTATTTTGATTCGAGATTTCTGTCATCCCTGATTGGAACATTTGGAATGCTAGAAATCTGAAAAGTCGGAACTATAAACTTCTTAATAACACAGAACGGGAATTGAAGGTTTAAAAAAGGTTCGAAATCAAAAGGTTTAAGCTAAAATTAAGCTAAAATTCTCTTGTTTAAGCTAAAATGAAAATATTATTCAATTTAATTTTTCTATTAATAGTAGTGATGTTCGAGAGTCAAAAAAAGCCGAGAGTCGAGACCGAGACCCGAGACCGAGAATCAACCCCGAGACCGAGAGCAAAACGAGAGTCGAGAGTCGAGACCGAGAGTCGAGACCGAGAGTCGAGACCGAGAGTCGAGACCGAGAGTCGAGACCGAGAGATTAAGAGGGATATCACTTGATGTCCCTCCTAATCCCCAAAAATCCGTTTATATCCCTCATAATATATACCCACAATATTTATCCACTGATATTCACATTAATCTCTTAAAATTCCCTCATATCCATCAATATCCCTCCCAAATCCGACGATATCTCCTTGATCCCTCGATGCCACGCACAAGTCCATTGATATTAATTTAATCCTTCAGAATCCCCAGTATTGGAAGGCCTTAGTAGAAAAAATTCAATTGTAAGAACTACAGGCAAAAATTTTTTTGAAGTTTAGATGATCATGAAGCCATAACTCTTAGATTTCTGCTCCGCCGGCGAAAATTTTGTAAAATCTAATAAATATTTTTAGTATTTCTTATTAAATAAATAAAGGTTATAGGGTTAATGCAGGGTAAGCTTATCTAAGGGAGGCTTACCTGCAGGTTAGGCTTACCATTCGATAGAGTCTGGAAATATAGTGTAAATACACATTAAATTCAACTAATGTGAGTAGCTTACACTCCTTCTGATATATCCAGAGTCCGTAGAATAAATTTGGGGTAAGGGTTATTTAACCCTAAGAAGGTTTAGAAACCATCGTATAAGTAAAATATTGCAGAAATGTCGTGTATTTTGACTGTTTAAAATTAATATTTGGACAATTTTAATTTAAAAATATTTTTTAGGAGATCGTTGTCAAGGTTGTCGATTCAATAAATGCCTTCTAATGGGAATGGATGCCTCCCTTATTTGTGTACAGAATCCTGAGGATTTAGATAAATTTATTGAGAATTTAAAAGAATATCAATTGGAAGTGATAGCTCGATATTATGAACAAATTGCTCCTAATAACGACAATCAACTTGATTATGATTGTATTAATAAATTATGTTAACATTTTATAAAGTTTTTTTTTCAAAAATTTTTTTGTAGCAAATTTAAAAACCTCAATTCCCATAATAAAATTTATTATGATATTTTTCTATCAATTTTTCGCTAGTTTATGAAGGTAGGTGTGTTAGTCTCGAGTGTTTTGGTCTTGGGGAGCATCTTGAAATTTTTATTTTACTTCGTTTATTTTGATTCGAGATTTCTGTCATCCCTGATTGGAACATTTGGAATGCTAGAAATCTGAAAAGTCGGAACTATAAACTTCTTAATAACACAGAACGGGAATTGAAGGTTTAAAAAAGGTTCGAAATCAAAAGGTTTAAGCTAAAATTAAGCTAAAATTCTCTTGTTTAAGCTAAAATGAAAATATTATTCAATTTAATTTTTCTATTAATAGTAGTGATGTTCGAGAGTCAAAAAAAGCCGAGAGTCGAGACCGAGACCCGAGACCGAGAATCAACCCCGAGACCGAGAGCAAAACGAGAGTCGAGACCGAGAGTCGAGACCGAGAGTCGAGACCGAGAGTCGAGACCGAGAGTCGAGACCGAGAGATTAAGAGGGATATCACTTGATGTCCCTCCTAATCCCCAAAAATCCGTTTATATCCCTCATAATATATACCCACAATATTTATCCACTGATATTCACATTAATCTCTTAAAATTCCCTCATATCCATCAATATCCCTCCCAAATCCGACGATATCTCCTTGATCCCTCGATGCCACGCACAAGTCCATTGATATTAATTTAATCCTTCAGAATCCCCAGTATTGGAAGGCCTTAGTAGAAAAAATTCAATTGTAAGAACTACAGGCAAAAATTTTTTTGAAGTTTAGATGATCATGAAGCCATAACTCTTAGATTTCTGCTCCGCCGGCGAAAATTTTGTAAAATTCATGATTAAATTAAAATTTTTAATATTTTTTCACGTGTATAATATATAAAAAAATAAATTCGCAAATTTTTAAGCAAAATCAAAGTTGAAAAACATTTATTTTTGAAAAGGCAAATTTTTTCACCCTCATTTCCCTCTATGGGTTCGAACCCATATCAATCAAAATATTAAGTGAGTAAAGTCAGTCAACCTAACCACTGAACCATCGACCAACAAAAAAAATTATGAGAAAATATAAATATTTCTTTACCTTTTCCTTAAAAATTTAAATGTTAGAGTACGCGAGGGACGAGTAAAATTCAAAAAATTTCCGTCATTAGGGGTGTAAATTTAGTCTCGTTTTCCGAGACCAAAACCCCGAGACCGAGACCGAGAGCCCAAAAAAACCGAGAAATTTCTCGACTCGAGAGTCGAGACCGAGACTCTCGAACATCACTAATTAATAGATGCACTTTAATTTGTTTTTTTAATTTTATTTTTATTACAGAAAATAAAATTTTTACGTTTATTACCAAATTAAAGTAAAATTAATTTGTAAAAATTTCATTAAATACATGATTGATTGTAGAAAACAAATTTTAAAAAAATAGCTGAAAATTAATTAAAAAAATAAATTTAACTGGTTATTTAAAAAGAAATTTTTTTATTTGAATTTATTATTATTTGTCGAAAGAAATCTTTTTAGTAAAATAACGCTTATTTTTCTAAATTTTGTGAGATGTTTTTTATAAATCTAAATTTTTTAGATGTCCTTTCTCAAATTAAGTTAAAAAAGTTAATTATTTAAGGAGTAATTAAATAATAGAATAATTCATTTTATATCGAAAATAAAATTTTTAATAAAATAATCACGGATATATTTTTCCGTAGGATCTCTATGTATATATTTAGAGACGGTCCATGTACATATTATTTGTTCCATTTTCATTATTATGAAAATTTATTGTGAAATAACCTAATTTAAAATACTACATAATTCCCTATGACGAATTCTCTTATTTTTCTATTAAGTTAAAATTATTATGTAGAAAACACAAAATCTGAAAAAATGCATCACCATATCATGAATCCTTTTCAATACAATAAAATCTTGATTTCCGATTTGATTCACGTAGAATCTCTGGTAGATATGTAATTGTACTTAAAAATAAAAAAATTTTCTGTTAGGATATCTTAATCGGGAAATTCTAAATAACCGGAACTAGACGAGTAAATGGGATTTGATTTATTCAAAAATGATATGTTTAGATAAATTAAGGTAAAATATTTGATATAATAATTATGTCTTCCGTTAACTTCATCGTTTTTCTTTTACTAATTTCCTTCATTTGCTTGCATTCTTTGGTAGATTGTGGAATTATAGGTAAAGAATTTTTATATAAAAATATTTAAAAAATTTTAATTAGGTCTTGCTGGCGCTCCAGTTGAAGCTACATGGTGCGCAGCACTCGGGAGAGAATCAACTCATTGCCCTCAAGGAGCAAATAGTAATCCACTTGCGGGGGGATTTGGAATGCTTAGTGGTTAAATATAAAGAATAATTGAAGAAAATTTAAGAAAAAAGTTTATAGTAAGAGGACATACAATAAATATTCTATTTTGTAATCAAATAATTCATAAATATTGATGTAGTAAATGTGAATAAAAAGCCTCTACATGTGAGCTATAATAAACCTTAAGACTTCTTCGCCTGACTTGGTAGACTTAAAAAATTTCTTTAACAAAAATATACACAAAAAAGGTCAAAACTACAATATAATCTCTATCTGAGACAAATGAGACAGTACGCTTATGTTGGCTTAGTGACGTATCCTATAGTGGATTTAGTGTAAAGCATATATGTAGCTATTTAATTCCTAAGGCTGTGCAGTAGGCGGCGTGGTGTATTGTTAACACATCATTCCGGTCTACTGAAGATGCTGGTTCGCTCCCAGCCGCCGAACAACCTTTTGCACTAGCTAAAGGAGAGAAATAGCTATAGCCCGGCTGTTTTACTTTAGTTAATATATAGATCCGACCTTAAAGAATTGACGAGAATGGAAGCCGCAAATGGATAAATTGAATAATTTTTAATTTGTAAATATCCTTTTTTATTAAAACAACGGCTTGGAAAATATTCATGTCATTTAATTTTACTATTTAGACAAATAGTAAATTTATGAAGTTAATCTAATGAAAGTTTTTGGTAAAATGAAAAATGTTTAACATTTAAACTAAAATACTAAAATTATTTTAAAATAAATATTTTAATAATACATTTATTTGTATAATTGTTGTAAAGACAAAAAACTCTGAAAATTGTTATTACGAATTTTATTTATTTTTATTTATTCTCAACAAACTAAATATACGTGGATTATTTAAAATAATTTTACAAATTTGAGATGATGATCATATGATTTTTGTAAATAAAAATATTTAAAAAAACTTTAAAAATTTGAGCAAATTTAATTGTTTGATAAAATTTTCCGTTTTGATAACAATTATTGAAATTAAAAACAAAAATTTATTTGTTATTTGTTGAGGGCTAAAGAATGATTTTAATAGACAAATCATTTGATATTTTTTTATTTTTGTAAGTTTTTGTGGTATTTCATGTAAAATTTTGTAATTATTTAAACAGTAAACTGTTAAGCGATAACAAATCATTTTCAGAAAAATCTTCCAACCAAACTTAATTTATTTATTAAATAAAAATGAAGCTAATTCTCATATTTTTATTTCTGTTTGCGTTGCTAGAAGTTGGAATGGGTTTGGTCTGATTTTATTATATTTAATAAAATAAATGTAGAAATAGGCGTTAAAAATTTGAAATTTTTTTGAATTTTCAATGACCAACAGGTCACATTCCATCATCTAACTTTTATTATTAAATGATGGGTTTATTATTAATGATGATTTATTATTTAACGATTAACTTTTTTTATTTTTATAATATAAAATAAAGACAATTTAAAGATAACCTTTGTTCAGAATTTCTGATTAATAATATTAATTAAATAAAATCATTCAGATCAGATGCAAATTGAACGGTCATTGTACGGGAAGTGGCAATCCAGACATAAACACTCGTTGTAAAATATGTTATAGCTGTACCTACAAGGGATGTTGCCATTGGATATACACTTTTGTTAATGTCTGCTGCAAAATTCCTGGTTGGCGCCATCCAGCTTATCAAAAACGCTTCTGTAACGGAATATAAAAATAAAAAATACATATTTAAAAAACTAACTTATTATGAACGGCAATTAATTTTTTAAGTATTTTAAAATTGCTAACATTTTAAGAAAATTGACTTTAATGTAAAATATTTTGTTTTTATCTAATAAAAATAATGTAAATTAAATTTCCAAAAATAATGTAAGATCTTCAAAGTGGCGCAGGGGTTTGTTTTTTCGATTCCGAGAGGCACTTTTCAATAAAATGAGTTATTCTTCTTGGTGACTGGATTTTTGAGGATTAATTTATTTTAAATGTTTTTCTCATTAATTAGAAAACTTGCGGCCATTATTACAAAATATCATAATCCATAAATGCATTTCTAATTCGGTCTTGTGCTTCACAGATTTGAATTAAAAACTATTTTCAAAAAATTTTTATTCCTAATTATCTACTCGAATGATTTCAGTATTTACATCAGAAGTTTAAAATAATTCTGTTTACCTTTAATTTTTTAAAACTTTAATAGAGAATATTTTTTATATTTTTTGTACAAATTATATTGATCACAAAATAATTTTAACAAACTTCAGCAAATATTTTTAGGAACTTAGTTAAATGTGTCGCTAGATAATCATCTTAATTTTACGTCTATTTTCTTCAGACATATGTGTAAATTGAGATCCGACTAAATAAAGATGTACTACATATGTTACCGAATGTCATGAGTATTGCCATTTTAGACTCCTTCGACCGAGCAGCCCCAAATCGAAGGGCAAATAAATCATCATCAAAACTATTGTTTTGGCTTTTGATTTGCAAACCTTATAATTTATTTATAAAAAAGACAAATATGATTTAAAATATGAAAAAAATATGATTAAAAAAATAATAAATAAACTAAACAAAAAAATAATTTTCTCACAACCACCACATTTTTTTACATTATTAAGATATATGAATTAAGCATTAGTGCAGAAATTTAAAATTTTTAAATAATGAAAATTTAAAAATCTATTAAATATTAAAAATTTTTTAGTATTTAATTAGATAACTATACAGATCCGTTTACTTACACGTAGTTCTCATTTCCAAATGGAAAAATGTATAATATGACGGCGGGATCGTGCAAGATCCCAACGCTGTATCTTTTACCTTTCTGGCCACGAATTTAGAAATATATGATACTTAGTTTTTAACGGAACATAGTAATTAAATGTCGGCCTAATTATTTGCCTACTTAATGCAAACAATTAAAAAAACTAGAGAATTTAAACATATGTAAGACTTAAATTATTGTTGTAATTCCGTCTTGCTTCAACTTCTTTTAGAAAGATAAAAATTCCGTCGACATTTTCAATACACAATCAGCTAATTTAATTTCTTTTACTAATAATACGTGGATTATTTAAAATAATTTTTATGACAAATTTCTCGCAACTGCTAGATGGTTTTCATGCAAATATTAGAAAATTTGTCATTAAAAAATAAAAAGTGGAAGGAAATTTATTTTACATCAACACAAATTATACAAAAATTTTATTAATGTTTTATTTGTGTCAAATAGTAATCAAAACGTTTGATATATTCGAATGATATTTTTCAAAAAAAATATTTAATATTTAACAAAGATTTTTGGTGGTAGCAAATCATTCTTGCAAATAAAAAATTTAATTTATTGTCAAATAAAAATGAAATCTATTCTCATATTGTTATGTTTGTTCTACTTGATAACCGCTGGAATGAGCAGATTTTATTATTTAATCTAAAATTGTTCTCCCCGGTTGATCCTTCCATTCCCTAGAGGGTATTGATAGGCTTAATCCCAGATTTTGAGGAATTGGAATTAAGTGGTGGGCTAGAGAGGCCTTTTCGAGAGGCTTCTTTTCATTATCTACTCCGTGTGGACGCAGAAGACCCACAGACAGAAGACGCAAGGACAGAAGACCCACAGACAAAAGACACAAAACCATTTTTCTTACTTTTATTCTATTGTTCTTTCATATTGGCACCTTACCTATGGTCTCTGTGGAAGTTATGATGCTGAGGTGGATGCCAGGCATGCCTACTGCAGTGATATTAGGAACCGTTGACTCCCTGCGAGACGCGTGCCGCAAAACCTCGTGCGAAGCGCGAGGTTTTGCACAAGCGTCTCGCCGACGCCCATAGGTTCACGTTGATTGTTTTTTGTATTGTGACTTTGTTGAAACTTGTTCTTTTAAACTTTTATTAGAAATTTTTGCAGGTGGGTCTTTTGTCCATGGGTCTTCTGTCACTACGCCATCTACTCAGTGATGAAAAATGGCAAGACTCGATATAAAATAGTCATTTTTCTATTGTCTAAATCGGCACAATATCTAAGTAGAAAATTACGCCTTTAATCAAAATTTCTAATTATTAATAAAATTAATAAAGCTAAAATTATTAAGATCGAATGTAACTATAACGGTGTTTGTTCGGGTGATGGTAAACCGGGTCTAGGAGTTCGTTGTGGAATATGCCTTAGTTGTACCTACAAAAATTGTTGCAATTTCTAATACACTTATAAGTTTTGCTGTCGTATTCCTGGATGGCGCCATCGAAGCTACCCAAAAGACAAGTGTGGTGGAATATAAATGAAAATGAAGAAACATACAAAAACGAATACAGTGTATCAAGAAACTTAAGACCACCTGAAATTTCCTTGTTTTCCAACTTTCACATGAGTTTGAGCACATAAAATTTATACAACTATGTATTTCTTACCGCAAATAATAGTTAATTAACAAAAAAATTATGCGCTAAAATTTATTAATATTTTCAATTAAATTTATTATACCGTATTTATTCTAATATAACGACAGTCTCTAATAAAACGACACCCTAGAAGAGGGTTGAAAAATAAAGCGACAGTCTCTATAATATACTTCTCCAATTAGCGCCGCAGGCGATAATTTTGAAAATTTTGGAAGAGCCTTAAGCCAAAAATCTTTCTTCTTCAGCGCCGCAGGCGAAAATTTTGAAAATTTATAATACTTTATTTTCCGAAGACAAGTATTATTACTTGTTCATTAATTTTGAGTTAATTTTTTTTAATTTTTTTTTCATTAATTTTTTTTTATTACTTCATTTTTATTATTATTACTTCATTTTTTTTTATTATTACTTCATTTTTTTTCATTAACTCAAACTTACCCATTCATTAAGTTTAAGTTCAAACCCCCCCAAAACTACGAACCCAACACACTATCCAGTAGTGATGTTCGAGAGTTAAAAAAAGCCGAGAGTCGAGAGTCCAGACCGAGACCGAGAATCAACCCCGAGACCGAGACCAAACCGAGAGTCGAGACCGAGAGTCGAGACCGAGAGATTAAGAGGGATATCACTTGATGTTCCTCCTAATTCCCAAAATCCCTTGAATCCCCAAGTCCACAATATATACCAGGGTTGTGCGAGTCTCGCCTTTCGTCTTTCGCCAATTTTCGCCTTTTTTGGACTTTCGTCTTTCGCCGTTCGCTTTTTAAATTGACTTTCGCATTTTCGCCTTTCGCTTTTTCGGGCGAAAGGCGAAATTTTTATACACCCCTAATGACGGTATGTGAGGGAAAGTTGGAATTGAAAGAAGAAAAGAAAGAGAAAACAGTGGGGATATATATAATTTTCCTGTATTGCTAAATAAAGTGATAAGTGGTTGAGTGGTTAAGTTATTAGACTCGGGGTTGCGTCTTAATTACGAATTACGAATTACGGCTTTTTTGAGTTACGAATTACGATTACGAAAATATCGGGAAAAATTACGAATTACGAAAATAAAAAATAACAATTACGGGAAAATATTATTGCTAGCTCGTACTTTCAATTATATTTTCGAAGGAAAAGGGAAAAATATTTATATTTTCTCTCACTTTTACTTTTGTTGATCGGTGGTTAAGCGGTTTAGAAGTTAGGTTTCACTCACTTTAATATTTTGTCGGCCTTGGTTCTAATCCATGATTAGGGAATAAAATTATGTCAATTTACTTATTTTCAAAAATAAGTGTTTTTAAACTTTGATTTTGATTTAAATTTGTAAATTTATTTTTTTTCAGATCTTGAAATTGAACAAGCATTAAAACTTTTAATTTAGTCGTGAATCTTCTAAAATTTTGACTGCGACGCAGAAAAAACTTCAAAAACTTTTTTGCCTCCTTTTAGACTTGGCTTCTCTGGCCGAGTTTTCTCTTCTGTTTTATTTTGCAGAGTTTGGTACCTGGATCTGCCGCTCGGCGTGCAATTGACGGCTACCCACCATCAGACGAAAATTACCCGATGGTGGTTGGAGACTCTGATTGGCTGGGAAGAAGATGAACATGCTGTGTGGACTCTGGGTGACCTACGTAATGGACTTGGACGTCTGGTTCAGCTCAAGGAGCGACTGGAGCTCACCATCACCACACTTCGTCCAACCAAGCTCAAACAACAAACCATGCTTGGGGAACAACCTCACTACAACCAGCCGACTGAACGAAGTGATCACCACGAACCAACTGACGTCTCTTACTCATGTATGACCACGCAATCACCAGGCCCACTAGACAAACAGTATGAACTAAATGCTCGTCCACTGAAATCACAACCTGAAGAATATGGTTGCTCACTGTGCAATACTGGGTCAACACACAAGCCAAGCCGTTGTCCGATGTTCAACTCCCGCAACAGACGCAAAGCTCGTCTCATTGAACAAGGACGGTGTCTCAACTGCTTATATGATGGTCACCTGCTCACCAAATGCCGTGCTGCCAATAAATGCCGTAGATGTGGAGGCCGACACCATTTCATGCTGTGTGTACAACGTCAATCTAAAAAGCGTGTGTACTACCCAAGTGGTCACCACGAAGGACCGCCCGAAGCAAACTGGCAAAAACGTCAACCTAAAAAGCGTGTGTACTCCCCAATTGTTCAACACAATGGACCGTCTAACTCAAACTGGAGGCAACCCCAATCTAATAAGCGTATGTACTACCCAAGTGGTCACCACAATGGACCGTCCGAAGCCAACTGGAGACAATCTCAACCCAAAAAGCGAGTGTTCTACCAAGCTGGTCTTCACAAAGGAATGTTCGAAGGAAATTGGAGAGTTCCTACACCAGTGCAATCTGAAGTGACCTACTCTGGGCTGGTCATCAATAGCTCAACCAACGTTAAGTCAGAAGCTGACTTCAAATCGTCAACCACTTCAACTGTGCACCATAAAGCAAACCACCGTCGACGGAAAGTCTGGATCAACTCAAAGCTAAAGTTCAACCGGCGCAACTCAGCCGACGTTCAAGTAACTCCGCAGAACGAGAAAGCATATGGTAGCTCAAACAGTTCCAAGCGTTCCAACCGTGCGGAAACCAAAAGCAAATATAGCTCAACGGCAGTGTCTGGACGTCTCATTGGATCTATTAAATGGAAATTGCGTCCTGCTCAGGATTGGACTCATCGCAACACTAAAATGAGACTAAAATGTGATTGTTTGTTGGCTGTTCTTATTTGTTTATGGCTCATCAACGAAATCTACGCTGGCTCTACTGCCCCCTTCAAATGCTCATCTATGCATTTTCTGTCGATGCTGGCCCTTCTAATGGTTTTTGGTATTGCTTGTCGGTGTAAAAAACTCGTTCAACGTGCTCAACGAAAGCTATTGCGATCAACAATGACCTTAAAGAATGGAACCTCCGCAGCTGCCACAGATCAAACATTAACGAGCTTTTCTAACGCTGGCAAATTTTTGTGTGCTAGCCAAGCTGGGCCTACTACGGCTGTCATGGGTGGAATCACCGAATCTGCTACTGAACAAATAACTAGAAATTGTTCTACTGCTGCAAAAATAAATGTGTGTGCTAACCGAGCGGGAACTATCCAGGCTGTTACAACCGACATGGACAAAATAAAAATAAATTTACTATCTGAGTGCACATCACTACGTTGACCATGGAAAAGTTGTTCATCACGACAAGGACGACAACGAGAACTTCACCACCATCCACTGCTCTGGAGCACACCATGCGCCTACGCAACGTGCTGTCAACCGGTCTTCGACACTGACGCAGAATCTTCACTGAGGTTCCAGAATGTGAAGGATGAAGAAGAGTGAACGTGCTCCGTTCACTTCTGCTGCCTTGGTGAACCGCAACTACGTTCACCACTGCTATTCCTTGGCTGAAGTGACTCGTGCTCCGAGTCACTCACTCAACTCTTCTTCTCTTCCTTCGGCTGTTGGCACTACCAACAGTCTGGTGCTAGTGCCACTATACACTAGCTGGTGCCACGACTCTCCCTCTTCCAAAACCATTTGTCGGGAACTCCCGACTCTCGACATTTATGAATCTAGAAAATATAAATATATGTATTTTCTGAAAAAATAATTTTATCTATTGTATTCACTCCTAAATAGGCTCGATTATTATATGAGGGGCCAATAAATATATTAAAAAATATATCGGTTTGGGGTTTCTATAACTCAAATATTTAATTGCAAAGACTTAAAAAAATATCTTAAACCATTGTAATTTATACAAAAAAAGTTTAAATCATTTCTAAAAAAATATTTAAATATAAAAATATAAAAATAATTTTATTTTTAAATTAATTTTTTTAAATTTTTTCTTTTGTAATATTTAAAAATTTATTTTGTCCATTTCCTTCAATAATTTCAATATCCTCATTATTTTTGATAGTAACAACATTAGTTTTTGTTTCTTTAGAGAAAAGTTTAAATAACCATTTAAATTCATCCTTTAAAGCCAAATTATGTTCAGTACTTTAAATAATTAATTTTAAATATTTAAATTTAATTCAATCATTCTCTACCTTACAACAAATAAAACAGGAACTTCAATTGTTGAACTTAGAGAGGATAAACAATTTATAAATGCATTAATAATATGAGATTGTATTTCAGTTAAGGATATTTGCCCTACAATTTTATAAGAGATACAAGAAAAGAAATAACCAAAAATTTGGATAGCCATAATAATTGCGAGTGTTTTGTAAAGAGATTTACGTAATAAACAAACTGATAAATAAAAAAATAAAATATATTTTAAATTAATTTTTATTTTTACTCTGTCCTTTAATTTGGTCATATAATAATTTTAAAAACATTAAAATATAACAAATTAATGTTAAACAAATTAATATAAGCTGTGTATCCAATAAAATATCCTTTCCATCATTGCCCACCAATTCGTGAAAATAACATTGAACTTGCCTTTTAATTAAATATTTGTTATAAAATTTTGAAGTAAATCTTTGATTGAACTAGAGCTGAGTTTAGTTTAGGTTTTTTAAATAGGGTTGGCCAAACCGCTGACTTAGGCTTATACATCATTTCATTGTCATCCCCTTCCTCTGACGCATCTTCTTGTACTCCATGATTAAATTGATGATTGAAGGAAAAGTTGTTGGGATTTGCAAAAGCGGCTTTAGGCATGTACATTTCATTTGTAAACTTTTTTGTTCCAATTTTAGGATTTGGATGAGCGACTTTTGTGATCATTCTCATTTTGTTTCTCCCATCATGCTCATAAATCATTTTATTTTTATATCCGCCTTGCTCGTATTTTACCAACCCGACACCGGTTGGCCAAATAGGGTTGGCCAACCGGTGTCGGGTTGGAATACCTGTCTCTTTGAATACCGATTTTTTCTCAGAATAACTCTATTTTTAAACGAGGCTGAAAATTAATGTCCCCGGAACTTTACACTAAATTAATTTTATTAAACAAAAATAAACTTACAAGAACGGATCTTGTATAATTGATCTGATAACAAATCCCAAAAATACAAGAGGGAATGACAATGATATCAAATAAATTAATTTTAAATAATGCTTTTCATTTCTGGTTGAATACCTAAAATATATGAAGTTGAAGACTAAAAGTAAGCACGAGTTTGGCTTTATTTTTAGGACTCTTTCGAATATCCTTTTGATTAAGAAATATAATAAAATATTAATTAACCAAATAGGTAAGAAAATAGCCAACATTCTGTCAAATCCAATTACAAACATTAATGAAAATACATTCATACTCCCACCAATTAATAATATTTGAATTATAGCGCAATATAAAAGAGGAATTTTTCCATATCCAGGAAGGATAAATAAAATAAATGGAAGCAAAATTTGTATTTTTGATAAAAGAGAACAAAATCCATAAATTCCCAATAATAAATGGCAAGTCCCGTGTAAACGCCTTTAAATTGGATTTGAAATTATAAAAATATTTTAATAGAATGGCAACCGTTCTATGTATTAAATGAATAATACAGAACAGGGACACGCCCAAGTAGGCGCGTGGCCATAAAGATGTAAAGCCATAAATTACTGGAAAATTTCTGATCAATTTTGGTACCAATCTAGTTAGCTCGACGAGAGGAATCGTTTAATACTAAATTTTTAAGATTTGGAAATTTTGAAGCAAGTTATGGCTTTGCGCCGTTATCGCCGCACGCCTACTTGAGCTGTAACCAACACCCTATTCTGATGGAGAATATTTTATAGTTTAATCAGATCGGTTCTGAAAATGACGAAAAATATAATTCTATTGATCGTAATTAATGAATGAGCTTGACATGGAGCAATCTCTAGATAATTTATGGAGCAATCTCTAGAAAATCCAACTCCAAATAAATCTGCCGTTCTATTAGTGAAAATAATTTATTTATAAATTACTTTTGTTTAATTGTAACAAAAATTAAAAGAGCGTATAAAACAGTTCCTATTTGGTCAACAAAAGTATTTATTCCAAAAGTTATTTTTGCAATATTTGCTTCTCTAACGTCAGTCATAATTTAATTTAATTCCACTGAAATAACCTCTAAAAATTACAAAGTACATTATTTATTTAGACAGAAATTGAGGAGAATAAAAATTTAAAAAACCCCTGGAAACGAAACAATGAAAAGTTCAAATTTTTAGAAATGTTAATTAAATTTTATAAAAAAATTATTTAATTTAATTATTAAGAATAAAAGTTTAATGACAAGAAGGAACTAGAATGACAAAAAGAATTGAATAAATTAAACTTTGAGAGAAAAGTAAAATTTAAATAAATTGCCAGGTGTAATATATTTCTCTTTAGAATTTCGTAAACAAAAAATTTTAAAAATTAAATTTTAAACAAAATGGCATTTATTAAATATACGTTTTTGATATTTAATTCTTTCTCAATAATATTTAATTATAATTGTTGATAATATGTAATTTAAATGATATTCTTGAATTAATTAACTTTATTTTTTTACTGATTTATGCTTAGACAATAAAAAATATTTAAAAAGTTTTTCAACAAAATTCTTCCTTAATTTTGAAATTTAAAAAATATATAGCTTTAAAGCTGATAACATTTAATTGCAAACAATCTTCATAAGGCATAATAAATTTTTATTCGAGTAAATATTAAATTTAACGGTTAAATTTTCATTTAGCGCTAAGGTCGATGGAAAATAAACTATACAGGATTTTTACTTTAAATTTTTGATTTTATTTAACACCAGAGAAAAATTTAATTTAATAAAACTAATTTTTATGTAAAATGAAAGAGAGGATATAATTAGAAGATGAATCCAGATGAGGGATATATATTCCTCCAGATATCTTAAAAATCTCAATAAACATCATTTTTAAACGTTAACTACATATTTATTTGATAATTTATTTTCTATTTAATTATTACAAAAATTTAGTTAATATACTATAAATTTTTAAATATAGAATTAAAATGTTTGAAGAATCAACTTCTTTGTAAATTGTTTTTTTTGTATACGAAAAAATATTTTATGCAGCGCATGCAGGGTCGTAGCCAAATTGATAGTTCATTTGATTCGCCCCGACGCGGCAACGATAGTTAATTGCATTCCGTTTCTTCCCGTTTTTGTCCATTATCTCCTCATGACCCATTTCTATTGAAGTGTCTTGCATATCGCTATATGGATGTTGGTCAAATTCATGGCTCATCTCCATATTTGTGTGCATTCCACCTTCTGAATAATTAGAGGATTGAAATATGAAAAGAACAATAAGATGCTTGAAACAAGGAAATAATCTTGAGGATCGATCAAGTATTTAAATTTAAATATATCTCAAAAATTTGTTCGATCACAAGCTTCTAATTCAACATACCATCACTAGCATCCATGTCCATTCCATGCTCGCCTTCGTTCTGTTCACTTCCTTCATGTTCATCTCCTTCTCCCAATTCTTCTGACATTTCATTATGAAGACCGTTATTATATTCATGTTTGAAGGAAAATTTGTTGGGAGTTGCATAAGCTGATTTAGGCTTATACATCATTTCATTGTCATCACCTTCTTCTGACATATCTTCTTGTACTCCATGATTATATTGATGATTGAAGGAAAAGTTGTTGGGATTTGCAAAAGCGGCTTTTGGCATATACATTTCATTTGTAAACTTTTTTGTTCCAATTTTAGGATTTGGATGAGCGACTTTTGTGATCATTCTCATTTTGTTTCTCCCATCATGCTCATAAATCATTTTATTTTTATATCCGCCTTGCTCGTATTTTACTTTAACTCTCATAGGTTCTGGTTTCGGAGGCGGAGGAATTTTTATGCGGAAGCGTTCGGCAACATAATTTTTAACGAAATGATCAAAGTCCTCGTTGATTCGACCATGTGTTCGCCCATCGAACCACCCATGCAAATTCTTGATTAATCCCTCTGTGATTTTCTTTACTTCTCTAATCCTTTGACGGATTTTTTCGTATAAACAATGTCTTCGCCATTCAGGACAGAAATATTCATGATCATGTGTACCGTTTTTAGCTAGCCAATCTATGATTGCATTGTCGAGTGCCAGGAAAAACTCTAGTTCGGCGCGGAAAAGGAAAAGATCATAGGTGCAATTCTCTTCGCTTCCTTCTATAAATTATTAAATGTAAAATTTAAAAGGTGAACTCTAATTTCTCTAAGTCAAGGTTCCTTCAGACATTTGAAATAGAATAATAGTCTCTATTAGAATGTCATTTAAATTGGGGAAATTAGAAAGGCAGTTTCTATTAATACATATTAGAATTGAAGTTTGGTTGAACTTATAAGCCTACCTTGACCTGTTTGTTTGAAGTAATTTGTTATTTATGAGTGTTATTCGGGACTATTTTTGGTCAAGGTTCCTTCAGACTCTTTAACACCCATATTACCTTTTCCAATGGCTTTTACCAAAGGGATTGAATTCATTACATTTGTCAAATTACGAAAAGCGTCGTCCAATTTTGTTTTTTCTGTACCAGCTGTAAACTTCTCGAAGTGGTCAAATAGCTGTTGTTCTGAGTGAAAAGCCGTGCAAAAATCACTTGCTTGTTTAGACAAATGAGTGTTGAACTGCTCAATTTTCGTTGCCAATGTCCAATAAGCAACATTTGCTCCTTTCAGAGGAAATGCTATGAGGAAAGCTATAAATTAGTAATTAAATTATTAAAGATATTTTCAATAACAACGTTCTGAAGGATGAGGCAATGAACGTGACTTGTGAAATTCGTCAAGCAAAATATGGGCTAAATTATCCTTTAATTCATCTTTTGCCAAAGTTCTCGATTCTTTCAACTCATCAGATTCAAATTTTCTAATTAATGCACATACAGAACCATGCGCACCGCTAAAACGAATTATACAATTTGCTATATTTTAATAGAGCCCGGACCGATACGATTTTTTATCGATATTTATCGATATTTTTCGATATTTTTTTTCGATATTTATCGAAAAAATATCGACCGAGAAAATTTTGACTTTTTCGATATTTTTCGATATTTATCGAAAAAATACCGACCGAAAAAATTTAAAAATCGAAACAATCGACCGACCAAATGATAAAATACCGAAAAAAATATCGAACGTCGTTTTTGTCAAAAATTTTAATTTTTGGCGCCAAAAGTTTCTGGACTTTTCGCAATTGTAAGATTGAAAATGACAGTTACAGAGAAATATGAAAATCGGGATTTTTGGAATGAATCACGTAAAAACAGGGGTATTTATTACTATCTCTACCTGTTATCATTGAATTCGATCCCATTAGAAGCTAATGCTGTTTTGAATCCCCCCTCCAAAGGCATATTGAAACAAGAATGTACACGCCAAAAATTCAAAGTGCAAAACATTTCGACATTCATCACCCAAGTAAAGTTGTTAACAACAAGAGGCATTTTCTTAATTGACGAGACTAATTTATGCTTCTCCTCTGGTGAAAAAATGACAATATCAGAACTTTTGCATGAATTCTTATAAGCGGCTATAACATGCTCAACCAACTCTTTTTTGTCCCACGGCGTTGGTTGTGGAGGTTGAACAGGATCTGGCGATTGTTGCTGAACAGGTGCAGGTTGTGAGGGTGCTGGTTCTTGAACAGGAGCTGTCTTTTGTTTTGGTTTAGAGCGGGGTTTGGGATTATACATTTCATGTTGCATTGAATATTCCATTTCATGACCATTTGGTGTAGAGACATGATTGAAGCTTTGGGTGAATTTGCGCATTTTCATCGCAGATTTTTTGGGAATTTGTTGCTTTGTCTTTGGATTTAAATATCCACCACCTCTAATAGCTTTATTAGGCGTTGAGATTTTGCTCTCAAATCTGATTCGACCTGCATGTCCACTTGACACAAATATCATGATAAAAATTCCAACGAGAAGTTCCAACCTCATTTGGATTTTTTACCTGAAATCCTTTTAAATTATTTTTTTGGATTCGATTATTGGTAATCAAAGGAATGTTGCGAATGATTGATAGCTGTTGACAGACCTTTAATAAATATCCCTAATAATGAAAGGAAACGTCTCATAAAATGATTGAGAAATAGAAAAGTGTCTGTGTTTTCCCGCATTATCGCCGGCTAGAGATAAAGAGATTAGAGGGGGTTAATCGCTTTAAAATAAAAAATACCTATGGGAAGGGCATTTTATGAAACCAAAAGTGCAAGTAAGCAGGAAGGAGGATTTTTTATAACAATTAAAAAAATGACAGTCTTAAATTTATCCACCCATAAAGGGCAATTTCATTGTTTTGGACTTTTAGCCTAGTCGCCATTAATTGTAGATGTTTTTTTAAGTGTTTCGCAAGGATTTTTAAATTACATAATGCTTATATGTAATATTGTGATGTAATTTAATTTTGAAAAAATTTGAGTAATTCGCTGTCGTTATTCGATTACTGGCTCTGCTTTTAGGATTGAAAATTTGGTAATAGTTCGGTTTAGACCCCGCACTCTTTTTTCTGACCATTTTTTCATTTTCCTTTCCCCTTTATTTTTCACGAGGCAAGTATGTATTAAAAAGGATTTTATGTATGTATATATGAATGAGAAAAGTTCTGGAAAAACTCATTTACATCATTCAACAATCAATATGGAACAACTAAAAAAATTAAACATGATTGATTTGGTAACAAACTGACATTAAGCAATACCGATCTTTCTGCGTGGCCCGAAAAGCTTGGACCTTTCATGGTAAATGAACATGTGAAGCTTGTTTGGACCGAGATACAGACCCCTGAAAATTGAAAAACCATAGGAGCGAAAAACCAAAATAACAAAAAAATAAACAGCTCGTTCGAGAGAGCCCGTCTAGCTGAGTCGAATGGTACCAAAAACCATTTATACATATTTTCCAAAAAATTGGGGGGGGGGGGGGGGGGGAGTAAAAAAAAACACTTTCTCATTCATATATACATAAATAATCCTCTTTAATACATACTTGCCTCGTGAAAAATAAAGGGGAAAGGAAAATGAAAAAATGGTCAGAAAAAAGAGTGCGGGGTCTAAACCGAACTATTACCGAAAATTTTATTTTTCTGAGAACTTTAAGCATTAATAAAAATTTTTGTGTTATTAATTGTTTTTTGATAATATTTTTTTAATTTAATATTAAAATTACCTATATTAATTCCATAAATTTTTTAAAGTATTTATAAAAAATTTAAATTCCTATAATTAAATTAAAAAAATTTTTTTTTAATTAAATTAGAAACGATTAAATACTTTATTTTTCCAAATACATCCCCATAGGGCTATATTTTCATAAGTCCTCCAGATTGCGGCTGTATTAGGAAGTGGAGTTCAAATAAAAGTGGGGCTCTATTTTTAACTATATTTTTTATTTTTTTCTACCTATACATTTAATTCCTAATGACTCTGTCATCAGCACAAATAGGGGGATTTGGAATATTTTATGGAATACATCATTTTGAAATATTTTAACAATTTAATTCTTTAGTTAAATTGATAAATTTCAACCTTTCTAGTTTAATCAATTAAATTAAGAAGAATAATAATTGTTCACGCCTTAACATTTTATTATAATATTTCAATATTAATAAATTTTTGGGATCAGTTGGTAGCCTTCCACAGAGTTGAACAACACTTAAAATCTTCCTAGGAAGATTTGGTAAATTTAAAATATTTAAATATCCTGGGGTTGGACCTGAACATTTAATTAGTCTTGTTTAGGGTTACTTCTACTTCCATAAATGTTTTAGTTCCAAATCCAAAATGATTCAGACTTGAATTTAATTGGAAGGCTAATTGTCCAAAATTCTTTTGCAAACAGATAAAAAATTATATTTTGAAACCCAATAAATAAATAATATTTAATAATTAAATATTTATTTCACAATAAATATATAAACACGTGAATTAAATTGATATTTTTTAAATTTTTTATTAAAAGAAAACCCCGACAGTCTGTAAAAATATGCCCTTTATATTTGCGTTGACTTCCGACAAATTAAAAATTTTTGCCCTTTTTATTTCTCAATTTTTATTTTCCTTTTTCATTTTTATTTGATTTAAATTAAATATTTATTTAAATAAATAAATAAAAATTATTTTACAAAAAAATATGAAAACCTTCAATTTATTTCTCTTTTTGTCATTCATTATTTTCTTTGTAAATTCTGGAATAATTGGTAAAAAAAGAAAGAGAAATCATGTAGGTTTTTTAAGATATAAAATATATTTTGATAAAAAAAGGGAAGGTCCAATTGTTTTGTATTTAAGGTAATTAAGTAGCGATAATATTTATAGAGAGTATCTACTGTCGATTTATTTTTTAGGTATCAATTAATAAAATATTGAATTTAGAGTGTATTTCTTATAAAAGTTGTTAAGTTCTAATTAATTTATTAATTATAAACATTAAAATATGTATTATAAATATTTTTACTTTATCCATTCATCACAAAAAAGGACGCAGTTGGAACTAGTGTAAGCGGAACATCGCCTGTTCATGATCACCAACACGATGACGCATTAGAAACTGTTACAAAAGGAATACAAGCTCTTCCAACGTTGCAGCAACGCAAAACATTTAAAGCTCGCAGAACTAACTTTAGAAGTCATACTCTATTAATGCCTCAATCAGCCTATCATCTTTCTCATATGTTCCCATCAACATCTCGTAACGAAGAAACTGAAATATCGCCACAGCATAATCCAGCCGCATCACAATCCGATCACGAATCGTCAAATTCTGTAAATTATGGCTCAAGTCCAGAAGAGACTTTCAATGATGAGGTAATTTATTTGTAGGCTATGATTCATAATTATAACTCGGCATTAATTTTTTAAATTAAAAAAAACAAAATTTAGAATGCTCTGCCTGATTTTTTTGAGCGTCTTAATATAGAAAGTAAGGAAAAAAGAAATAAAGAGAAGCGAAAATATATGGATGAAAATATTTTAGAGGAGCAATCTTCAAGAAAACTTTGCAAAAGCTCTTCAAAATTGTTCAATTCCGAGGACTGTATTAGTTCCTCCTCAAGTAATTATCGAAAAATTTTTTAATTTTATTTTTATGATCCCAATTTTAAATCTTTGAATACATAATTAATCTTTAACAAACCTAAAAATTAAATTTATTTCATAAAATTATTTGAGAATATTTTTAAAAATTAAGATGAAAACTAAAGCAAATGAATAAGAATTCGACGATAGATTAACAAGGAGTTTATGAGGAAAAAAAAACAAATAATTTTTGATAAAAGATAATACGTAGCTAGCTTATTTAAATATAATATATAACAAACTAAAATAAAATAATTTAGTATTAAAACCTTTGAAATATTTCTTATGTGAAATTTTCTTTTTGGATAAACATTAAAAATAAAAATGATTATCTTCTTAAATATATTGCTTCCAAATCTGGGCATTTTTCATTTTAATAATTTTTTTCATTGATCAAATCAATTTAACTGAAATAAATGAATTAATTATTAGAATAATATACAAATTTTTAGAATTTTAATTTATTTTCATTTATTCTTATTGTGATAATGCGCGAGATTTTCACAATAAGAATATGATAAGGCGGTAATCAAACCGTCTCCCTCACACTAAAAATTTCACACTTTTTTTGATTTTGGCGATTTTCAATATATTTATGGATTAATACATAGAATCCATTTCTCGCATTCCGGATTTGAGAAATGTTTACACTAAGAGCCAAAAATTCTGCTGGAGTCCGAAATTCAAAAAAGTTGGAACCATCTTTACGAAAAATTTTGGAAAAATATTGCAACACTGCCATATTTAAATGCAAAAAGTCACTCAATTAATACCTTTGTATATTATGTATATATTTTTATTACTATTTAATTTAAAATTAAAATAGCAAAACTAATTAGAAAGTATAAAATAGTTTAATTTAAAAATTAAATTATAAGGATCTCGTTCAATTTCTTCTAGTTATCCAATTAAAATATAAATATAAAATTTTATCCGCTTTTTCTCTAACAATTTTTCCTCTAAATGTGCAAACAATAATTAACGAAAAGAGATATTTAATTAAATACAATAATTATTAAAAATGACCAAACTACAATTCTAAACTACAGAAAATAATTTTTGAAATCCATTCTGAACTGATATTTAATAGAATAAAAAGTAATATATTTTCTTCATTCTTTGTAAAATTCTCTTAATTTCTAAAATAATTTTGTAGTGTTTTTTTTTGATGGGGATTGGTTTTTTAAAGTAGGTAAATAGATTTGTTTAGCTTATGTTTGTTAAGTTTTTCAATGAATTACTTAATTTACTAATTTTCTCGTTTCTTTACGACTTATTAAATCTTTATTTATTATTCATAATATGAATTATAATAATTTAATTGTAAGAATTCTTTCCTGTGAAATTTGTGGAAAACCAAGTGAAAGTAAAAATTATAATGTTGTTAGTTGTCCAGGTACATCTCTTTTTGTTTTATCTTTTATTCAAAATTATATATGTAGTAGTATAAGATTGTGAATAACGGACCTGTTCGCAGTCTCATACTTTCCCTTTGAAGATTTCGCAAAATAAATGTCGAGTTCTAAGTTAAGCTAAAATACGTATATTAAATAGTTTGTAAGACTATCGGCGAGCAAGTAAGGTAAAAATGTTTAACGTTTTGAGAGAAACAGATATTGAAATTTTAAACATTTTTTTATAAGTTTTAAATTTAATTCTCTTTTTTTTAAGGCTGTAAGCAATTTTTTCGCCGTACAGTTTTATATCAAAAGGTTGTCAAATGTAAACGAAATAAAAAGTGTGATATAATAAATGGTTGGCGTTCTTATATTAATTAAACTAATAAACTGAATTGTACACATTTGGTACTAAATATTCGTTTATCTCCCCTCATTTTCCTTTTTATCTATTTTTTATTAAAAAAATAAAAAAATATGTACATATACCTATATGTTTCAATAATTTCCTACTTTGTTGGGTGGACAAATTTGATTTACTGTATTAATCCTCAGTTTTATGAACCCTTTCCTTTTTAGCTCCTAAGGCAAAATCCTTCTTCAATAAGACACTTGCGAGCTCACAATTATAATTTAATAATATTTTACTGGAAATTAAAATTTTTTAAATTATATTAGGTGATAAATGTAGAGGTTGCCGTTTTGACAAATGTTTGATTGAAGGAATGGATCCTTTAATGATTAAAATTGATGATATAAATTGCCGAAATGAATTTATTGAAATGTTAGAAAAACGTCGAAATAAATTACAACAAACAAAATCTAAAGATTTATATTATCAAGAAGATCAAAAAACTATTTGTGTTAAAAATCAAAAAAATTTCAATGAATATAAACAGTCAACAAGTAATCAAGATACTTGTATAAGTAATGTATTGTGTTTTAATGACACAACAATTGGTATAATTTTCTTAAGTAAAAAAGTTGGATTAAGAGATAGCACCACTGGGGAAAGACGAAGCTTACAAACTGTCTAGAGAAGCTTACAACTATAAATCTTCCAATATTTCCCTCAATCACTCTTTATCACTCGACATCACCCACAAATTTCTCGCATTTCCATAAATTTTAAATATATTTTCCATTTTCAGCGCTTCAAACAAAAATTCCGAGAATTTTCGAAGGCCAAAAGCCATATTTATTGCCTTTTAGGGACTGACCCTGTGTTTTTTCGGATCCGGATACCCAGACCGCCAACCTTAGTCTTAGAGTATATTTCTTAGTTTAAAGATTAATAAAGATATCTAAAAACATTATTTATTAAAAATTAAAAAAAATTAAAGTTAAACAAAATAATTTCATATCTTCCAATGTAAATGCTGAAAACAGTCAAGTAAACAATTAAAAGTAAAAATTTTTTGAAGATATTTTTTAATTAAAGAGGGAATTTTTAATTCAAATTTGTGAAGCACAAAACCGAATTATAAATGCATTTATGGATTATGATGAACAAGAATTTATATTTAAGGATTTTAATTCTTTGCAGGATGTTTTAATTTCTGGGCCAAATATTATTTCAAAAGTATCAGAATTTACGGTAAATAATAAACAATTTTAATAAACATTAATAAAGTAGAGCAGTTCGTCCCATTTTACAATTCCTTTTTGTGGTATCGTAAAATGCGTATTGTAAAACCTAAATTTTTTGTAAAAAGGTTCAATAAAAGAATATGACTCATAAGCCCTGAAAGAGAATTAGTTGGCCTACAAAATGAGTATAAGAGGATTAAAAAATGTAAACGAGAAAAAAAGTTATAGCCAAATGAAATGTGTCCTAATAATTTCCTGTCACCCTGTACTAGAGTTTGACCCCGACCCCGTTCCCCGTTCCCCGTCCCCGCTCCCGAACGATTTTTTCAGACTTCTCCCCGCCCCGTTCCCCGCCCCGAAACAATTCGAAAACCCCGTTCCCCGACCCGAAAATTTTCGGGGTTGTCGGGGGTAAGACCCCTATAAAATGCCATTTTTTAGAGGAATTTAAAGAGAAAAATTTAGAAAATTCCCTCCCAATTTACTTTGTACTTATTATTTTTGAAGGAAAAAATAATATTTTTTTAGAGGAATTAAATAAAGGAAGAAATCAGGCATTTTTTCCAAGCGACTTGTAGTTTAGTGGTTTAGATGTTAGATTAAGATATATGTCTATTGAGTCCCACAAGTAGATATGTTTTATTTTATTTTTCTTAAAAAATAAATGATAACAAGTGTTAAATTTTATTTTTAAATATTATCTAACATAAAAAACAAGCCAGCGATTTTGTTTAGTCCTTGAATTCAAAAAATTTTTGCCTGCAGCGCCATAAAGGAAGAAATCAGGCTTTATGATCTAACAAGGTTCTCAAAATTTTCGCCTGCGGCGCTAAAATTAATAAAACTAATTTACATTCAACACTGAGGTATTAGCATTTTTATCTAAGTTGGAAAGCGTGAAATTAGAGGGTGATCGTTGGACTGGAATCAGAGGCATTAAGAGATTTGTAGGTGATCAGAGGATTAAGAGGATTTGAAACACTAATAGGCGTAAATTAAAGTAGATTTGAAGGGATCACCTTCATATCCCTAATCCTTCAATACCTTTTAAATAAAGGATATCCCACCCCTTAATCTCCCTAATAACTTATATCGCCAGATATGCCAGTTAATCCATTCAATACCCATTATATCACCAGATATACCCTTTAAATCCATCAAAACTATTTAATCCCACCTTATTCTCCATGATTTTTAAATAGATTAGCGCAAATGTACTATGAGTGAACTATTTTTGGAGAATTTTTCTTAAAAAAATTTTTTCCTTGACCCCCGTTCCCCGACCCCGTCCCCGGCCTAATTTTGCTCCCCGACCCCGCACCCCGCCCCGAAACAATTCGAAAACCCCGTACCCCGACATACCCGCCCCCGAGCGTTCGGGGTCAAACCCTACCCTGTACACATTACATTTTTAGAGCTCAAATCTACCAGCTTATTTCCAAATTTTCCCAAGAATAATTGGCTTTTAACCCTATGAAACATATCCATTTGTGACGTTTTTTTCACATACATATCTGAAAAATTTTTGCTAAGATTGATGATAATGAAGTAAATAAATGATGAAAAATGCCTATCTATTAATTTTACTCCAAATATAGATATTTACTAATTATAGGAAATTCCACAGCTTATTAGTCCAACTGAATTTTACGAACTAAGTGCACAATTTGGTCAATTTAATTATCGTGTTGCTAAAATGACTCTTGTTGATAGACTTATTTGTATTGGAATTTTTAAGTCTTTACCTGTTTTTCCAAAACTCTATGTCAAAGATCAAGTTTGTTATTATTATTATTTAAGTATCGGATTCTTTAAAGGGCCTTTAGGGGTTCGAAAAAAATGAATTTATTAGTTGACAAAAATATTTGGATTAGAGGTCGGCGCGGGACGGGATCCCGACGGGATTTTCCGGGATCCCGATCCCGAAATCCCGGATTTTTTTGATTTTCGGGAGCATTCGGGATCCGGGATTTTTTCGGGATTTATCCCTCGGGATCCCGTCCCGGCATCGGTTAAAAAATAAAATCCCGACTCGGGATCCCGGAAATTTTTTTATATTTTCGGGATTTTTATAATTTTCAAAATTTTCGCCTGCGGCGCTGAAAAAAAGAAGAAATCTGGCTTCTTGTCCTCTCAAAATTCTCAAAATTTTCGCCTGCGGCGCTGAAAAAGGAAGAAATCTAGCTTCTTGCTCCTCAAAATTCTCAAAATTTTCGCCTGCGGCGCCGGCGCTGTAATAGGAAGAAAGAACCTGTCAATAAGTTTATCCCCCGATATTCCCCTAGATTCTCGATATGCTAGAATCCCATCACTCAATTCCTCGATTTGAGGCTTTGATTTACAACAAAGCCTTGATATGACAGATCTTTAGACTTTTCAGATCATATCGGAGGACTTATACGACTATCGTCGATATAGTATTACTCCTAATATCGGAGAGATTGATATTTTTTTAAACAAAGCCATTCAAACCCGACTAGATGGCGATTATAAATTTTTATAATGATTTCTTTACCAATTTCCCTAATTTTGTTATAAATGAATTAATTTGATAATCAAGGTAATTATTTTAAAATATGTGGCACTTGCAGTATCAATGCTTGGCAGTTATTATTGTGCATATAAGTTGGGTTCTTGTACATTGATGAGAAAAGATGGTTTTTATCCCATGGCTGCATTCTCTGATCAATTTAGTTTAAAAAATGATAAGACGTAAATAAAAATAAATTTAAATAATAAAATTTTGTAGAGTCCGGCTCGATTCGATTTTCTATATTTTTTTAACAATTTCGATTCAATCATTTTCAATTAAATCAAATCGTTAATTGTCCGAACTCTTGGCTTACTCTAATACTTAATAAATAGACCTGGTTGATAAAAAGTGTCAGAATATCTATAACTCTAATCTGATGTTTAATATGTAATCATGTTGTCAATTAGTGGTATCGGTTCGGAACCGAACAAATGAACCGAGTAATCTCCAGATTTCTATAAGGTTCGTCAGAAAACGGAGACTTCTTGACCCTTATTATTTCAAGAATTTTTAAAGATGTAACCGATCTGAGAGAGAATCATTCCTATATCATCAAACAAAAATTTCAAGGCGTAATCTTCTCCAAAAATTTCGAGTAAACGGATCGGAAAAACAGGCCCCGTAGTCTGTTTTAAAGAATTTATGTTATTTTAATTTTAAGACTCGTTTGTCTGGCAAATAAGGCATTCAGTAAACCGATAGAAACTTTTTTTCGAGTTGGAATTTCTAAAGAAGAATTTAGTTTAATTTTGGCTATCGTTTTTTTAAATCCAGGTATTTTAATTAAAATATTAATTAAAAATAATTTAAAAATTTTTTTTAAAAAGATATCCCAAATTTGTCGGAATCGGCGAGAAATATTCTTTCAAACGAATTTTCTTATTATTCAAAAATGTTACTTAATTATTTACACAATAAATTGGGTATAGATGCTGGAACTAAAAAATATGCTGAATGTATTCATTTAATTTCAACTACATTTATTGGAACTAAAAACTTCGATTTATTGATAACGTATCATGAAGCTTTCTATAAACATCCTTCACAAAGCCTTGAAATGCCAAATTCTCTTAAAGCTATTTTTTAATTTAACAAAAATCATCAGAATTAATTTGTTTATATTTTTAATTTATATTTTTTAAAGTCTGGAATTGTATGCCTCTATTAATTTTATTTATTATTTTTAATATACTGAATTTTTCTAAATTTTCTAATAATTGTAAAATTATATTCTATTTATTTTTACCTATTTTTAATAGGTAATCATTTTTCCTCGATATCTTTTCAAATACATAAATCTATTCGGTTTTTATTCGAAAATAAGGAAAAAATTCTGCTTTGATAAAATTACCTATTTTATTTTTTAAATTTAAATTTAATGGAATTCCTATAATATTTTTGTTTGTTAATTTTAATTAGATTATTTTTAATTTTATTCTACAATTTGTAAATACCTAATGAATATCGATATGAAAATTATTTACTTAAATTAACGATGCCGGTTTCATCAACAAAATTTATAAAATTTTATTTTTTATACTAAAAAGATATTAAACAATCCTATTTTGTTTAGATTAAATTAAAACGAATATACGTAAATGCTCCAATATAAGAATCCATGGGCTTATACTTTCATTAGTTCACTTTGATAGGCCTATTGAAGTATAAACCCAAAAGATTGCGCCTATACTTTTCAACCATTTATTTGGGATTTAAATTTAAAAAAATAATAAAAAAATTATTAATCACAAAATTCTAAACTAATTAATTTATTTTGATGAGACTACGAGTATAAATAAAGGAAGATTAACAAGAAATAATTTAATGTATGATCTTAAATTTGTTGTTAGGAGTTCTTTCAAAATTTTGTGCAAAAATTTGAGTTGGGCTTATCTCAAAAAAAGCTTTTATCAGAGAGAGGGCGTATTTTTCGATGAGTCTCCTCGAGTGAGTTTATTTTAATGATGGGCTTCTTATATTAGTCTGATTTATATTAGAGCAATTACAGAGTATTCTCTTCATTTTTAGTAAAATTCTCTAAATTTTAATAGATAATATTATAGAATTTTATGATGATCTTTGAGAAATAAAAAAATTATCTTTAAGTGTGTATATTTATTTCAGGGTTTCGATATCTGCGGATTTTTCCTCATTTTGTGGTTTTTTGATAGGGCGATGAGGATTATTTTTAAAAATGCGGATTTGCGGATTTTTGTGGTCTTTTGAAGATTATGAGGATTTTTTATATTTTCTTGTGGTTTTTACATAAAATATCATTATTTTTCCGCTAAGACCTCAAAAATCCTCAAAATTTTCGCCTGCGGCGCTGAAAATGGAAGAAATCTGGCTTCTTGGCCTTCCAAAATTCTCAAAATTTTCGCCTGCGGCGCAAAAAAGGAAGGAATCTGTGTCCTTGATCTTCCAAAATCCTCAAAATTTTTTTCCTGGCCTAAAAATGAACGATTTTTGGCTTAAGGATCTTCCAAAATTAAAAAAATTTTCGCCTGCGGCGCTGAAAATGGAAGAATTAAAAATTTGCGACATCTTCCGCGACAAAAATGCGAGTGTGATTTTTCAGATAGTTGTTGGATTTTCATAAGATGATCATTAGTAATAAAAAAATTGCTTAATTCAATTGTAGAAGACGAAAAATACCATGCATAAAGCGATTTTAAATCAATTTTTGGGTTTGATAATTTTTTGAGGATTTTTGATATAAAATGCGGATTTTTTCGATCAATTTTGCGGATTTTTAAAAATTCGAGATCGAAACCCTGATTTATTTACACAGCTTTTTTTGAATTAATTATTTTAAAAAGTTTTAATGAAAATTTTTTTAAACTTTTCTGTACTCATCTTTGATAAAATAAAAACGAAAAGGTATATTTTATTTCATTTTTAGTAAAAATCTTTTAAATATTAAAATAAAATTTAACGGAGTAAGTGTGTGAATATATTTATTTAGCTTGAATTAGTTAAGTCGGGTTTCTCTTTTTTAAATAAATTACTTTAATTATTAAATTTATTATCCCATTTTTTAATAAAATTATTTATTGAATTTATTAATATATTTAATTATTAACTACTAAAATATGAATAAGAATAATTTAAATGTGAAACTTCTTAGTTGTGAAATTTGTGGAAAACAAAGTGAAAGCAGAAATTATAATGTTATTAGTTGTCCAAGTAATTTTTTTCTGAAATTATTTTGGATGTTTTGTTCTTAACTAAAATAATTAAAAATATCAAAGCTAATTAAAAGAAATTTTAAATTTAATTTTTCTAAGGCTGCAAGCAATTTTTTCGCCGTACAGTTTTATATCAAAAGGTTGTCAATTGTAAACGAAATAAAAAGTGTGATATAATAAATGGTTGGTGTTCTTATATTAATTAAACTATGTATACTAAACTGAAATTTTATTAATTATATTAGGTGATAAATGTAGAGGTTGCCGTTTTGACAAATGTTTAATTGAAGGAATGGATCCTTTGCTGATTAAAATTGATGATATAAATTGCCGAAATGAATTTATTGAAATGTTAGAAAAACGTCGAAATAAATTACAACAAACAAAATCTAAAGATTTATATAACCAAGAACATCAAAAAACTATTTGTGTTAAAAATAATAAAAATTTCGATGAATATAAACAGTCAACAAGTAATCAAGATATTTGTATAAGTAATGTATTGTGTTTTAATGACACAACAATTGGTATAATTTTCTTTAATAAATAAGTTTCTACAAAATCCGGCATCACACATTAGATGACGTGGTTCTAATCTATAATATAGTCGGCATTAATTTCCATATATTCTCGATTCCGAAAAAAGTTTAGTTTATAATCGAGGTTTGTCTTAAAATTGAGTATCGCACAGCTCTCAACCTGTGTCCAAACAAAGTATTTAAAATATTGTTTTGAAATATAATTTATTATTAAAGTTCAACAGAATAATTTCATATCGTCCAGTGTAAATGCAGAAATCAATCAAGTATATTAAAAATAATTTTTTTAAAAATATTCTAATTAAAGATGGAATTTTTAATTCGAATTTTTGAAGCACAAAACAGAATTAGAAATGCATTTATGGATTATGATGAGCATCAATTTTTATCTATGAAATTTAATTCGCTACAAGATGTTTTAATTTTCGGGGAAAATATTATTTCAAAAGCATCAGAATTTTCGGTAAAAAATAGACTATTTCTTTAAATGAATATTAATAATGTGATGTGTGGAATTTTTGTGCCTGAACATTCAGATCTTCGTCACGGTCCATAAAATAAATTAGGGGTTAAATAAAAATTACGTTGCTATGAGTGATTATTGTCTAGCATGAAATTTCACTACAAATACTCCCGACCAGGGGCCGTAAAATAAGAACTCTGTTGCCCAATTAGAAAATAATAAAGCTCCGTAAATCGCTGGTTCCGGAGCTCAGATTTTAAAAGTCCGAAGCCGGAGCCAAGATTTTGAAAGCCCGGAGCCAACAAATGGCAAATACCCAGCACTGAAACCACAGCTGCGAGTTACCCTCATTTATGAATAAGGGTTCTGGGTTAACCTACGCGCAGCTGAGCGTTAACCCTTACCTCGTTCTCTGAATACCGCCCCAGGTGACCGAGTTCTTATTTTACGGCCCCAGGGATGAGTTCAAGCTCAATGATTTAAACAACTCTATCCATTTTACTACAAATATGTATATGTAAATATTTACTAATTATAGGAAGTGCCAAAGCTTATTAGTTCAACTGAATTTTACGAACAAATTGCACAATTTTGTCAATTTAGTTATCGTATTGCTAAATTTGTTTTTGTTCATAAACTTATTTGTATTGGAATTTTTAAAGCATTACCTGTTTTTCCAAAACTTGATGTTAAAGATCAAGTATGTTATTATTATTATTTAGGCCGATTTCTTTCAGAGTACAACCACTAGGAACTTCTGAGTCAGACCGCAATTTCCGCAATCCGCAATTTCCGCAACTCGCAATCCGCAATTGCGCCCAGCCCTGCTTCTGACTCACGGTATCAATTCCTGGCTGCATCGGTGAATCCTTTAATTCCTTACTAATATTTTAAATTTTAATATTAACTTTATTAATTAAATAATTAAGTTAATTATTCAAGATAATTATTTTCCAATATGTGGCATATCCAGTATCACTGCTCTGCAGTTGCTTTGTTTCATATGAATTGGGTTCTCGTACTATGATAGGAAAAGATGGTTTTTATCCCATGGCTGCTTTCACTTATCAATTTAGTTTTAAAAATGATAAAACGTAAATTTAAATAAATTTAAATAATAACATTTAATGGATTTGTTGATTTTAAGACTCTTCTCTCTGGCAAATAAAGTTTTCAGTAAACCGATAGAGCCTTTTTTTGACACTGGAATTTCTAAAGAAGAATTTAGTTTAATTTTAGCTATTATTTTTTTAAATCCAGGTATTTTAATTAGAATATTAATTAAAAATAATTTAAAAAATTATTTTTCAAAAAGATATCCCAAAATTATCGAAATCGGCGAGAAATATTCTTTCAAAGGAATTTTCTTATTATTCAAAAATGTTACTTAATTATTTACACAATAAATTGGGTATAGATGCCGGAACTAAAAAATATGCTGAATGTATTCATTTAATTACAGCCTCATTTATTGGATCAAAAAACTTTGATTTAATGGTAACATATCAAGAAGCTTTCTATAAACGTACACCAGTAAACATTGTAATGCCAAATTGTCTTAAACATAGCTAGTTTACTTTAATTTTTATTAAATGATTAAATACCCAACTTTTTTTATTCAGCCATTGTATCATTTAATCTTTATATATTTATATAAAAAATCCGGCTCTATCGGAAAATAATGCCGGCATCCAATTTTTCCTTTCCTCCTCGAATGGAGGAGAAGAAGTTAATTTCTCAGCTGTAGTATAGTAAAGTGGTAAGGTAACTTTGTCCAAACTTATTCAATCACGGTGATTTTGGTGTCGTTTAACTCTGTGGACCGAGATATAAGCCCCCGAAAATCGAAAAACCATAGGGGGTGTAAGCTCGAGTTTGGGGGGAAAAATTTGATTTTTCGAATGATAGCTCATTCGAAAGAGCTCCTCGTGTTGAGACTACAGCTGAAAATTTAACTTTTTCTCCCCCATTCGAGGAGGAAAGGAAAAATTGGATGCCGGCATTATTTTCCGATAGAGCCAAAAATCCTGTACTATTCGTTTATATCCTCACATTCTTATTTTCTTTACCTTTTTCCGAATTTATCGACTATAACTTTTTCATGCTTAATCAAATGAAACTTATATCATTCGAAAGCGCTCGATATTCGTTATCCTTCCCAACCGAATGAATCAAGTTTGATCGTCCGTTTAAGGTTACAAGCATTAAGTGTAAAACAACGATTTATTGCACTTATCGTCCTTTAACTTTTCAAACTTGATCCTTCCAGTTGTAAGGATCTTGATCCTTCCAAACTTGATCCTTCCAGTAATAATGCTTATCGAGGGTTTAGAATGATATACGTTCGGAGTTGATCAAGCATAAAAAAGTGTGGTGATATAAACGGATAGTATCTAGAATCATTATAATCTAAAATTATTTTTCGTATAATATTATTTTAAAAATTTTTCGTAAATAATTTTTTGGTATTTTTCGGTATAAATATTTTTTTAATATAATTTTTTGTTAAATAATTCTTTGGTTACTTAATTGTATACAAAATAAATTAGGTAAGCTTCGTCGGAAGTTCCGGTTCCGGTAGGCTGGAAGTTTCGAAATTTTTGGTTCCTGATCCGGGTTGTTAGTAAAGTTCCGGTTCCAGTTCCGGCCTTCAGTTCCGTTTAAACCGGAAGTTTTTAACACTTCTAAAGATTGATTTCTCATTTTTTGAAATTTCAAAAGATTTTCGTCTGTGGCGCTTAAAATGGAAGAAATCTGGCTACTTGGATTTCAAAATTTCTAAAAATCTTCGTCTGCGTTGCTGAAAAAGTGGATTTTTTGGCCTACGACCTTTAAACTTCTCAAATTTCGAAAATTTTCAATTGAACATAGTTTTAAATTCTGAGATTTTATGCTTCTATTAATCTTATTTATTATTTTTAAAATTTTAAATTTAAAAATTAAAATTTCTTTTACTGAATTTTCTTTTAAAAAAATTTCTTTAATAAATTCATACCATTTAGGACCATAAATATTATAATTAAAAACGAATATCCACAAAAAATCCGATCGCTAAATCAAGAAAAACTAAATTCATAATAACTAATTCTAATTGACAAAATCTTAATAGATAAAAAAGGACACAATTACGAAATACCAAGGAAAATGTGAGTTGATAAGCAGAAAGTTTCAAAGCAATTTTATGGAAAAAGAAGTTCCAAGTCTAGAATTTCCTGACGTCTACTTTCAAAATTCTAACTCTAATTTACAAATTCTTATTGAAGATATATTCTCAAATTCTGACTATACTTGAAAGGATTTAAATAGAGATTCAACTTCACCAGATCAAATACCCCAAATATTATTGAAAAGATCGTATGATCAAATTGCACAGTATATTACAGAAAACTTTAAATTAATATTAGGTAGTAAAGAAATACCTAACATTTGGAATACATCAATTATTGTACCTATACATAAAGAAGGGATAAAACATATCCTCAAAATTATAGATAAATTTCTTTAACCTTTACACTATGTAGAGTTTTTGGAAGAATCAATCATATTTGCTTTGGCATTTAATTTATATATGTTTTTAATAAAATTCTGGTATTCTAAGATATATTAACAATTGTTCTATTAAATTAAAATTTAACTTTCATTTTCATTCTATTTTTTTACATTTAAAAAATTTAGTTAAAATAATTAAAATAAATAATTTAAATATCTTGTAATTTGGGGATTTTGGCGATAAATAGCTTTGATCTGACTTAGTCCCCGGTTATCCCAGTTCATGTATGGATTAGGACAGAATATACATTTAGTTTGTATTTGTTTAATGCACCAATGGATTTTACAGACAGATTATCCAGACATGTAAATTTCTTTATACCAATTGTAACTGCCTTAACTAATCACCTCGCTAGTTATTTAATTAAATATAAATTTAAAATTATAATAAGCGTATCATTTTGTACCTTTTTGTACCAATATTTAATAGCAATGAATATAACTTACTTCATTTTCCGTAAAATTCTCTCAAATGTTAATAGATTTTGAGGTGGGTGTGGAAAATTGCTTTTTAAGTGTCTATATTTGTTTAGCTTTTTTCTTTTTTAATATAAATTATTTTCATTCTCGAATTAATTAATTTTTCTTTTTTTATAAAAGTAATATTAAATTTGTTTAAATTTATTTAAAATATGAATATTAATAATTTAATTAAAAAGCATCTTTATTGTGCAATTTGTGGAAAACAAACTGAAGGCAAAAATTATAATGTTATTAGTTGCCCAAGTAATTTTACACTTACCGCATTATCTCTAATTGAATGCCCGGACATTCTATTTTTCAATCACCTTCCAAAGGGGCATTCAAGGGGCATTCAAACTATTAGCATTCAAATTAAGGGGGGCATTGTATTTCTCAATTGTAAAGTTTTAATTTTTTTCACAACGAAAGATATAATCTATTACAAAATACTAACTAAATTAAACATCTTTTTTAATATTGAAGAATTTCCACGATGCCGGTTTTAATTAGGGTTGGGCCCCGAAGCTTCGGGGGCGGGTATGTCGGGGTACGGGGTTTTCGAATTGCTTCGGGGCGGGGTACGGGGTCGGGGAGCAAAATTGGGTCGGGGACGGGGACGGGGAACGGGGGTCAAGGAAAAAAATTTTTAAACAAAAAATGCTTTAAAAATAAGTCGTTTTCTGTCTATTTTCGTTAATTTATGCAAAAATTAATGAAATAAGGTGGGATTAAATGGTTTTAATGGATTTAAGGTGTATAACTGTGAAGATAAATAAATTCGGACGGATTAAGGAAGATTTGAAAAGATAAACTGATATATCTGGTGATATAGGAGGTTCGAATTATTAAGGGTGGTTCAAGGAATCAGTTATTTAGAAGGATATTGACGGATTAGGGATTTGAAGGGAATTGTTGTATACTCCGGTATACACAAAGAAAATAAACCGAAAGGTCAAATAAATATTTATTGAGAATAAATAAAATATAAATAATATCAATCAATTGACTTGTGTGGGAACAAGTAAATAAAATGATTGGGAAATGGAACAGTTTTAACGTGAGGGTCAAAACTTATATAGAGCGAATGGGGGCGGAGAAAAGACAACAAAATAAGAGGGATGGAATGCCAAGGATAAAATGTCATTTTAATTTAAATTTCTGTTTCCATCTCTAACATCTCCCTCCTTTAAGATGAGCTTCCCACCGGGGCGAAGTCATATTGGGCCTTGCTTGGATCAGGATTCAGTCGGGTGATAGGTCTCCGTGTTCTTTGAGGTCGTCTCTTCTCGGGGCTCGGACTTTTGCGGTTTTCAAGCTGTCGTGGGGATTGTTGAGCCTGTTCAAGGGGCACTTGAGCTTCTTCATCTTCAGGAATATCCATTTCGACGGGATGCCGCTTTCTCAGTTGATTGGCATGTCGGTGGACGTCTCGTCCAAGGGCCGGGACCTTGACTCTATAGGTCGGCGAATTTTTGACGCGCTCAATGATGGTTCCTTCTAACCAGAATGTTTTATTGAGCCGGTAATTGAGTAGAAAGATGGGTTCCCCTGGCTTGAAGATAACCTCTTTCGAGCCGTTTTTAGCGTTGAATTGTTGTGCCATTCGCTGTTTGTGAGCATTTTGGAATTTCAAGAACTTTTCTTTGTCGACCTTACTCGACATCTTCTGTCCCTCCGGGTGAACGAGAGTCAACCTTGTTCGAAGGTGACGTCCAAGAAAAAGTTCGTCAGGTGAATGACCATTTAATGCAGAATTTGGTGTGGTTCGGTAAGCGAGAAGTGTTTCCTCAATCCAGTTCTTTTTCTGGCCACACTTTTTCATAGCTCTTTTAAATGTATCCACAAATCTCTCAACTTGTCCATTAGACATTGGATGATAAGGTGGAGTAAATGTGTGCCGAATACCAAATTCTTTACAAAACGAAGCAAATTCGGCGGACCGAAATTGTCGTCCATTATCAGAGACTAGTTCTTTGGGAATTCCTAGTCGATGAACAATTGATTTAAGGACTGAGATTGTGTCCTTAGTTGTGATGGAATCCATTTGACAGACTTCAGGCCATTTACTGTAAGCATCAATAAAAAGCAGATAAGTGTATCCATCAGAGCATGGACCTGCGAAGTCTACATGTGTCCTTTCAAAAACTTCTTTTGGAGCTGTCCAAGGTGTCAACAAAGTTTTTGTCGGGGTTTTGGCTGCTCCTTGACATTGTTCGCATTGCCTAACAATTCTTTCAATTTCTCGGCCGATTCCTGGCCAGTAGACGTGTTCTTTAGCAATGGCTTTCATACGCACGATTCCGGGGTGTGCTATATGAAGTGTTTTCAGTATGCGTGCTTGAAGCGATTTTGGAATAATCATCCTTTGACCATATACCAAACATCCTTCGATTTCAGAAATCGCATCTCTTTTTGGATGAAATGCGGCAAGTTGGGGGTTCTCATTCTTTTTGAGCCAACCTTGGTTGATGCATTTCTTGACCGTTGACAAGACGGGGTCTTTGTCGGTCTCTTCTGCTATTTCTTGAGCCATGACTGGGAGTTGGTCCAAAACAGAATTGAGAACGGAGTTGATGTAACATTCAGTGTCTGTGCTGATGTTAGCGATCAAAATATCTTCTGTTGGCCGTGGGTACTCGTCGATCAGTCGTGACAAAACATCAGCTTGTCCAAAAGATTTCGTGTTGATATACTGGATATCGAAATCATAATTTGTGAGGATCAATGCCCAACGTTGGAGTCGGCTTGCAGAATAAATGGGAATGCCATTCTTTGATCCGAAAATTGCAACAAGCGGTTTATGGTCAGTTTGCAGGGTAAACTTTCGACCATAGAGCATGCGATGGAACTTTTGTACAGCAAATACGAGACCTAGAGCCTCCTTTTCGATTTGGCTGTAATTCCGTTGTGCTGCTGTGAGAGTGCATGAAGCGTGTTCAATCACCTTTTCTGTCTTGTCGGGGAAGACGTGACTGATTGTAGCTCCTATTCCGTCTTTGGAAGCATCAGCTGCTACGACTATTGGCAGTTTTGGGTCGTAGTGAGTCAGCAGTAAATCCGAAAGCATTATTTCTTTAGCCTTTTCAAATGCTTTTTGATGGATTTCATCCCATTTCCAATCAATATCTTTTTTGAGTAGATCGTCAAGAGGCGAGCGAATCTCGCGCATCTTCTTTATAAATCTTCCATAATAAGTGAGAGCACCTAGAAATGATCGTAGCGTGCTTTTGTCGTGTGGTGCAGGCATTTTTCGAATAGCTTCAGATCGTCCAGGATCTGGTTTTATGCCTTCTGGTGACACAATATGTCCTAGAAAAAGAAGTTTTTCCTGGAGAAAATCACATTTTTCTAGTTGCAGTTTGAGGCCATATTCTTGAATTCGGTTAAAGAGCATATTCAGGGATTTAGAGTGTTCTTTAAAATTTTTAGAAGCAATGACAATATCATCTAAATATCCAAAAACGCCTGAAATGCCTGAGATCAGTTGATCAATCAGATGCTGGAAAATTGATGGTGCCGATTTAACACCAAAGGGAAGTCTTTGACATTGGAATAAGCCTCTATGTGTATTGATTGCACACAATTTCTTTGATTCATCATCGAGCTCCATTTGAAGATATGCGTCACGTAAGTCCAGTCGTGAGAAGACTTTTGCTCCGTTAAACGACATGTAAATATCTTCTGGGCGAGGGAGTGGATGTCTGTTCAACTCTAAAGCATTGTTTAGTCCTGTTGAAAAATCAATGCAAATCCTTGTTTTGCCATTTTTCTTTTTAACTGCAAGAACAGGTGCAGCCCAATGACTGAAGTTAATTGGCTTGATTGCACCAATTTCAACAAGTCTGTCCAATTCGGCGTTGACAGCATTCAAGGCGCCATAAGGAACTGGTCTTGCTTTGCAGAAAACCGGTTTAGCTCCTTGTTTCAGAAAAAGGTGTGCCTTGACCTTTTTGATGTGTCCTAACTCTGTGCCGAAAACGGTTGGAAATTTAGATTGAAGTGATTGAGTTAAAGAATTTTTGTCAGTAATTGGCAAATTTGCAGAGACCGTTTGAAGATGAATTGGCTGTATGATTTCTTTTGGGATGATTTCCAATGCCTTAATCCATGGAAGTCCCATTAAATCATGTTGGACTGCTTCGCTGACGTAAGCAGTTAATTCAATTACTTTGCCGTTGACATAGGAAACTTGACAATTGAATTTGCCCTTTGTGGCAAATGGATTTCCATTGCAGTTCAGAGTTTCGATGTCGGCAGTAGAAAGTCGAGGACCTCCTAGCTTTTTCCATAACTTTGTAGTGATCAGGGTGGCTTGTGCACCCGTATCAACATTCATTTGATGGCTTAATCCATTAATGTTGATCATTACATTCCACCATTCACTGTTATTATTTATGGTGAAGAAAGTTTTGATTGGCTTTCGCACAATGCTGATTGAATTTGTGGCCATTGTGCTACGACAAGCCTTAGCAATGTGTCCTTTCTTTTGACACTTATGGCATATTGCATCTTTGAATTTGCAATCGTTTCGCCAATGATTGTTTAGGCCGCATGAGGCGCAAGCCTGATTTGGTTTTCCTTTAGCGTGGTGCTGGTTTTGTTTCATTTCTGCCGGAGCAGAATATTTTGGCTTCACTTGGTTACCCCATTTGGGTTTGCTTTTCATTGATTTCTCCTTTACATGCTGTGGTTTGGCTCGAATTGCAAACGTGTCAGCCCTTTGAGTGTTCAATGATTGTGCACTTTCCTTCACGAGCTGATAAGCTCGGCATTCTTCTCCCAAATCCTTTAGTTTGATGCTCTTTTTCTTAATTCTAGCATCCTCTAGAATTTGTAAACATTTTTGACGAATGTCGTGTGATTCGTCACGAAGCGCCATAACGAAGATTAGACATTTTAAATCTTCTTTTGTGAGTGACATTTCAGCCGTTTCACAAGAAACGTTGATTTGCCCAATCAACGAATCTATATCCTGATTAGGTTGCTGTTTGATTTTCAAGCATTCGAAGCGACGGACAAATAAAGATCGAGAGTCCGCGAAGAGTTCTTTTAGATTCTTGACCGAATCTGTGAATGAAATTGAGTCAGGTGTGTCAGGTGCTACACTATTGCTGTACTTGGTGTACTCCTCTTCACCCAATTTTCCAATTAAAAGTCGAACTTTGGCCGAATCACTAAGATCCTTTCCATCCTCGTTAATTAAGGTGCCAAACCTTTTAAACCAATTTTCAAATGTCAACCCCGTTTCCGGGTCGTAGAGGAATGTAGTAATTCGAGCGCTCAAAGCTGAGGCCAATGTGGCATGATTGGCAGTTGGGTTGACTAGTGCTAGCTGACGTGCTTCGGATTGCTTGAGGACTGCATCCAAAATTGTTTGAAGTTGTTTGGCGTCCATATTTATCGATTTTCGTGGGAAGAAAAATTGTTTGAGCCGCCTAGGCTAAAATTTTTATGCTGTCTTGAGAAAAAAAAAAACTCCGCAAAGGAGAAAGTAACCGCCACCAAGGCTAGTATTTTTTTGAGAAAAACTCCGCCTAGGAGAAAAAGTACTCCGCCTAGGAGATTTTTTTTGAAGTTCTGAGTTTACTACCGCAAAGGTCAGTAAACTGTCGAAATGTCGGTGTGTTGTCCGACGATGAAGAGTGCCCAAATTTGTTGTGTCGATTAGAACAAATTTGTTGAGTCAATTAGAAGCCAAAATAAATTTCGAATTTGACGAAGAAAATTTAGTCGAAAATTGAAGAAAGTCGACAAGAATAAAAATTCCAAATAATTGGTTCGAATTTAGTAGTCGAACAAATAAAGTAGAATTTAAATAAATACTTCGGTCAAATAAAAGTCGACCGCGCCAATTTGTTGTATACTCCGGTATACACAAAGAAAATAAACCGAAAGGTCAAATAAATATTTATTGAGAATAAATAAAATATAAATAATATCAATCAATTGACTTGTGTGGGAACAAGTAAATAAAATGATTGGGAAATGGAACAGTTTTAACGTGAGGGTCAAAACTTATATAGAGCGAATGGGGGCGGAGAAAAGACAACAAAATAAGAGGGATGGAATGCCAAGGATAAAATGTCATTTTAATTTAAATTTCTGTTTCCATCTCTAACAGGAATGAAGGGAGATCAGGGGATTTGTTCGGATATCAGGGTATATCTGAGAATTAATTCCTCAATTTCGCTCCTAATCTCACGTAATTCCTCGATATCCTCGAATACTCGTGATTCATTCAAACCCACTTTAATTTACGCCTATTAGTCCTTCAAATCCTCTTAATCCTCTGATCTCATACAAATCCCTTGATACCTCTGATTCCAGTCCACCGATTACCCTCTAATTTTACGCTTTCCAACTGAGATAAAATCTAATATCTCAGTATAGAATTAAATTAGTTGTATTAATTTTAGATCCTCAGGCCACTCAACCACCGTTTAAACCACTCAACCACCGTTTCTTTGAAAAAATATGAAGAGAATTTTGTTATTACATTCATTTTTCCTTTAAAAATAATAAGTACAAAGTAAATTGGGAAGGAATTTTCTAAATTTTTTCTTTAGATTCCTCTAAAAAATGGCATTTTATGGGGTCTTACCCCCGACAACCCCGAAAGTTTTTCGGGTCGGGGTACGGGGTTTTTGAATTGTTTCGGGGCGGGGAACGGGGCGGGGAGAAGTCTGAAAAAATCGTTCGGGAGCGGGGACGGGGATCGGGGAACGGGGTCGGGGCGCAACTCTAGTTTTAATCTCTCCAGATCCTCTAATATCCCCAGTTAAGATCTCAAGAAGTATGAAGATCAATTTTGCAATTTATGGTTATCAAGCAATTTTCGATTATTAATAGGGTTCGAAAGAATAAAGGGATTATATTTAGGGATCAAAAAAATTTTAGGGTTTAAGAAAGGGAATATTTAAAACTTTACCAGCACTTCTGGAATTAAGGAAAAGTATAAGGATAGCATTCGGATACACGAGGAAACGATCTAAGGATACCCATCTATATTTTTGTTATTTCTCAGTTCCTAAAATGACGTGCTTTAAATGTGTAGTTATAAGCAGTGCTTCGAAGCTCGTACCAAAATTCGTACTCGTACCTCGTACTCGTACTCGTACCTGGTACGAAGTACGAGTACGAGTACGAGCAAAAAAATGAGGCAGGTACGAAGTACGAGTACGAGTACGAGGCCAAAAAAAAGTGAAAAGTACGAGTACGAGGCCTAAGTACGAGCTCGTACTTCTCGTACTTGGTGTTAATAGGAAAATTGAAAGAAATATGTTTAATTCCTTTCATTCACCATTATAGTAGCGAGTGGCCGAGTGGTGAACGTGCTTGGATGCACCAAAGTCGGTAGTGATTTGATGTTGGGTTCGCTTCCTATTCGCGGGCCAATGAATTTTAATATTTTTTTTCATAAATAACTTATTTTTAAGTCTAATTTTGTTTTAAAAATTATTCTGTTTTTACATGGAGTAATTATGAGATTTTTACCTTCTAGAATTTTTAAAATATTTTTACTTTGAACACTAAAAAGTGAATTTTTTTCGCCTACGGCCTTCGGAAATTTTCAAAATTTTCGCCTGCGGCGCTGAAAAAATAAGGGAGTTGGCTTATTGGCTTCCAAATTCTAAAATTTTCACCTCCGGCGGTGAAAAATAGAAGAAATCTGGCTTCATGGCCATCAAAATTTTTCAAGATTTTCGCCTGCGGCGCAAAAAATAGAAAAAATCTGACTTAAGGACATCCAATTCTCAAAATTTTTGAAAAAAGGATTTAAGATTAAGAGGGATATCAGGTGATTAAAGTGTGAAAAGTTCGGTGGAGAAGATAGAAAGTTCCATGTAAGAAGATGAAAAATGGATGCAAAAATGTTAGATTTTGGGTAGCCCGACCCATCTTGGAGACAATATTTCTCCTCGCACTCCAAAATGCTCAATGGATTATATTGGAGGATTTACGGCTTCAAAGCCTTCAAAGATTCAAATATTATCACATACAACGCTTAAAATTTAAAAATAGATGCCCTAGACTCCAAAAAATCATAAAAATTTCCGATTTTTTGCTTTTTTCTCAAGTACGAGTAAGTACGAGGTACGAGTACGAGGTACGAGGCCAAAAATAGGGGTGGTACGAGGTACGAGTACGAGTACGAGGCCTAAAATAAGGGTGGTACGAGGTACGAGTACGAGTACGAGGCCAAAAAAAGAGGTGGTACGAAGTACGAGTACGAGTACGAGCAAATTTGAAATTTCGAAGCACTGGTTATAAGTAAGGCTAACAATTAGTTAATAGAAGTGGTTGTCGCAAGGCTGTAGATAGAGTTTCTGTTTTAACTGTTTTTCAAAAGAAAAAAATAATTTAATTATTTTTTTTCCAAGGCTGCAAGCAATTTTTTCGCCGTGCAGTTTCATGTCAAAGTGTTGTAACTTGTAAGCGAAATAAAAAGTGTGATATAATAAATGGTTGGTATTTTTACATTTATTGTAAAAATATTTATGATAAATTTAAATTCATCCTGAAGTTATTATTTTGTTAATTATATTAGGTGATAAATGTAGAGGTTGCCGTTTTGATAAATGTTTAATTGAAGGAATGGATCCTTTAATGATTAAAAGTGATGATATAAATTGCAGAAATGAATTTATTGAAATGTTGGAAAAACGTCGAAATAAATTACAACAAACAAAATCTAAAGATTTATATAACCAAGAACATCAAAAAACTATTTGTGTTAAAAGTGATAAGGATTTTGATGAATATAAACAGTCAACAAGTAATCAAGACATTTGTACTATAAGCAATAAATTATGTTTTAATGGCATAACAATTGGTATAATATTAGTATTTAATAAAAAGATTGTTTCTGGAGAGGCAGCACAACAATTTATTATTATACCTATCTAGAAGTATAATAATAAATTACCGAAAATTCCCGATTTTCTAAAATAAAATTCGGGAGTCGGGATTCACAATCGTGCTTCCCGATTTTCAAGTCAGCTAGTTCACGTACCAAAAGATATAAAAAACATTTTTTATTAAAGTTTCAAAAATTAAAGGTCAGCAAAATTATTTCTTGTCTTCCAATCTAAATGCAGGAAACAGTCAAGTAACTTATTAAGAATAATTTTTTAAATATTTTTTAATTAAAGGTGGAATTTTTAATTCGAATTTGTGAAGCACAAAACCGAGTTAGAAATTCATTTATGTATTATGATGAGCATGAATTTTTATCTATGAAATTTAATTCACTAGAAGATGTTTTAATTTTTGGGGAAAATATTATTTCAAAAGCATCAGAATTTTCGGTAAAAAAAGAAATTTTAAGATATGTTAATGTTAATAATTTGAGATATAAAAAATTTTTAGAAGAGTAAAACCAATTTAGATGAGATTAAAAATAGATGAGAATAAATTTATAAATTAAAGAAGTTTGTTGAATCTATCCCCAGTGTGGAGCCCAGGATAATAGAATATGAGGGAATACTAATTACTTAATGCTGATAGCCCGGCCGGACAATGTTCACCGCTCACTTTTTAAGAGCGATAAAACGGGCGACGACTAGTTCCTCCGATCTGGCAGTCAAGCATAATGTACACTTAATGACTGAATAAAAGACTGATCTTTGCCTTCACTTATTCCTATAATAGGATTATATTGTTATGGATATGCGGGGTCGATGGGAAAGTTAGTTTAACATTTCTCAATCCTATTTCGGCCTTACATTAACATAAATATTTACTAATTAATTATAGGAAATGCCAGAGCCTATTAGTTCATCAGAATTTTACAAACAAATTGCACAATTTTGTCAATATAGATATCATGCTACTAAATTTTTTATTGTTCAGAAACTTATTTGTATTGGAATTTTTAAGTCTTTACCTGTTTTTCCAAAACTTGATGTCAAAGATCAAGTTTGTCATTAGTATTAATACAGTATCAGGAGGTCTTTCAGTGTACACCCCTAGGGACTCTAGGACTAAAGAAATTTCAAAAAAAAGAAATTTCACGAATTTTCTGCTCTCAGTCCCGACTTTAAAATTCGTAATCGCATCTTTGTACATTTGTCTAAGCAATTCGGAAGCAGAATCCAGACAGGCTTGAAAGCCTGCTTTGATTGTTGCCTAAAATTCTTTCTTGAACGCTCCATATGTGATTTACGGGAATATACCCTAAACATATTTGTCCTTAGAAGTTAATCCTTCCTAATCTCTCAGAGTATCAATCTTTTAATTTTATTAACAACTTACATAAATTACCAAATTAATAATTTAGGTAATTATTTTACAATATGTGGCACTTGCAGTATCAATGCTTGGCAGTTGTTTTTCTACATATGAATTGGGTTCTTCTACTTTAATGAGAAGTGATGGTTTTTATCCAATGGCTGCATTCTCTGATCAATTTAGTTTAAAAAATGATAAAACGTAAATAGATAAAAAAAATTTACCCCCCCCCCTCCGGCTTCTAAGATTTATTAAATAGGTCTGAGTTAGGCATAAAAGATAGCAAGTGTCATTATATTCTTAAGTTTAATTTACTAAATTAAAGTAAATAATGGTCGGTATTAAGCACCACTCATATCAAATGATCAACGGGAAAACATTCCAAATAAACTTGATTCACAAAAATTTAGTACTGAGAAAAACTACGCCTCCCAAAAAAACAAGACTTAATCAGATATCCTGAACTTGTTTTGATCAATTTACGTTTTTAAGACTCTTCACTCTGGCAAATAAAGCATTCAGTAAACCGATGGACCCTTTTTTTCGTATTGGAATTTCTAAAGAAGAATTTAGTTTAATTTTGGCTATCGTTTTTTTAAATCCAGGTATTTTAATTAAAATATTTAAGAAATTATTTAAAAATTTATTTTTTTAAAAAGATATCCCAAAATTATCGAAATCGGCGAGAAATATTCTTTCAAACGAATTTTCTTATTATTCAAAAATGTTACTTAATTATTTACACAATAAATTGGGTATAGATGCTGGAACTAAAAAATATGCTGAATGTTTTCATCTAATTTCAACTTCATTTATTGGAGCAGAAAACTTTAATTTATTTATGATATATAAAGAAGCCTTCTATAAGAGTTCATCAGTAAACATTGAAAAGCCAAATTCTATTAAAGCCTTATCTTCAATTTTATTAAAATTTCCTTAGTAAAAATTCCTCTTCTTAAATATTCAGCTGAGAGTAAATTACATTAAGATCACCATTTACTTTTACAAAAAATTTAATAAAATAATAAAATTTTTTATAATAAAATAAAACTATTTTCGAATATATTTTACATAATCGCATATTTATACCTAAAAACTGGGGGGGGGGGGGATATGAACGTTGTTTTGCGCCCCACATGAAATAACCTTCCTTTAAAAATTTATTTGACGTGGCATTTATTCTACAAACAAACAATTGTTTTATGTAAACAATGACAGTTATAAAATCAAATTTTATAAATTTATTTCTTTAAAATATTCCTCTATTTTAAGTAAAAATAAACTTTATTTTCTAAATTAAAATTTTATTTAATAATTTAATGAAATTCCTAAAATATTCTAATTTTTTAATTTTAATTATACTAACATTATCTTTAACTTCATTCTACTATTTGTATAATAAATATCAAAGTGAAAATTTTATGTTTAAATTAACAATAACGGTTGTTAAAAATAAAATTTATAAAATTTTGAATTTAGAATGAAAAAATTCGTAAACAGAAAATGCCTCCTATTTTGGTTTGGAATAGTTTTAACGATGAATCAGCCCCTGGAATTGGATATCCTGAATATCCTGTTGAATTTCCAAATATTACATGTCCATACAAATGCAGTTACACTCGCGATAAGAAATTGAAATATTATTAAATTTATATTAAATCAAATAAATTTGTAGGGATCAAAAATTTTAGGCCAATAGTTGTTAGAGCCCATAACAAAGCCCGATATTTAGTAACTATGAGTAAACGAAACAAAAAATTCTCGTCCATCTACAGCCATTTTATATTTTTAAATATTTGTGGACCAGTATCATTGCGAATTTTCTTCTAAGGAAGAAATTTTTCGATATTCATATTCAGCTTGAAAAATCGAACTCTTTCAGTAATACAAAAAAAACTGGGATATGGATCATTATTTCTCAAAACACTTATCTATATCATCACTCCTTACTTCTTTGGGATAAAAACTATTTTTTTATTTAAAATTCTAGCGAGTCAAAAGCTTCAACTATAATTTTCTTTCTGCATGAAGCTTGTAAAATAAATTCCTGGCCTCAAAATAGAAGGAAAGATCAAAATTATATGATGTATACAGTTGAGTGTCCTGTTGAAACATTAAAATATTATGACAGAAAATTCCTTACAAATACATTCTTTAATAGTTCAGCAACTTATCGTTTAGATAGCGATGTATATATGCCCCATGATGCTTTAACTAAAATTACTCCAAAAACTCCAAAAGAATATATATGGGACCAAAAAGATGTAAAAACTAGATATGTTAGACTTAAAATATTTAAAATTAAAGGTTCTGGCAAAAGTTAAAAATAAAACAAAATTTGTATTTCAAGCAATTTCACATTGTAATTCTGAATCTGGTCGTGATCTTATAACTAAAAGAATGAGCGAGTTAATTAAATTAGATTTAGTTGGAGATTGTTATGGTGTTTATTGTGATTTGGAATGTTATAATCGAGAATTAGGTTAATTAATATAAAAAATGTAAAATGAGAAAATTAGGAAAATTACATTTAATAAATTTAAATTTATCTAAAAATAAAAATGATATCTTAAGGATTGTTTAGGGTGATTGTCTAATTATGATTTAAGAAGTTTATATTTATGTGATTGTTTTTAGCGAATTGATGAACTTAAACAATGTTATATGGATTTTGAAAAAAATTTTCAAAACCGCGGACCGCAATTCATTTTCGAAATCGCAATTAATTGAACTGATTACTGAGCAGAAAAATCCAAAAATGATTTTTCATAAATCCAAATAAGAAGGCTAAAATTTAATATCAGTTAATTTCAGGAGCAAATTAATTATACCTGATTCCTAATTAATAAATTTTTATTTAAAATTCTATAAAAATCATTTATAGAAAACCACTTGTTTTATCTGGCATTTGAGAATAATATCTGCCAAAATTATGTAACTGAAAAATTTTGGAATTCAATAAGATCACTTACAGTGCCAATAGTTCTGAGTAGATCTGTATTTAAAGGAATGGATGTTCCTTCTAATGCATTTATTGCTTTGGATGATTTTGAATCAGTAAATGAATTGGTTGAATACTTGAGGGTTTTACAAAATAATACGGAAAAATATTTGAAGTAAGTAACAAAATAATTAATTATTTAACTCTCGAACTTTTAAAAATACTATTTTTATACCTCTATCCGTATTTTTATATATCCTTTCTCAATAATATCCCTAAAAAACTTAACAAATATGTGCATGTCAAAAGGATTTGAAATCATTTCATTGTAGCAGCATTTATTACACGTCTTAAGGGCTATACATATTTTCCAGAAATCTAAAAAGATGCCAGAAACAAATGAGGCCAGGAAAAAAATGAAAATCCGTATAAATCAGACCTCTAAATCTATATGTACATATATGACCGACACTTTCATAGTCCTATAAATAAAAATTTTAAATTTTAAATTAGACATCTTGAATGGACAAAAACATACACAAAAAGAAAATTTGTTTTGGATTATTCACCAATATGCAAAATATGCGAATTTGTTACAAAACAATTTGAAGAAAAAAGAAAAAATATAATAAATTTAAATAAATTTTGGAATGAAGATGATTGTAAATATAGTAATTATTCTCGAAGTTTTGTTAAAAATGAGCGAGTTAATTAAAATTTTAATTAGTCAATAAGAATGATTTATTTAAAATAATAGGTTGAATTTATTTTTGAGTAAAGACATTTTTTAAATAAAATTACTAATAAATTTTAAATAATTAATTAAGGTTTATATTTAAATTAATTTATCCCTGAAATTTAAATGTAAATTTAACCCTTTTCTGTGAAAAATATTAAAAAGAATTTTAAAATAAAATTACGGAAACGATTTTTAAATAATTAAATGGGAAAAATATTTTTGTGACAGTCAAAGGGCATTTTCATAATTATGAGTTATAATTTCCTTAAATTTCATAACGTTGTTTATTTATTTAATTTTTGTAAAGTCTATCAAATTTGCACTTTTATTATTTCTATGACTTTAAAAGGAGACCGAAAAATCTTATTTATTCGAAAAATATTTATTTAAAAATTCCTAAACATAAAAAGACAACTAAAAAATGAGTCCTTCCTCATTCACCTTAACGGCAGTGCTTCTTGAGGCGATTGTTTTCCTTTACAACCGTCAAGTAGCGGCAATGCTTTCCATGCATCCGAGTAATTATTTTTTAAATAAAATTTTAAAGGACAAATATCTAACTATTATAATAGGCAGAGAATTTTCTTATATCATAGTCAAAGACTTTTAATTAAAAATTCAGGCTGTTCTGGCCGTTCATCAACCATTGAGAATAAATTGAAAATGAGCGGTGGTGGAGCGGCATCAATAAATTTACACCGGGAAATGTTTCATTCCCGGTAGCATGCCAATACCATTCAAAGAATCTCAAAGCAACAAATAAAAAGAAATATAAAATCTCAGAAGATTTGCCTATGAATCAAGAAAAGTTTACAACCAATGAGGGAAATGATCTCATTCATAAGGTAAAAAAGATAGATAAGGGCAATGGGGCTGCTGTTCCTTATAAAACAAACAAGAACAATGGAATTGGAGAAATTTTTTTTAATGAAGAGCAAAAGAAAATGAGTAGCGAAGAATTTGAGCATTATTTGTATAGTGTTCCATATGACAAAAACAAGAAAAACAAAATTGGAAAAAACAAAAATGGCGAAAAAGTTGATAAACCAAACAAAGAAGGAGGAGATACAATGTTTTATTCAAAAGCTGGGATAATTGCTATAAAGATAAAAGAATATATCCACGTAAGTCTAAATTATTTAAATATTAGAAGAATAAGTAACTGAATATACAAAGTCTACATCGTCCTGTGCTTTAATATATATGTAGCTACTATAATTAAAATAAAAACTAATATTTTTTAACAATAATTTAATAGAGGATGTCAGCAGGATAATGAATTTATGTTTCATAACTTCATTCTCTAACATATGACCATAGGCCTTTGTTAATTCCTTTTGTTTAAAAAATAATATCAGGGTATTATAAGAATTCCAAATTTTGATGACCGATAGATGTGCTAATTTGGAACCTTACCTTTATGGATCTATTCCTTAACCAGAAGGGACTTACCAAGCATGGGCTTGCCGACATCAATAAGTTTAAATAAAAATATATAAATCGTTTTAATTATCAATGATATTACAGTTATTAATAGAGTTACTGTATATCAATGATTATTTTTAAGAATATTGGCGAATTCAAAATCCAAACTGGACTTGTATATCGTAACAATAGTTTTAATTCTGCCCAAGATGATAGTAAAAATTTACTAAATATTTCGCATATTTTAATGGGTTTAAATGAAAATGAGAGGGATTCTCAAGAAAATTTGAGAAATGCTGCCGATTTGTTTGTGGCACTTCATGAGTGTTACCAAATCTTTTCGGCAATTCCTCTAGTTTTTGAAGTAGAAATGGTTTTGAAAAAACTTGAGGAAGAGGGAAACAAAGATGATCCAATAAAATTACTCGAATATTTCCGTTTGCCAACAATTAAATATCCATTATTGGATTTGCTTAAAATTGAGGTATGTTTTTATTAAATATTATTTTTAAATATAAACATAATTTATGATGGAGGTCCTAATTATATTGCCGCCCGAAGATTTATGCTGCCCTTTTAATCATCTAACTCTTTATTTGATGTTTTTTCAGCTGTTTTAACAATGTTTTGTACAAGAAAAAACTCTTTTTTCGAGTTAATTCTTAAGCAACCTTTAAATTCGAGCCCAACTTGTGTCATATTCTATGACAATTTTTATGCTCTCATATCTTTTTTATCGTAGCACAACAAATTTTATCTGTCTCTCCTATTTCTTCTAGTTCCAAAATTTTGATAGGGTACATGAAATTTTGCTATTTAGTTAACTTTAAAATATATTTTCAGAAATCAACTGTGTCTCCAGATGAGTTGATTGAAAACGTCACTAAAATTATTCACAAAGCAGATAATTTTATTGCTAAAAACATCCATGCATTCTTCATAAATGACAACGAAACATTTTTTAATGAAATAATTTCTCGTCTTGAAACAGCCGATATGGGTAATTTTTGATTTATTTAAACAAAATCAGAGACAAAAAATTCTCCAAAAGCCAAAAGTTTCAAAAAGTTGAAACAATTTTCCTAAGAAAATCCCGAGTTAAAATATTACCAATCATGTGGAAATATGTAAAGGTTGATATAATATGGTTATAATCATTAAGTCTGTCTTTACTAAATTTAACTTATCCAATGTTATATACAAGTGGATATTAGCTTCAATATTAATTATAATTTCCAGTTTTGGCCAGTATCAAAAAAATTCTTAAAATGTTCAATAACTTTAATGAGAAAATTCCCGAAAACTTTTCGATGCTAAAACGCTTAAAACCAATTGAGATGCACGATTTATACGAAAATTCTAAACTGCTTCAAAAGCTTCATGCAGCAATTTTGCCTGGAGATGAAATGAAATTTTGAAATGAGAGTTAAATATTTTTAAAAAAATTTTGCGAACACTAAAACAACACCAAATTAGAAGAATATTAAAATTATTAATACAAGAGTTGCCGCGGCTGATCGGAAATATTAATAAAATCCAATTTAGCTGACGTTGCCTGCTCAATCTCCAAATAAATCAATTTATGATTTTGCCCATTCTCTATCTTTACCTTATTTCAGACTTGTACATACATTTTTTTCTTTTCTTTTTAAATTATTTTTAGTTTTGTTTTTAAATGTTCGCTTAAATAAATTTAAAATTAAAGTATTGTTATATGCAAAAGGAAAATAAAGGGCTAGAAATTTAAATATCCTATTCAGATAAAAATTTAAGGGCCGTTTTCTTGCGTGTAATTTTTTCAGGCCTTCCTTGGATGTGACACTTAATGCTTCGAACTTCGCCTTTTTTAGTGGAAATACTAAGCAAATTGCTATTGTCAAAAATATTTATTTTCAAATTTTTCAATTTAATGTCTACATTTTGTTTTGTGTATTATGAAATTTGTATTTCTTAATACTGCCATAATTTTATATACTACTTACCGATGCCACGGCATTAATATAAAGTTCAATATATGAAACTAACGGTACATTATAAACATGAGATGATGTTAAGAAAAAAAGATAAAGAAATACAGAATGGCAAGATATTAGAAGAAAATAAATATTATAAGGAAAGATGGAGAGAAAATAGAAGAGAATTGGTGTTTTTGTATATTAATTTGCATTCAAAAAGAAACACATCTAATAATTTATATTAATTTAGAATATAATTTTTTTAATTAAGAATTTTATATCCCTGGTCCCCTTGTATTCGGACGAAGAAATCTTTCGCCGGTGTCCGGAAAATTGGGCTCTGGAAAATTGGGCTCCAAGATTTTTCGGAAATTTGGGCTCCAACTTTTCGGAAATTTGGGCTCCAGCGGTAATTTGGGCTCTGCGTGAAAAAATCGGAATATTGGGCTCTAAAATTTTGGGCTCCGGAGGAATTTTGGGCTCTGAGGAAAAAAGTCAAATTATGCAAAAATTAGAGATGAGTCTTCGAAATCGGGAGATTTTGCGTGTACGCCCAACTGTTCTTGGAAGAAATAGGATTTCTTTATCAAATTCCACTGAATCGGACCGACCAATTTAAACCAATTTGAGTATACTTTAAAGGAATAGGGCCAAGTACTCACCCAGACCAACTGGCCGTAGGTTCCGAACCCAGAACTCGACTTCGCTCCGTAGGTTTGTATAATTTGACTTTTTTCCTCAGAGCCCAAAATTCCTCCGGAGCCCAAAATTTTAGAGCCCAATATTCCGATTTTTTCACGCAGAGCCCAAATTACCGCTGGAGCCCAATTTTCCGAAAAGTTGGAGCCCAAATTTCCGAAAAATCTTGGAGCCCAATTTTCCAGAGCCCAATTTTCCGGCACCCCTTTCGCCTTTTACTAAAGATTTCCGTGCAGGGGGACGTTTATGGGTTTAAATAATTTTTGGAAGCATTTCCTTTGGAAATGCCTAAATTTTCTTTGTCTTGTTTTACAATTGTTTTTTAAAAAAATTGGGGTCACTTTAGTACGTGGGTGCAGGCTTTAAATTACAAATGTTATATCATTTGAAAGAGCTAGTCGAGCTGAGTCGAATGCCACCAAAATTAGCTCTAGGAAAAATTTTTGAACCGAGATACAGGCGATTGAAAATCGAAAAACCATAGGGGGGACCAAGCACTTTTTTGGGGTGAAAAATTCGAAAATGCAAATTATAACTCATTCGAAAGAGCTCGTCGAGCTGAGTCGAATGACACCAAAATCACCGTGATTGGACAAGATTAGACAAAGTTATGACACAAAAAAACAAACAACATGTCCGCAAAGAGAATGCGCATTTTTCCTTCCTTTTCTTGCAATTTTTTCTGCAAGGAGTGGCGCCCATTTTTCCTTTGTGTATGATAGCCTTTTGGCATGTCGAAGGAAAGAGGGAAAATTAATTACTAATAGAGTACTTAATTTAATACTAATAAAGTTATTATAACTAATAATGTTAGATTGATTCACAAGCAGAATTCACTTTAGGTTTAGATCAGTTAGGATATCAGCACCAAACAGTAAATCATCAACAATTCTTTATGAATCCAGTCAACGGTGCAAATACACAGCAGATTGAAGCATTCTGGAACAGATTAAGATTTCGAATGGATTAAGATTCCCCCAGATATTTTAGAAATCTATTTGAGAATGTTGTCCCAAATTTTTCATCTCTGATCATTTATAAAATAAAATATTTATTTGTACTCTATTAGTAATTAATTTTTATTATTTTCCCTCTTTCCTTCGACATGCCAAAAGGCTACCATACACAAAGGAAAAATGGGCGCCACTCCTTGAAGAAAAAAATGCAAGAAAAGGAAGGAAAAATGCGCATTCTCTTTGCGGACATGTAGGACACCAACCGGACATTTACCCAAACAACATAAACCTATGGGGCGTCAGCGAGGCGCTTGTGCAAAACCCCGCGCTTCGCGCGGGGTTTTGCGGCACGCGCCTCGCGGGGAGTCTACGGGCGCTGGGTCTGGGCTCGTAACATAAACCTATTCCTATCTCCCTTGCTCTGGACGTATTTGGGGCCTCCGTAGCAGCAAAAATCTCCACAGATGCCATAGGTAAGGAGCTAAAAGAAAAGATCATAACTTTGTCCAATCAAGTCGGATTTCGTTGATTTTGGTGTCATTCGACTCAGCTCGACGAGCTCTTTCGAATGAGTTATAATTTGCATTTTCGAATTTTTCACCTCAAAAAAGTGCTTGGTCCCCCCTATGGTTTTTCGATTTTCAATCGCCTGTATCTCGGTTCAAAAATTTTTCCTAGAGCTAATTTTGGTGGCATTCGACTCAGCTCGACTAGCTCTTTCAAATGATATAACATTTGTAATTTAAAGCCTGCACCCACGTACTAAAGTACAGCCAAAAAATTTTCAAAAGAATTTTACTAAATTCATATTTAGCTAGACTATATTTTAGATTTGAATTAATGCTTTTTTCTTTCTTTAAAGTAACCAGCGCGCTCCGCGCACTGGATTGAATGCGCCAAAGGCGCATTTAACACGGAGCCCAGAAAAAGTTATTTCCAAAAAGAGTTTTTTGAAAAAAGAGTTTTTCCCTCTAAATCCACCTAATCCTCCCTCTAAATGTTTTAATCCCTCTATCTTTTAATCCCTCTAAATACTTTAATCCTCTAAATCCACCTAATCACTATAAACCCACCTAATCCCTTTTCAACTTTTAATCACCCTCTATCTTTTAATCACGCTATCTTCTAATCCCTCTAAATCTTTTAATCCGGCTAAATACTTTAACAACTTTAAATCATTTAATATCTCTAAATACTTTAATCCGTCTAAATCTTTTAATCCCTCTATTTTTTTATCACTCTAGATCCACCTAATCCCTCTGAATCATTTTTTAAATCGTTTAGTCCCCCAAAATCCACCAAATCCCTCTACAACTTTTAATCCCTTTAAATCTTTTAACACCTCTGAATATTTATTCCCTCTAAATACGTTAATCCCTCTAAATCCACCGAATCCCTATAAAACCACCTAATCCCTTTTCAACTCTTAATCACCCTAAATATTTTAATCTCTATATCATCTAATCCCTTTGAATCTTTTAATCCCTCTAAATCCTACTTATCTCTGTAAATCCACCTAATCCTTCTATATCCGTTCAAAGTACGCCCTCTATAATCATTTATTCACTTAAACTCAAATTCCTATTATCACTCCAATTTATTGATATCGCACTTGATCACTCAATATTCCTTTTAATCCAAAAATGCCTCCCAAACCCTAAAAATTTTTTTTAAAAATACAATTTAATCACAAAACTAATTTAAATATTATTTTTTCATAAAGAAAAAATGTTTACACCGTTATGGATTCGAACCCTCAACCCCACCCCCAAAACCCAACACACTAACCACTACACCAACACACAACTATTTTCTGTCCTCTTTTAATTCTATATGTAAATACAATTTCCGACAAATTTCGACTTTTCGACCTTAAAAGTCAAAATTTCAAAAATCGGAGATCGACAGTCGATCGGAAATACATTTTTACATAGGTATACCAATTTTCAGCTTTTTAAATTAATTTTAAGAGGAGATTTGTTCTTTTTTCGAAATTTTTGCATGTTTTTCTCTTATACAGAGAAATTAATAATTTATTTATCCATAAAAATATTTTATTTATCAGGGTTAACAACAATACATACACCCTTAAGTATTAAATTAATTTCATTTTCATTTCAATTTAATTTCATTTCAATAAATTCAACGCCTTTTTGACTAGCGCCTGTGCTTTACTGCTTAAATTTTCGTTTGTTCCTTTCACCACCCAACTACTTCCAGAGAAAATAACCACAGTGACACCCGAATCCACACCCCCTTCTGTGCCACTTTTGTCGATTCCAAGTAATTCGGCAGTTTTGACTGACGCTTCTCCGAGTTCTCTCGAATCGTTACTGGAGGTGTCAGTTTCAGAATCACCTTTTTGATTTTTAAAATTAATTTCTTTAGTTATTTTAAAGAATTTCCAAATTACCTTGTGTGTCCCCAAAAACGGCTCCTATCGCCTTTCCTTTGAAAAAGAATAACGCAAACTGCAATCCAGCAATATTGAGTTCTTCATAAAAGAAATATGGGCACGGTTTCGTCTCTTCAGGGCAAGTGTCCCCTAGCACATAGTATGGAACGCGATGCGCCCCAAGACTGTCGCCGTCCGAATCTTTCCACTTGGTTTCATCCTGGGGAATTAATTTAATTTAGCAAATGCCTTAAGAAGAAACCAACCTGGGCCCGTATCATAAGAGCAAGTTGTTAAAACGGTATCATAAGAAGTTGGTCATTTAACCAGGTCATTTAACCCCTACCGAGAGGTTTTTTCGTATCATAAGAGCGTCTGGTATTTTTCTTCTTGCTTACCACGAACTCGCTTCTTATGATACCAATCTATTTCCCCCTATATTTTTCCATTTTTTAATTTTGTTTTTTAACAATCTAATTTACATTTTTTAATTTTTATTTAATTTTTATTTTTCCTCTTTCTAATTTTGTATTTACCTCAGTTGAGTCACATTATACATCACCGAGAGGGTAATAGGGGATTAACAAAGATATCGAGGGATTTTGGGGAGATAACAGAGATTAAGTGCATTATTCCTCCGTACCTTGGAAGGATACCATGGAATATGGAGGCATGTATCTGTGATGATAAGTCCTCCTAGCAAAAATCATATGCGGATGTATGTACTTTTTAATGGATACATGCATTTTCAAAAATTTTTTTAAAATCCAAGTTCAACCTAAAAATTCAAAATAAAATATTTTTTAGATAGATTAGAGTGTGCTCTATTTTTTATAGAAGTTTCAAGAATTTGCCATTTTTAAGAGAAAAAGGTATTTTTCGATTAAGCGTCTTTTAAATTTTATAAGTCTTATAAAAGTTAATCTAAACTTTTGATTTTTACTTATAGTATGTAAAACACTCTCCTCTATCTATTGGTATAAAGAATAATTTTGAAAATAATCCTGTTATGGGATCCCATGAATGCGATTTTGCCGCACACTAATTTGAACTCAACTGAGGCATATACAGATAGGAATCAACTGCGAAACTCAAACGTGCGGGCTTATCCGGGAAAAATTAATTAATTTTTGGAATATGTAAGTACCCTAATTTTGAGACTAATTTTCTGGAAGGTGTTTGGGATTAAGTGAGATCAAGGGAAATATCGAAGGATTTGGATTGATCAAGGGGACATCAATGTATTTGTAGGGAACTCGAGGGATTCGATGAAATATACTGATATACCTTCTTAACTCTCGGGTTAAAGTAGATTTAAATGATCCGTTGATTTCCGTTGAAATTTTCTTCTAAATTCATTGAAAAATTGTAAAATTTTCTATGGATACGGACACTTATAGTACTTTTGTCTCCGACAACGGATAACGAAATCCGTGTCATGTGCAAGTTAAAAGAATTAAATTTAAATATTTTGATGGAATTGGGATTTAGCTTTTTAGGACCACAAATGAAAAAAAAGTTTCGATATCCGACACCATTGGCATTTCTGATCTACGTCTGCTGAAAATTTCTTATTAGGTATATACAGATCTCCACTCTAGATGGATATATATTTATTATTCTTCTCTATATTATCCAAAAATTTTTAAATTTCTGAGAATTACGCGGATAGAGAGGATATGGTCGAATATGTCAAAACCGGATCTGGCCTAGTAATTATTAAAGATGGGAATACGAAAAAGGCTGCTAAAATTAAATGGTTTTACCGGAAATTTGGATATACTTTAGCCGGTGTCCCATTCAAAACCCCTTCGATAAGTACACTATTCGATTCGTCTCGACGAGACTCTCTATTCACGAAAACACCTTTGAACCGAGATATAGGTCCCTAAATACCGAACACCCATGGGATGGGGGGGGGGGGGGAGAAAACACATTTTTGGGGTGAAAAATTCGATTTTTTGAATGATAGCTCTTTCGAAAGGGCTATTCAAGCTGAGTCGAATGACACCAAAATCAACTAAATCCGACTTGATTGGACCGAGATATAGGCATAAATTTGAGGCTAACTCTCAAAAAAGGGGTACCCTGCGATTTCCCCTATAACTTAAAAAATATTTGTCCAAAAATTCTGAAATTTTTACAGACCCATAAAAACACTCTAAAGAACCTTCATATAAAATTTGGTAATTTTACCATTTTTTAGAACCGAGCTAGAGCTCATGGTAACTTAACTTACCACGAACTATAGCAGGGTCTGAGATTTACCACTCGGTAGGGGTTAAATGACCAAAAAGTCGTTTTCATATGATACCGGTTAACCACGACCTCTCGGTAGGGGTTAAATGACCTGGTCATTTGACCATGAACCACGGGTTTTTCTTATGATACCAATTTTACCGCCCGGTAAGGGTTAAACAACCACGAACCACGTTCTTATGATACGGGCCCTGATGGTCGGGGTCATCATCGGGATCGCTTCCGTCAGTATCAACTGCCAGTCCCGATGCATATGCGTAAATGCCGGTTTTGACCTTAATTATTTTTTAAAAATTTAAATTTTATCCATACACATTTAACTAATTTATTTTTTACCTCATATACATTCACATCCTTCTTACTCATAGTATTAATATGTGGCTTTTTGTTAACTTGATTCTCTTGTGTCATTTTGCTATTTACTAAGTCTAACGCCTGTTTAGGGGTGACATCAGCACCTGATTTTTTAATAATTATTTATTTAAAAATAAATAAAAATACCATAAACGCTTATAAAAATCTCGATAAAAATTAAAAATAAAATAATCCAAGAATTGATGACTTTGTTGTACATCATAATTTTTCTATATTTTTGTAGGTTAAATGTTATTTTTCTGTTATTTGAACAAAAAACGTGATTAGGAAAACCGGGAAAATAAAAATTATATCGACTATGGGGAGAGATGGTCTGAAGAGAAATTGGAAGATTAAAAATGGTATAATTAACTTATTAAACCTTATATTTAATAAAATTATTATTCCCAAATTATATTTGCCAAAAATGTAAACACAAAATATGTCATTTTTGCATACTATGCGGAAATATAGAAAAGTATGCTATTTCTATACCGAAAACTTACAGAAACTATAAAAATCTAAAATTTTCTCTTAATAACTTCAATTTTATTAAGACTTAAAATTGTTGAATAGCTTATATGCTCGACAATTACTCTCCATTCAAATAATTACTACATTCAGCTAAAGGTTGAAAAAACAATTAATACACATGGAATTATTCGAACATCTACGTTAATATTAGAGGATTTTGCCTCTTTAATTTTTATAAACGGAAAAATATTTTTAAATAAATTACTTATTAGTAACTTATATTTTATTAAATAAATAAATTTATTTTGTCTTTATATATTCAGAATTTTGGGAAGTTTATTTTGTTTTGAATAAAAATAAAAAAAATTGAAATGACAAATTCAAAAAAAGTATTATGAATAAATAAACGTTGACATTATTATTAAGATTTCGGAAGGATTTTATGTTTCTTTTATTTATTAACAAATTTTTGTTCTTTTTTAATTTTTTTAGAAAATAAAAATTATTTACATAATGTTTGAAATTAAAAAATTGTTATTGAGGAATAAATTAAAAATAAAAATAAATTTTTTATTTTTTATTATAATTTTTAAATTAGTTGTTAAAAATATTTAAAGTCGATCAGCTTTATTTATATCATTTTTGAGGATCAGAGAAAAATATTTATACATATTTATCTCCCACACGTTTTTTGAATTAGGTAAATATAATAATTTTAAAAAATGGTGAACAATGAACTTTAAAAATATCAACAATTTATAATTAGAATTTAATCATACTTTAAAAATATTTAATTCAAAAAATGTGTGGGAAACCTTAAAATAATGTTAACAAATTTATTTTTAAAATTTTATTAATTTTTAAGTAAGCTAATGTCAGAATTTTATTATTTGTCACCATTACAAATTTAAGTATGATCATACTCTTTAAAGGACAACATCCTAAAGGACGTTAACATTAAAATCAAAACGTTTTTTGTTTTAATTTTATTTCTTTACCTTGGATTATTTAAAAATGTTAATTAAAAATAATGAGTATTGAAATATGAATCCGTGCCCTAGTTATAAGCGATCCGCCACTTCTGATCCTTTTCTGATATTTCCATATCACTCAGAATACCATAAATCCGTCTTAATCCATTGATATCTTTTTAAATTAAAAAATTCTATTATTAGGAGTGATTTTTTGAAAGTGAAGAAATTAAATATAGGTATATGTATTTTGTTAAACAGAACAATCTAAAGCTATTAATCAAAAATTTATTAAAGTCCATATAAATAGATTTAAGTTATAATATTTAAATTAACATTACTTTTATATTTTTTAAAAATTTTTACTATTATTTTTCTATCCTTTTAAAATAAAAGTTCATTATATTCAAATTTATTTTTCTAAAAAAATTTTTTTAAAGGATATTTAAAAATAAATCATAATAATTTAAAACGACCTATATTGATATAAAAATATAGTTATTTTTAGTCAAATAAATCTCAATATTTTTTATCTGCAATTAAATGTTTCTAGACAGCCTACAGAGTCTCTTATTATGTACATTAGCCTGCTATTAATTATTTAAATATTTTTGCTATTTTTATTTTATAATATTTTTAATCACTTAAATTAAATAAAAATAATTTCTTTGTAGCAGATTTTCTTAAAAAAATCTTAAAATTGTACTCGATTTATAAATAAAATTTTTTCAAATTTTTAATATGTATTACTTAGTTTGATTTTTATTTATAATTTAAATTAATATTCAAAAATATTTTAACAATATATTTATGTAAAAATTTATTTAATATATTTTATAAAATATTTAGTAGATTAATAATTTATTTTATGTTATAGTTATGCGCTGGACCTTCCCGGTCCAGGCACCTTCAGAGCGCCGTATGTATGTGGGGGGAGATTTGGGAAGGGGTGGCGCAGAGGACTAAATTGACCAAGTAAAAACTAATTCATAAATATTTATTTCATTTAAAATAATTTAAATGGTAGTGTTTTGGTATGGATTAAATAGAATGGAAATTGTAATAGGGAAAATACATTATTGGGACTGGAATAATCAAGAACTAACTGGTGATCTAATGAACTGGCCTGCGGTTAAATAGAGGAAGAAGTGGGTGTGATATAACAAAGTTGATAGAGTGAATGTGTCTGGGAAAGATGGGAGGAAGTGTATAGGAATGGAATTTGGAAGTTGACAAAAGGATAAATGTAATTGTGATTAATGTTGAGAACGGAAGAGGTGAATAATAAGTGCATAAAATAGAGATATAGTGGAAAGATAGGCTGGGAAAGAATAAATATTGTATAAGCATAAACAACTCTTGAGAAAGCTGGTCGAGGTCGGGAATTGAGAAAGGGGAGTATCGAGTATCGAGTCTTGGGGGTAACATCTCCCTGCCGCCAATAAGCGCGACCCTGCGCTTACGTAATGTTTTAATTTTTGGAGGATTGGGGGATTTGGGTTTTAATGGCGAGTTTATGTCGCCGTTAAAATGAGGGATTTTTAGGTGGGTGTTTATTTGGGAATTTTCATGTTGGCTTTGGAGATCAAATGGTGTACTTACTTATTTCAGCACCGTTTGATATTTAATTGAAAGGGATATTGAAAGGGATTGAAAGGGATCCATGGTTTTTAAAGACTCGATACTTTTGAATATTGGTAGAAATGAGGGATTGGAATTGAATTGATAATATACAATAGATTTGATAATGTGGGATATTGAATATGTGGGATATTTGAATAAAATCACAAAATTTTGAATGTCTGTATTTTATATGTTCTTTCTTTGATTTGACTTCTTTTCGATCAGCAAGTGCATTTCGCGTGGCTCCATGTTCATTTTATTGAAAGTTCAACCATTTAATGTCGTCTCAATAGTTGGAGTTAATCGAAAAAATGTGCTTTTAACAATAGGTGTTTTGTTGTAGTTATTGATGAATAAAAATGATTCAGTTGAATTAAATTATTTAGTTGAATAATAGAATTTTGAATAATTTGTACGGGATTGTTTGGATTAATAAAGGGGAAGTGGAAAATTGTGGGAAAAAAATTTGGAAGTGGAAAATTGGGAAATGGAAAAGTCATTGGAAAATTGTTTGGGCAGCGGAAACTCATTATTGTGTAGAAACTCATTATCTTAAGGTTAGCCCTTTAGATAATTTGTATCGGGGATTGTGATTGTTTTATATATGGGATTCCATTGATTATTTTGTATCGATGGGGATTGTTGGATTCTTAATAGGATTAACTAGGTTATTTCACTAATATTTGGAAATATTAAGTGAATTGGTGTTTCATAGATTGGATGGTATGGTGGGAGGTATTGTGATTAAGGGGTCTGGATTTCCTAAGCAACAATTAGATAGAAAATCGAATGATCTTTCTAATGGTTTAATTGGATTTGTTAGTAGATAGGGATTTAAGAATTTTATGGGGGTTAAATATGAGTATGGAAATGTAGGCTTGGTGTAGCTAGTTTATTGTCTTATTTTCTATTTAGTTGTGATATTTCGACTGGCCATTTTATAGAGCAAGAATTGCTTTATCAACTGGTTTATTTGGAATTGATAGTAGAAGGATATTTTAGGATTAGATGGATCTAGAAAGGGAGGTGTAAGTTTCGGTAATAGGGAGGTTAGAGTAAGGTAGGTATAAGCTAGTAAGGTATATTTATGCTGATGTTAATTAAATTAACGTCAGTAATTCATTCACAACTTTTGTTATATAAGGAGGATGAGAAATGAAAAGTCGGGTTGGAGATAAAGAGATTAAATTGGAATAAGTGTCAGGTGGAAGTAGGAACTAAAATATTTGAGACTGAATTTCAGGGATAATAATCAATTAATATTAATTGTATTAATACTAACGATGTGTGTTAATTTTAAGAATTTAAGTGAGGGTTAAACTATTTTGGACTGAGGAAAAGGACGGATACTGATTTATAATTTGAATATTCTTAATAGACAATTTTTAACAGAGAAAAGTCGCAACCTAAGGACTATTTTTATCTAGGATTATTATTCATAGGATTTGTTAATGTAATGGATTATTGTTTTTTTTAATTAGCGCGCGCACAGGAAAATGTGATTTTAAATTATTTAAAGGACTTTATTGGATTAATCTATTTATTGCGCCGCTAAGGATTATTTATAAAGATAGGAGATTCTCATGATATTGAATAATGGACAGTGTTTTTTTGGTTGCGACTTAATTTTAAATGGACTTTGTTAATGATATCTTTCCTGTTAATGAGTATCTTTCCTTTTTGTGCTAGTAAAAAATGGATTAAATTGAAAAATTTAAATTTAAACCTGAAGGCTCATTTCAATTTCATTCCTTATTTAATGAAAAAGATGTAGTGTTTAGTAATAAATTTTGGGGTTTTTGGTAGGAATAAGTTCCAGGATAGTAATTTTCTGGAAATTATTTTTTGTATGTTTAGATTGGAATTTCAATAATGGTGGTTCAAATCCTCCGTTATTGAAGATTTAGCATTAATAACTTAAAAATTTTAAATTTTGGAAATTTAAAATTAATAAATTTAGGAATTTTAAATTTTGCGAGGAAGTTATTTTAATAATGGGGAGGGATAAGAATAAATGGGCGAAAATTTTTTATAAAAATTAGGTTAGAAATATGGACCTGATGAAAAGGGAGAGGAAATTCCAGTTAAGCAGGATAGTTGTAGATTAATAGGGGATAAATATTGGTGCCTTTCGACGCCAATATTATATTTTGTAAAGGCTGATGTATTGGATAAATAGGGAAGAAGGGAATAGAAAAATAAAAACTTATCTTTCCCAATAGATGGATTTGATTTATTTGTTGCGAAGAAGAGGTGATGCAAGTACTGAGGTAGGCCATGGAAAAAGTGTTCATACAATTAAGAATTTAAATTAAAAATAAATTATTAATTTGATGGTGTATGTTGTAAAATAAAAATACGCCAGTAGTGGGAATGGGAAAGAAAATAGTAATAACTTGGTTGTACGTGAGCAAGGAAAGGGAAATGATTAAATTTGGATTACTACTTGTTTACACATATTCATATTGAACAAGGACATTGGTGTTTTTTTAACGCCAATGTTCCTTTTTGTTATTAGGGTGAGAACGGGATTTAGAGTGGATAATGACAAAGGTGATTTTTCCGCCAATGTCATATTTTGAAAAGGAAAATTAATAAATTTGAATTTATGCTAGTTGGGACTTTGGAAATCATTCATCCTGATAGGATGAAGATATGTTTTTGTTTTCTGGTGGGAAAGAGGAGGGAATGGAAACGTAAGAGGGGAAAAGGAAAATAGGGGAAAAGGAAATAAGTCGACTAGGAGTAATCATGCCCGGAAAATAATACTAAACAAAGGGGAATGGGACAATAAAGCCATTGGTGTTTCTCAACGCCAATGTTGGAATGAAGGATAAAGTAAAGGAATTTTGTAATTGTTTTTGGAAATTAAGCATGGGACACTATTTATTGTAAATTAAATTTTAATGAATTTTTTTTATCCTAATAGGATAAAGCTTTGGTTAAATTTTTAAAGGAGAAGAGAAGGAAAATTAATATATCGAATTGAAGAAGAAAATCAGCGGAAATAAGGCAAAGAAAGGAAAAAAATATGGTTGGAAAAAAAGCATTGGTGTTTTTACAACGCCAATGTTAGAGTAGGAAATAAAGGGTGTAAAATAATGTAAAGAAAAATCTCTTTTAGATAGGTTTGGCTAAGACAAAGCATTAGTGTTTTTTATAACGCTAATGTTTTTTATATGTTTTACTGGGAAAGTGACATATGATGGGATTTATTGGAAAAATACTAATTATGTAAATTGTAAAAATTTAATTTTGGAAAATTTCATCCTGAAAGGATGAATAATTGTCTTTATTTTCTGGTGGGAAAGAGGAGGGAATGGGATTGAAAAAAAATATTAAAAGGAAGAGGAAGATGCGGAAATCAAAAATTAGTATTAACTTATGGGACAATGAAAGGAAGGAAAAATATGTTTTTTTAGATGGGTGTAGGGGAATAAAAGAAGGCAAAGCATTGGTGTTTTTTTATAACGCCAATGTTATGCGGACTGTTTGACTTTGGAAAAGTAGAGAAATAGGAAAGAAATTGATTGGAAAAATTTTGTAAAGGGAAGAAAGTGAATAATGGAAAGAAAGATTTTAAAAACTGGTATGGAAATTTGAGACATATCTTGAGGGGGAAATGAAACCTTAGGGAAGAGTTCGGGGAATACGAATAAGAAAATTTGAATGGAAGGGAAAAACCGAAGGGGAATTGAAACCTACAAGAGGGAATACGGACGGAAGAAAATTTTGGGCGACTGGGAGGGGCCATATCCGGAGGGGAAAATTGAACCATCCGGTGCTACCAGTTATGCGCTGGACCTTCCCGGTCCAGGCACCTTCAGAGCGCCGTATGTATGTGGGGGGAGATTTGGGAAGGGGTGGCGCAGAGGACTAAATTGACCAAGTAAAAACTAATTCATAAATATTTATTTCATTTAAAATAATTTAAATGGTAGTGTTTTGGTATGGATTAAATAGAATGGAAATTGTAATAGGGAAAATACATTATTGGGACTGGAATAATCAAGAACTAACTGGTGATCTAATGAACTGGCCTGCGGTTAAATAGAGGAAGAAGTGGGTGTGATATAACAAAGTTGATAGAGTGAATGTGTCTGGGAAAGATGGGAGGAAGTGTATAGGAATGGAATTTGGAAGTTGACAAAAGGATAAATGTAATTGTGATTAATGTTGAGAACGGAAGAGGTGAATAATAAGTGCATAAAATAGAGATATAGTGGAAAGATAGGCTGGGAAAGAATAAATATTGTATAAGCATAAACAACTCTTGAGAAAGCTGGTCGAGGTCGGGAATTGAGAAAGGGGAGTATCGAGTATCGAGTCTTGGGGGTAACATTATTAATTAATAAGATTATGTCAACAAATATTTTTAACAGTTTAATTTTTAATTTTTTAATTTTAAATGTTATTTGGGTGGTTATATGTAAATAATTTGCTTCATTATATACATATTTGATTTAAAAGTATGTAGAATTTAATATAAAATTTTACTTTTTCAAATATAAAAGCAAAAATAAATTTATTAAATGACATCAGTCACTAAATAAAAATAGTAATATTTAATTTTTTTTGTTAAAAATTAAAGAGATTAGCTATATGTCTTTAAAACATTTTGGCATTACAAAGCTTTCTAATGGACGTTTATAGAAAGCTTCTTGATATGTTATTAATAAATGAAGGTTTCTTGCTCCAATAAATGAAGTTGAAATTAAATGAAAACATTCAGCATATTTTTTAGTTCCAGCATCTATACCCAATTTATTGTGTAAATAATTAAGTAACATTTTTGAATAATAAGAAAATTCCTTTGAAAGAATATTTCTCGCTGATTCTGACAATTTTGGGATATCTTTTAAAAAAATAATTTTTTAAATTATTTTTAATTAATATTCTAATTAAAATACCTGGATTTAAAAAAATAATAGCTAAAATTAAACTAAATTCTTCTTTAGAAATTCCAGTGTCAAAAAAAGGCTCTATCGGTTTACTGAAAATTTTATTTGCCAGAGAGAAGAGTCTTAAAATCAACAAATCCATAAAATATTATTTTTTAAATTTATTTTTATTTACGTTTTATCATTTTTAAAACTAAATTGATAAGCGAAAGCAGCCATTGGATAAAAACCATCTTTTCCTATCATAGTACGAGAACCCAATTTATATGAAGCAAAGTAAACGCCAAGCAGTGATACTGGATGTGCCACATATTGGAAAATAATTAACTTGAATAATTAACTCAATTATTAATTTAATAAAGTTATTATTAAAATTTAAAGTATTGGTCTAGTTTTAAGGCAGAAACTGTTTTTGGTGCATTACACTACATCCCAAGTCTGCAAAAAATTATGCATTTGCATAAAAATTCTGGCTCTAGTTTTATCTATCAGTAAAACAATTTCGAGGTTTTGCATAGTAATTAAGCCTTAAACATTTTTCATTCATTTGTCCCAGTCATAGTACCCCTTTAAGAAATCTGTAACCTTAATAATAATAATAACAAACTTGATCTTTGACATCAAGTTTCGAAAAAACAGGTAAAGACTTAAAAATTCCAATACAAATAAGTTTCTGAACAAGAAAAAATTTAGCAACACGATGAGTAACTTGACAAAATTGCGCACTTTCTTCGTAAAATTCAGTTGAACTAATAGGCTTTGGCATTTCCTATAATTAGTAAATATTTATGTAATACAATTGTACTGGGCTAGCTATTTCTCCTCAGCTAATGCAAAAGGCTTTTTAGGCGGCTATGAAAAAATTTTGGCAGAATTTTTTTTATTAAAACATGAAACAAGTTCCTTTTTAACAAAATGTGAGAAGTATTCACGAAGATCTATACATGTACATATGTATAAAATTACCTATTTTAATTACCAATTTAATACTTTATCTGTACTTCCGGTAGAAGTTGTGATATACAGGGTTCTTTATGTTTTAGATCGCATTTAGTTGTAAATGTCCAGTTGGCGATCTACCTGTCCGCTAACATGTTTATAAAGGAACACTAACATGTTCCCCTATAAATTGTAGTGCTAATCTCCTTATCTCGATGAGAGGAATTGTTTTATACAAATTTAAGCGGATCAGATAATCTTGAAACATGTTAGTGCATGTTTTAGGCGTGCCCCATATAAAGATTTTTATTTCTTTACCGAAAATTCTGATGCTTTTGAAATAATATTTGGTCCAGAAATTAAAACTTCTTGTAATGAATTAAATTTCATAGATAAAAATTGATGCTCATCATAATCCATAAATGAATTTCTAATTCGGTTTTGTGCTTCACAAATTTGAAGTAAAAATTCCCTCTTTAATTAAAGTATTTTCAAAAGTTTTTTGTCTTTAATAGGTTACTTGACTGATTTCGACATCTACTTTGGAAGATATAAAATTATTTTGCTGACCTTTAATAATGAATTATATTCCAAAACAATTTTAATTTAAATAAGTCGAATTTAAAATATTTTAAATATTTTGGTTGGCACCGGGGGAGAGCTGTTCTGTGCTACAACACGATTTTACAGAGAATTTTTATATGCTGTTGAGTTTAATAATTTATTTATTGTCATGCTAACCGACTTATTTTCATAGTCCCTAGTGTATGTACCCCTTTAAGAAATCTGTAACCTTAATAATAATAATAACATACTTGATCTTTGACATCAAGTTTTGGAAAAAAGGTAAAGACTTAAAAATTTCGATACAAATATTTCTGAACAAAGACAAATTTAGGAACACGATGAGTAAATTGACAAAAAATATACCCCCTTTCTTTTCTAAAAATTTTCTATCAAAGAAAATTAGGTATACCAATTGTTGTGTCATTAAAACACAATTCATTACCTATACAAATATCTTGATTACTTGTTGACTGTTTATATTCATTGAAATTTGTATTATTCTTAACACAAATAGTTTTTTGATCTTCTTGATGATATAAATCGTTAGATTTTGTTTGTTGTAATTTATTTCGACGTTTTTCTAACATTTCAATAAATTCATTTCGGCAATTTATATCATCAATTTTAATCAGCAAAGGATCCATTCCTTCAATTAAACATTTGTCAAAACGGCAACCTCTACATTTATCACCTAATATAATTAATACAATTTCAGTTTAGTATACATAGTTTAATTAATATAAGAACGCCAACCATTTATTATATCACACTTTTTATTTCGTTTACAATTGACAACCTTTTGATATAAAACTGTACGGCGAAAAAATTGCTTACAGCCTTAAAAAAGAAATTAGTTCTTTCCCTTTAATAAATTTCTTTTTAAAGATCTTGTCCTTGAGTCTTGACCTTTGAGATTTGATATCTAGATGAGGGAAGCGGTTACAGACTTCGTTATTTGTTCTAATCTATTCTAATCACTGGAAATTTTCATTAATTTTGATAAAATTATAAAAATTTAACAATTTTAAGTCGAGATATCTGAAAAAATTGGACGTGTCTAGGTTTTTTTTTGGAACGGACATTATAAAGGATTTTAATTGAAAACAAAACATCAGAAAATAATTTCAGAAAATAAAAAATAAAATTTTAAAAAATTACTTGGACAACTAACAACATTATAATTTCTGCTTTCACTTTGTTTTCCACAAATTTCACAACAAAGAAGTTTCACATTTAAATTATTTTTATTCATATTTTGATAATATAATAGATTTTAAATTAATAAAACTTTTAAAGAAAAACGAGAAAATTAAGAGAATTAAGAATAAAAATTACTTCATTTAAAAAAGGAGAAAACTCATCAAAAACATGTAAGCTAAACAAATATGTCTATTAATCTGAAATAAAATAAAAAACCAAAAAATTCTATTAAAACGACAGAGGTTTACTAAAATTTAAAAAATTATACTTATTCGTTATTAAATACAAAATTTGAGTACAAAAATGTTTAAAAAATTATTTTTCCATTAGAATTTCCCAAAATAATCCATTAAAAAAGCTAATTAAATATTACAAACAAAAAGAATTATTTTCCTTTTTTTAATTATACGAAATTCCAAAAAAATTAATTGAATTTTGCGAAAAATTTATTTAAAAAAATAATTAAAATATATAAATTTGAAATTTTTGTAAGTAATATATAGGCCTGACAGGCATAATAGACAATTTCTTCTTTGTATTTAATTTTAATTGCTCTTTGCTATTGTTTTTAATTAAAATTAAATGATTTTTAAATATAAAAATTAAAGAATTTAATTAATAAACTTTGTTATTATCTCCGTTGGAGTCTTTTTTACTAATTTTATAATTATTAGTTTTACTTTAAAAAATATACCTATTTATAAGAATTTCAAAGACATATGAATTTTGGCTATTACCGATATACTTATATTTTTGAGTAGCAAATTTTTATTTTGTTTGGATTTTATTATATGTAATAAATTAAATTATTTTTTAAAATTAATGTCTTTATTTTATAAACACACATAATGAATATTTTTATTTTTTAAAATTTAAATTAAATGTACATAACGGTCCCCCGGAGTCACCCTTATTAAGGCCCGTAATAATTAATTAAATAGTTATATTTAACAATTTTTATTTAATAAATTTTCAAATTTTTTTTTTATTTCATTATTTGCTTTAAAAAATAATTTAATTATATTTAATTTTATAAAAATGATTAAATTTATTTTTCATTAAACTATTAATATTTTTAATAATTTTTAATTGACTGAAAAATGGTCAGATACACGTTTTTCTTTACATCTTTCTCGGTATTTAGCAAAAATTAATAATTTTAATATTTATTAATTTATTTTTTCAGACCTCACATAAATTTATATAAATTCATCCTAGTTTTCGAAATCGTTTTAAGTTTATGATTTAATAATTATTATTTATTTAATAGGTTATGTACTTTTGTTTTTTGTTAGACAAATTATAAATTAATATTTTCTAGATTATTTTTATTTTAAAATATCAGTAGATTTTTGTTAATTTTATTATCAAATAATAATTAAACATTTGTTAATAAACTATTATTAATTTATAAGCCACAAATATAATTCTTGGATTTTAAAGTATATAATTCTTATATTAATCAATTTATTTTATAATCATAATTTATTTTTTTTAATTTAATCCAAAATTTAAAAGTGATATAATGGACCGTCTGAATCCGCTCTGTCATGCGTGTTATAATAATTTTTTATATAATAAAATTAATAAAATTTGTTTAAATAATTTACTTTATAATTTTAAAAATGCAAACCAAATATTAAATAAAATAGGCCAAATTATTTTCAATATATATTTGTCTTACATATCCCATTTTAGTCCTCTGTTTTGTAGTATTTATTGAAATAATTAATTAAGAAACAAAGTGTTTAATTTGTTTAAATGTGAGGAGATATTGTTGGGATCTGCCCATAATTATCAATTTTATGATATTTTTTTCGGAATTGATATTTTTTAAATTAAATATTGTTTATTAATTTTTTAAGAATTTTAAATTAATTTGGCACAATCACTATTTATTTTAAAAATATTTTATAGTTAATTTGATCATTATAAAAATTATCAAACCGGTTTAGACAATTTCTTTTCTTAAAAAATGTTTAAAGATTGATATAAAAATTAATATCTTTATTATTAACAGCATTTTATTTATTTATTTAATCTTTAATTAAATAAATAAAAAATTATTTAAATAAAAACATTTAAATTTTTAAATGACTAATTTTGGTAAAAATATTATTATACATAATAAACTTATATACCATTATTTAATTTCTAATGTCCAATTTAAATTTCCATAGCCTATTGTTTGAATTTTATTTTATTAAATTTATAATTCTATTTAAAAATTTATTAAGTTTATAAAAATAAAATTAAATATTAACTAATTATAAGTTTTTTAATTGTTTACTATTTTAATTATTGCTAATTATTTCGAATTAATTTGCTGGATTTAGTATTTTTCGTTCAAGTTGTATCAATTCTTCAATAATTCATATCAACTTAAAAAGAGGAATTCTATTAAATTTATAATTTTTATTTATAATTCATTCTAATTTTATATCCGATGCTTAAATAGTAAAATTTTATACTCTTCTTAATAAGAAAATTTAAATAAACATTAGAGGATTAATAAAATATATTTAGAAATTATAACTCAATTAATTATAAATATATGAAAATTAAACATAATTATACTCGTTTAATACCTAATATTTGATTAACTTTAAGAATTGTCGACAAAGATTAAATATATTGAGGACTACTATATGGAATTTAATTTAAAATTTTTATATTTAAACTCTTTTGTCAAAAAATACCCTTTCTCAACAAAATAAAAATTCTTTTAAACAATTAAAAAAACTTTTATTTAAAAGCAAATTTTAAACAATAAGACTTTATTTTAAACAATTTAATCAAGAAGATTATTTATATCTGTTTATTTCCCTAAATTCTTAAGTTTATTTTTTTAATAATTCACATTTGTTTCAACTGTGAATGCTAGATATTCGGATAATTAATAATTTATCTTTTTTGATATAATTATAAATTTATTAAAAATTAATTCTTTTATAATTATCTGGAATATGAAAGATTTTTTTCATATTCAACTTTATTATTTTTAATTATTTTATAAAATACTTTTAAATAAAAAAAATTAAATATTAATTTGTTTGAAGGATATTCTCATCTTTGTTTTAAAAATAACTTATTTAAAGTGTGCTCGATTTCATCCATACTATAGTTGTTAACTTCAAATTTATAGCTTTTTAATATGCCCTCACTCAAAATTTAATATGCCCTTCTATAAATCTATTAGAAAAAAGTTGACATTTTGTAAATTTTTAATTATTTTATTTACACTTTTATAGTTTTGGTAAAATTAGATTATTAATTTTGCCTTCCTTAAAAGAATTTATAGCAGGTTCTAAGTCTAAAAATAAAAAAATTTTTTATAAGACGCAAATTAAATATATTCATAATCTTTTTTACAATTATCGCTTTTTAATTATTTTTTAATTCTATTGATCAAACAATTAGGTTATTAAAAGAAGAGGCATAACAAATTGCAAGAAGAGGCATAACAAATTGCATAATAAATGTATAATATTGCATAATAAATGTATAATATTGCATAATAAATGTATAATATTGCATAAATGTATAATATTGCATAATAAATGTATAATATTGCATAATAAATAATATTGCATAATATTGCATATATAATATTGCATAAATGTATAATATTGCATAAATGTATAATATTGCATAATAAATGTATAATATTGCATAATAAATGTATAATATTGCATAATAAATGTATAATAAATATACATATACGTTTTATAAAAACAAGGATATTTAAATCAAACCTAATTAAAATAATAGACCTTTAGAATAAATAATTTATAAAAGATTTGTTTTAAAAAATTTTTGATTTACCTGGATATTTTTAAATTTAAAAAAATTTTTAAGTTGTCTCTCTTTCCATTATTTGATAATGAACCAAAGATCAATTTAAAATAAAAACGTGAAAATTAGGAGATATATAATATCATAGTTTTTTGGCTTTAATTTTTACAAGAGCAACGATTATTATTATGATGAATAAACGAAGAAATATAAAAAACAAAAAATATAAGTTAAAATTAATTCTAATGTCCAATTTAAATTATAGCTTATTGTTTGAATTTTATTTTATTAAATTTATAATTATACTATTTAAAAATTTCTTAAGTTTATAAAAATAAAGTTAAATATTAACTAATTATAAGCTTATTAATTGTTTGCTATTTTAATTATTGCTAATTATTTCGAATTAATTTGCTGGATTTAATTGTAAAAAATATTATTCCTCAGAGAGGAAATTCTTTTCACCTTCCTATTTAATTAATAGGGAAAAAATATATCTCAGATAATTATTCACTCAGAATAATTAACTAGATAAACAATATGTAAATAAATAAACACAACTACAACTAAAATCTTTATCTTCAAATAAATACATATTCACACAGAATATTAAATGAATGATCAAAAAGATATGTACATTGAAAAGTGAAATTTCTGCCTACTTTTTATAGGCAAAAATAACAATAATAAAAATGATGCAATGTAAAGTACATTGCAAAAAGTACACAAAAATATTGTTAAAAATGGAAAATAATTCACTGGGTTATCACACAAAAATAAATAAAATTTTACAAAAAATATAAGAAAATATTTTTAATCTTTAAATTTTTAAATCTTCAATTTCTTCATCGACATTAATATTTTTTCGCTCAAGTTTATCAATTCTTCAATAATTCATATCAATTTAAAAAGAGGAATTCTATTAAATTTATAATTTTTATTTATAATTCATTCTAATTTTATATCTGATGCTTAAATAGTAAAATTTTATATTCTTCTTAATAAGAAAATTAAAATAAACATTAGAGGATTAATAAAATATATTTAGAAATTATAACTCAATTAATTATAAATATATGAAAATTAAACATAATTATACTCGTTTAATACCTAATATTTGATAAAATTTAAGAATTGTCGACAAAGATTAAATATATTGAGGACTACTATATGGAATTTAATTTTAAAATTTTTATATTTAAACTTTTTTGTCAAAAAATACCCTTTCTCAACAAAATAAAAATTCTTTTAAAACAATTAAAAAACTTATTCAAAAGCAAATTTTAAACAATAAGACTTTATTTTAAACAATTTAATCAAGAAGATTATTTATATCTGTTTATTTCCCTAAATTCTTAAGTTTATTTTTTTAATAATTCACATTTGTTTCAACTGTGAATGCTAGATATTCGGATAATTAATAATTTATCTTTTTTGATATAATTATAAATTTATTAAAAATTAATTCTTTTATAATTATCTGGAATATGAAAGATTTTTTTCATATTCAACTTTATTATTTTTAATTATTTTATAAAATACTTTTAAATAAAAAAATTAAATATTAATTTGTTTGAAGGATATTCTCATCTTTGTTTTAAAAATAACTTATTTAAAGTGTGCTCGATTTCATCCATACTATAGTTGTTAACTTCAAATTTATAGCTTTTTAATATGCCCTCACTCAAAATTTAATATGCCCTTCTATAAATCTATTAGAAAAAAGTTGACATTTTGTAAATTTTTAATTATTTTATTTACACTTTTATAGTTTTGGTAAAATTAGATTATTAATTTTGCCTTCCTTAAAAGAATTTATAGCAGGTTCTAAGTCTAAAAATAAAAAAATTTTTTATAAGACGCAAATTAAATATATTCATAATCTTTTTTACAATTATCGCTTTTTAATTATTTTTTAATTCTATTGATCAAACAATTAGGTTATTAAAATTTAATTTTTGTGTGTTCTTACTTATCTTTATTGAAATTTTTTATACACTGGTTAACAAAATTTCAATAAAATTTTAATTATTTATTAAATATCCTATTTTCAATTAAGTTATATCAATCCTTCATATTCCGTGGATGATTGATTGTTCATTGTGGAACTATAAATAACTTTTATATTAATACCTTTTATGTTCATTTAAAGCAATAAATAAAGAGCTATGTTTTGACCTTTTTAGTGGAGAATTCTACATTTTATTAATTAATGTAGGTTATTATTAATTAGTGCATTTAATACACAATATTTAATTTTGGTCAACAGATTTGAGTTTAAAAACAATTACTACTGAGTTTTTTTTATCAATCTTTTATCAATTTTTATGATTTTTTGCATTCTCAAATTTTAATATTAAGCATTTTTAAACTTTATGTGGGCCAGATAGTGACAAGCGAAAGCGAAACGAATTAAGAGTTAATTAAAATTCTCTTGCTCACTATTTTATAGTCAAAAATTTTTTATTGCTGATAAACATGATTAATAGCATTTTATGACTATAATTAAATCAACAGTTTTTCTATCATTAATAATAACTTATATTTACAAAACATAATTTATAAGAAATAATACCAATCTTAATTATAAATAACTATAAACTTGATAATTATAAAAAATAAAATATTTAATAATAATTATAAAATTAGTAGAGTTAATAACTATGAAATGAATAAAATATCCATTTATTATTAATAATTTAGTTTATTCATTTATTATGCAATATTATACATTTATTATGCAATTTGTTATGCCTCTTCTTTTTATTTAAGTTTGATATTGTGAATAATCATCCTAAAATTTAATTAATCATTAAATTAATTTTAACTTTTATTTTTTGTTTTTTATATTAGTATTATTTTCCATAATGAACCAAAGATCAATAATGAACCAAAGATCAATTTTCCATAATGAACCAAAGATCAATCCTCCATGGAAAATAATACTATTTTAAATAATTAAATAAAATTTTAGGATGATTATTCACAATATCAAACTTAAATAAAAAGAAGAGGCATAACAAATTGCATAATAAATGTATAATATTGCATAATAAATGTATAATATTGCATAATAAATGTATAATATTGCATAAATGTATAATATTGCATAATAAATGTATAATATTGCATAATAAATAATATTGCATAATATTGCATATATAATATTGCATAAATGTATAATATTGCATAAATGTATAATATTGCATAATAAATGTATAATATTGCATAATAAATGTATAATATTGCATAATAAATGTATAATAAATATACATATACGTTTTATAAAAACAAGGATATTTAAAATCAAACCTAATTAAAATAATAGACCTTTAGAATAAATAATTTATAAAAGATTTGTTTTAAAAAATTTTTGATTTACCTGGATATTTTTAAATTTAAAAAAATTTTTAAGTTGTCTCTCTTTCCATTATTTGATAATGAACCAAAGATCAATTTAAAATAAAAACGTGAAAATTAGGAGATATATAATATCATAGTTTTTTGGCTTTAATTTTTACAAGAGCAACGATTATTATTATGATGAATAAACGAAGAAATATAAAAAACAAAAAATATAAGTTAAAATTAATTCTAATGTCCAATTTAAATTATAGCTTATTGTTTGAATTTTATTTTATTAAATTTATAATTATACTATTTAAAAATTTCTTAAGTTTATAAAAATAAAGTTAAATATTAACTAATTATAAGCTTATTAATTGTTTGCTATTTTAATTATTGCTAATTATTTCGAATTAATTTGCTGGATTTAATTGTAAAAAATATTATTCCTCAGAGAGGAAATTCTTTTCACCTTCCTATTTAATTAATAGGGAAAAAATATATCTCAGATAATTATTCACTCAGAATAATTAACTAGATAAACAATATGTAAATAAATAAACACAACTACAACTAAAATCTTTATCTTCAAATAAATACATATTCACACAGAATATTAAATGAATGATCAAAAAGATATGTACATTGAAAAGTGAAATTTCTGCCTACTTTTTATAGGCAAAAATAACAATAATAAAAATGATGCAATGTAAAGTACATTGCAAAAAGTACACAAAAATATTGTTAAAAATGGAAAATAATTCACTGGGTTATCACACAAAAATAAATAAAATTTTACAAAAAATATAAGAAAATATTTTTAATCTTTAAATTTTTAAATCTTCAATTTCTTCATCGACATTAATATTTTTTCGCTCAAGTTTATCAATTCTTCAATAATTCATATCAATTTAAAAAGAGGAATTCTATTAAATTTATAATTTTTATTTATAATTCATTCTAATTTTATATCTGATGCTTAAATAGTAAAATTTTATATTCTTCTTAATAAGAAAATTAAAATAAACATTAGAGGATTAATAAAATATATTTAGAAATTATAACTCAATTAATTATAAATATATGAAAATTAAACATAATTATACTCGTTTAATACCTAATATTTGATAAAATTTAAGAATTGTCGACAAAGATTAAATATATTGAGGACTACTATATGGAATTTAATTTTAAAATTTTTATATTTAAACTTTTTTGTCAAAAAATACCCTTTCTCAACAAAATAAAAATTCTTTTAAAACAATTAAAAAACTTATTCAAAAGCAAATTTTAAACAATAAGACTTTATTTTAAACAATTTAATCAAGAAGATTATTTATATCTGTTTATTTCCCTAAATTCTTAAGTTTATTTTTTTAATAATTCACATTTGTTTCAACTGTGAATGCTAGATATTCGGATAATTAATAATTTATCTTTTTTGATATAATTATAAATTTATTAAAAATTAATTCTTTTATAATTATCTGGAATATGAAAGATTTTTTTCATATTCAACTTTATTATTTTTAATTATTTTATAAAATACTTTTAAATAAAAAAAATTAAATATTAATTTGTTTGAAGGATATTCTCATCTTTGTTTTAAAAATAACTTATTTAAAGTGTGCTCGATTTCATCCATACTATAGTTGTTAACTTCAAATTTATAGCTTTTTAATATGCCCTCACTCAAAATTTAATATGCCCTTCTATAAATCTATTAGAAAAAAGTTGACATTTTGTAAATTTTTAATTATTTTATTTACACTTTTATAGTTTTGGTAAAATTAGATTATTAATTTTGCCTTCCTTAAAAGAATTTATAGCAGGTTCTAAGTCTAAAAATAAAAAAATTTTTTATAAGACGCAAATTAAATATATTCATAATCTTTTTTACAATTATCGCTTTTTAATTATTTTTTAATTCTATTGATCAAACAATTAGGTTATTAAAATTTAATTTTTGTGTGTTCTTACTTATCTTTATTGAAATTTTTTATACACTGGTTAACAAAATTTCAATAAAATTTTAATTATTTATTAAATATCCTATTTTCAATTAAGTTATATCAATCCTTCATATTCCGTGGATGATTGATTGTTCATTGTGGAACTATAAATAACTTTTATATTAATACCTTTTATGTTCATTTAAAGCAATAAATAAAGAGCTATGTTTTGACCTTTTTAGTGGAGAATTCTACATTTTATTAATTAATGTAGGTTATTATTAATTAGTGCATTTAATACACAATATTTAATTTTGGTCAACAGATTTGAGTTTAAAAACAATTACTACTGAGTTTTTTTTATCAATCTTTTATCAATTTTTATGATTTTTTGCATTCTCAAATTTTAATAAAGCATTTTTAAACTTTATGTGGGCCAGATAGTGACAAGCGAAAGCGAAACGAATTAAGAGTTAATTAACATTCTCTTGCTCTCTATTTTATAGTCAAAAATTTTTTATTGCTGATAAACATGATTAATAGCATTTTATGACTATAATTAAATCAACAGTTTTTCTATCATTAATAATAACTTATATTTACAAAACATAATTTATAAGAAATAATACCAATCTTCATTATAAATAACTATAAACTTGATAATTATAAAAAATAAAATATTTAATAATAATTATAAAATTAGTAGAGTTAATAACTATGAAATGAATAAAATATCCATTTATTATTAATAATTTAGTTTATAATTCATCAAATATATTTTAACTTATATTTTTTGTTTTTTATATTTCTTCGTTTATTCATCATAATAATAATCGTTGCTCTTGTAAAAATTAAAGCCAAAAAACTATGATATTATATATTCCTAATTTTCACGTTTTTATTTTAAATTGATCTTTGGTTCATTATCAAATAATGGAAAGAGAGACAACTTAAAAATTTTTTTAAATTTAAAAATATCCAGGTAAATCAAAAATTTTTTAAAACAAATCTTTTATAAATTATTTATTCTAAAGGTCTATTATTTTAATTAGGTTTGATTTTAAATATCCTTGTTTTTATAAAACGTATATGTATATTTATTATACATTTATTATGCAATTTGTTCTTTTTATTTCTTTTTATTTAAGTTTAAGTTAAGTTTATTTCTTTTTATTTAAGTCTTCTTTTTATTTAAGTTTGATATTGTGAATAATAATCCTAAAATTTTATTTAATTATTTAAAATAGTATTATTTTCCATGGAGGCATCTCATCATGATATTGTATTAATTGCCTTGATAATTTGTCTTTGTAATTAATATGTATAAATATAGTTTAAAATAATTAAATCTTTTAATTATAAAAGATTATGTATTGTTGTAGTATTATAACGTGGTATTTATGTGAGAAATATGAGAGGGAGCTCAAAAGCAATTTTGTTCTCTTTAATGGTTTTAATTTTATTTTTTTTTTGTAAATAATTGTTATTTTTATAAATATTACATTTATTAAAAGATTTTTCCGTAAAATTAAAAAATCAAAATATTTATTACTATGCTTATAGTTATTTAAAATAAAAATTAAAATATATTCTTCTGAGGCATATTTTATATTTTTAATCTCAATTTTATTAGATATGTAAATTAAAATTTTCTTTTTAGATGATTAAATTTTTTTGACAATATCCTCCGTAGGCCCTGTAATTTGGTGTATATGATGATGGAAAAAGTTGATAATTATTTCATAAATATATCTACATTATTATCTGATTTACAATTTTTTTTATTATTATTAATTTTATTTAAAGACTGTGGTGATTAAATATTTAATTCATTTAAATAATTTTCATGTAATTATGCTATAAGAATTAAAATATTAATAAATTTATTTAGTTTTTTAATAATTTTAAGATTTTCGTACAATGACAAGGGAATAGTGGACGATGTTTTTTATTTTAAAATTTACAAATAATTTTAGAATGATAAAATTTTATACTTTTTATGATATAAGTAAATTTATACTCGAAAACGAACCGAATCGAAAAAACCCAAGCTCGAAAAAAATGCACCGAACATGGCTCGAATCGAAAACGGCAACCCTAGTTTTTAGTTGAAATTTTAAATAATCATAAAATGTCATTTAATTCTCATTGTTTATAAAAAATTCGTATTTTATAGATATAATTTTTGTTATTAATGTAAAGTTTTCACCTTGCATCCTCTAAATAGGATTTATGTCGGTCATTTGTCTTGAAATTATTATTAGCATTTTATTCATGGAGTTTAATTTATTAATAGCCTTTGTAGCTATTATTAATAGCCTTTGTTATTAATAGCTAATATTAATAGCCTTTGTAGCTGAGTCTTGATGTTTTAGATAATTTAATTCTAAAAAATAATTTTTTCATCTTTTTATTTCTGCATATTAAAATATATTCCTTACTATTTTTAGTAGATATTTAATTTTTTATCAAAAGGCTTTTACAAGTACATAAATTTTTAAATGAATTATGATTACCATTTTAAAATGAAAACTGCAAGTATTATAAAAATATTTTATTTCTGTAGAATATTTTTAAAATATTTTAATATTTTTTAAAATAATTGAATTTTCATTGAATGTCAATGGGTCCGTAGCATATTCTAAAATATTATGTTATTTATAATATTGAGGTTTATCTAATTTTGATATACATATTATTTTTCGAAATTGTTTAAATAAAGTTAATTCTCTTTAAAAAATACTTATCATTATTGATTTGTAGTAAATCTTAAATTGCTACCTTAATCCATTAAAATCCATTAAAAATGATTTATAAAATATGTTGACTAATTTATATTTTAATTAATTTTTGTCAAAAAAGCACAGTTAGCGTTAGAAAACATCGCCTAATTATATTCAATCACAAAAACTAAAAAATATTCAAATATAAAATTTATTATGATTAATAAATAAAAATTTAATACAATTTTAGCATTTTATTTTAACTATTTATCTATATATAACAATCTATTTTGAGCTATGTAGTTACTTAGTTTCAGTACCTTCGTATGTTGTAATAATGTATGGTCATTCTATTTATCGAGTATATTTTAATATTAATTATTGAATTTAATTAAAAATGCAATATTTATTTAATTCTACAATTAATTATATAAATTGTTTATACATATGTAGTAACAAAATATTAATTTTAATGAAAAAACATTAAAATAAATAATTTGTTGTAAATTGGGAAAAAATTTCTGAATTTTTTCCTTTAAATTCCCACAAAAAATGATATTTCATGGGGTGTATACCCCGAATCTTTTTCGGGTCTATAATTATAATATTTCTTTGATTATTAATATCAAGCACGATTTATAAACTATAATTTTGTATACATATCATTTAATTATTCAAAATATTTAAAAATAGATAACTTTTTACGTAAATATTATTAAATTATTTAAACATTTTATATTTTAGTCAATATTTATAAGTTATTTCAAGTTAAAAATAGTAAAACCTTGTCTAATTTTAAGACTTGTAGCATGCCCTCATAGTTCGTTTGGTTCAATAAGCACATAAAGTACATTTATAAATACCTATGCTAATTTTATAAAATATTTTTAAATTTTCATAATTTAATTATTATATTTTTAAATTTGACAAAAACTTTTTGAATAATCTTTATTTTATCATTAATATATCCTATAAATAAATTTTTAAATATTATACATTTGTTTAAAAAATTATTATTTGTTTGATAGCGGGAAAATCTCGTAGAGCATTCTTTCATTTTAACATTAATTAATACATATAAATCTGAAATAGCTAAAAAAATTTTGTAAATATTCATTTTATGCATAGAATATTTAAAAATAAATTTTTTTAGCTTTACATTAAATATTATTTAAAAATCATAAAACATTTGACAGACATTAATACTGGGTGCCGGAAAATTGGGCTCTGGAAAATTGGGCTCCAAGATTTTTCGGAAAATTGGGCTCCAACTTTTCGGAAAATTGGGCTCCAACGGTAATTTGGGCTCTGCGTAAAAAAATCGGAATATTGGGCTCTAAAATTTTGGGCTCCGGAGGAATTTTGGGCTCTGAGGAAAAAAGTCAAATTATACAAACCTACGGAGCGAAGTCGAGTTCTGGGTTCGGAACCTACGGCCAGTTGGTCTGGGTGAGTACTTGGCCCTATTCCTTTAAAGTATACTCAAATTGGTTCAAATTGGTCGGTCTGATTCAGTGGAATTTGATAAAGAAATCCTATTCCTTCCAAGAACAGTTGGGCGTACACGCAAAATCTCCCGATTTCGAAGACTCATCTCTAATTTTTGCATAATTTGACTTTTTTCCTCAGAGCCCAAAATTCCTCTGGAGCCCAAAATTTTGGAGCCCAATATTCCGATTTTTTCACGCAGAGCCCAAATTACCGCTGGAGCCCAATTTTCCGAAAAGTTGGAGCCCAATTTTCCGAAAAATCTTGCAGCCCAATTTTCCAGAGCCCAATTTTCCGGACACCTTAATACTCATTTTGAATGTTAAATACATACGTAGAATGATAAATACATTTACAGATTTATTATAAAGTTATTAAATTTATTATATTAAAAATTATTAAAGTATTTAGAGTTTTTAATCTTCTACATATTTATTTCCTTAATCTTTTCCAAATCTGATTGAGACATTATATCTATCAGTTGATTATTTTTAAATTAGAATAAAAATATTTATCTTTAATTATTTGAAAAAATATTTTATTTATGTTTTTAGCGTTTAGGCTCAGAAAACATTAATTTACAAGAATAGGTAATCTAATAAAATTCTCTACACAAAATATAAATTTATTTCTTTATAATAAAATTACAATTAATTTTAAAATTGAATTAAAATAATGTGAACGAATGAAGTGTGAATGAAGTGATTCATAAAAAGACAGAAAACTGTGAGTAATCAAAAATGTTAGACAAAAGTAGGAAAAGCTAGATAAAGTTTATAGATAATGAAATTTTTTAGTAAAACATTTATTGTGGAATGTTGAATGATGATAAATTTTAATTAATTTTTATAATGTTTACTAACGTGATAATTTTATTGAATTATTTAAACATAATTTTATTGAATTTTGATAATTTTATTGAATTTTGATATTTAGAATTTATTACATAATTTCTTGCAATGAAACTTCCAGTTCATATGCTTTGAATGAGTTTTAAACTATAATATTACTTAAAATTTTATAAATTAAAAAGTAAATTTATTTTAAAAATTATTATTATTTATATTTTAATTACATGTATTTAAAATTATATAACATAAAATTATAAGAATATATAAAATTATAACAAAATATTAAAATATATTGTTTGTTTTTATCAAATATAATTAAATACCATCAAATAGTTACTATTTTCTTATAATTATACTATAAAAATATATTTATACATTTATTTAATTATTTAAAATAATGGCAAGTTTTGTTGCTATTTTTATTTCAATATAATTTTTAAATTTTATTGGATTTATAAAAAGCATAGAGATCATTAGTTCGATCTTCGTTAGCGTTCAAGTTTTGAAAATTTAAATTTAATCAATTAAGCAAACTCTTTAACGTGAAGTTTATAAAATTAAAAGATTTAGGTATAGTATAATAAATAATTCTTATAAAATATTATTATGAATTATTTTTATAATTTAATGTGATGGCATTGAATCTCGTTAATCAATTTATTGAAGAAATCGCTTAAAAAATTTTTTATTAAATTTATTAAGAAAATTTATTAAAACAAATTATTTTTAAATAATTTTAATTTAAAATTATATTATTTAATTGCAAAATAAGTATAGAAGCACTCAGTAAATAAGTTCTGATACCTCTTGATACTATTATATAATTATTAATGGATAATTTAAAACTCGATTTATTAAAATATTTTGTTTCCGTAATTTCGTACGGTATATTCAAAATAGTTTTATTTCTAATTTACTAAATAATATCAAAATAATAAAAATTTTAAATTTAAATTAAATTATGGAATATTTTAAATATTTAATTAATATCCATTGAAATATAATTTTTAATTCATATAAATTTATAATATAAAAATTTGATCTTATTACAATGCGAGTGTTATCTGAAGAAAATTATTTTTATATATACATAGCAGGGTTGCCGCGGGTACAAAAAAAGGCCGGGTTTCGGGTATCGGGTTTCGGGCGGCAACCCTGGTACATAGTTCTATATTTAATTAAAATCCAAATGTAGTAATTATTAACAAACATTTATGCATATAATAAATTATTATTTATTTAAAAATTGTTTAATGATTAATTTAAAATAAAATTTAATAAATTTTACATGCTAATGAAATTTTAAAAGAAGGAAAAAATTTTAAAGGAAAAAATGAAAGAAATGTTATGTTAAATATCGTCTGATATTTGCTCAAAATGAAATTTTAAAGGAAGGAAAAATTAATGATAATATTTTTTCATATTTATAATATTTTTTAATCAATTTTTAAAGTTTATAAACCTTCGATGTTATTAAATGCTCATTATTTTATACATGACATAATTTAGCAATTTTGGATAATACATATTTGTAAAGAGCGTTATATCCTAATTTTTATTTTTTAAGTCGATTGGAATTTAATCAGTCAAATTGTTTTATTAAAATATTTTTTTACAATTTGTGTGTTGGATATAAAAAGTTAACGTTCTTCTCTTTGAAAATATTTAATTTTGGAAATGTTAAAAATATGGGGGTTTAGAGAAACGAATTTATAAATATATTTAATGACAGTTCATTGTCTTTCTCAGACAAAGATTAACAAAAGCTTTTGGCATTACATTTCGGAAAGTATCACACTCGTATACATTAGCCAAATAACTGAAGAAAAGACTGTGTTGATATCCAAAGAAGAAACAAGTTTGAATTAAATGGACACATTCTGTAAATCTTCTAGCACCTGCAAGTTCTCCATGACGATTCTGAAAAAATTGGCGATGAGGAAAAGTGTGACCCTGCTCTATCAAATCTCTCTATTCTTACCCACCTGTAAAATTTTCATTAATATTTTCGAATATTTTTCAGACTCATTTAACAACAATTCCTTTCCTTGTTTACTCAGTCCATCAGTAAATGAATGACAAAAAATTATAGCACGGAGGAGAACATATTCCTCTTCAGTAAGTTGTACTTGAGTGAATTGTTCCATACTATCAGTAAATACTTTTTTGGAAAGTTTGGCTATTCTATAAAAATTAATTAGAGTAGAGGAGAGGTTATTAAGGAAATTATACGTTTCGTCTCCTTCATAATATTCTCCACTGAAACCGAAAGCCATTGAAATCCCACTTGGCAGAATTACGGTATTATACTTTTTTGTATAGGAATAATAAGCCAATAACAAAATTGAAAGAGGCATAGTTATTTGAGTTAAAAGACAAATCTTAAAATTTTAGATGAATTATTCATTTCTTTAAAATATAAACATTTCAACAATCTTTTTTATGAATGTTATTTAGGGTGGTCCCCGTCCCCCCTCCCCCTCCCCGTGAAAAACAAAACACCCCCTCCCCCCTTCCGTCGGGGATCGACCCTACTTTTAACCACAGAATAGTTCTGTCTTTCGAGGGAAACATCAACTTTCACAGAATGTAATTGTCGACATACCCTTCAGGGCTTTCCCAGCTTGTATCAGATTCTCCTGCTAATATCAATAGCCCAAATGGATATTTTCAAGGATTATAGTTCTGCTACAGCTTAACAATATCTTAACATAGAACTAAAGGTTCGGCGCCCTCTAGGTTCGGGTATTTTGATTTATTAAAACTCTGAATTTTACTAATAAAATTTACTTTATCATATAAATCTAAATCGTTAAAGGAAGGCATTGTTTTTCCTATATCAACGATTAAAAGAAGATCCTCCATTAAAGACGCAGGTGGAGTTTTAAAAAATCCATTTTTGTGAATAAATCCAATAGCCGCTGATGAAATAAAATCTCGTTCCTGACACTTTAAATTTAATTATTTATTTTATTTAATTTAATTTTAATTTTAAAAACCGAAAATTCATCACTATTAGAAATAAGATTTTCTTTTCGATTAATCAAATTTTCGATTGAATTGCAAGAATAATTATAATACATAGGGGGCAATCTTGTAACTGAATTTCTAACTCGTTTTGCATTTTTCTCGACTGAGATAAGAAAATCAATTATTAAATTGTCCTTGTTTATGAACAATGATCCAGGCTAAAATAAATAAATTATTTAAAATCTTAAAGTTATACTTCCAATATAAAATTGGTCGCTGACCCGTCAGTTTAGAATACTTTCATGGAACGGAAATTTCGGTAAAAAGATTGTTGATGATCGGGAAATGTGTCCACTCTGTGGTCTACACCCCCGCCCCACTATAAATATTTTAGTTCCTTTAGTTAATATTTTTAGAAAATTACCTTTATATAAGTTTCACTTTTTGTTTCAAAATTCTCTAAATATTTTCCTTTAGCTCTAAGTTCATTCCTTTTTTGTTCAAGTAATTCATATATTTCTGGTAAACTCCTTGAATAAAATCCCCTAATTGTTTGGATTCTCATTCCAGCCAGAATACATTTATCGAAACGGCAACTTTTGCATTTTATCGCAACTGAAATAAATATATTATTCCGCTAGTTACCCATTGAATAATAACAATTAAAGTTTTAAATGAGTACGGTATCTACTATTTATTTAACTTTATTTTATTTCTCAATTTATTTTACCATTCATAACATTGCAATTCCCACCATCTTTACATTTGTAACTTTCTTTTGCATTACAACATCGTCGGAAAAAGTGTTTACAACCTGCATGTTTAATTAATAAATTTAATAAAATAAAAATATAAATAATAAAATTCTGTTCGGATTACAATAAATCCTTCAGAGTAAATAAATCAAACTTAATTATCTACTACATACTAACTAGGGTGGGACAAAACCGTTTAACTAAACGGTAAACGGACGTTTAAACGGGGTCTTCAAAAATAAACGAAACTGTATACGGGGCCCAGATAAACGATATATCGGTTTTAATACTAACCATCACAACAAACAACATTATAATAAACATATCCACTACAAATATATCCACAAACACAACATTTTGTTGGGAAGGGGGAACATTTAGTATTTTTTGATTGAAATGAATTGTTAACATAATTATTTTTGTTGTTTTCTTCCTCATTAAATTTTACAAAATTCATTGAATATAAATCATTTTTTACTATATAATAATCATTAGAAGAATTAGAAAGCATTTCTCTAAAAATAGCTTAGAAATTTTTAAAAATTAATTAGAATGACATCGGTTGGATGATGAATTGGGTATTTTACATAATACCTATGAATTCCATTCCTTCTTATTTTGTCTCTCAAATTACCTCATAAAGGGATTATTATTGTACTTTTTGCCGGTATGTTGATACAATTTCTAACAAATTTCTGCGAGAAGAACATCCCTGTTAAAGGATCAAATACAGTAACCCCTCTATATAACGGTCCCTCTGCTTATTTTCAGAATCCCTTTGACTTTAATTAATTGGAAATTAAAAACTTTAATATTTAATTATTTAAGAACATAAAATGATTATATTTATAATTTATGAAATTATAGATAAGTAATTGCTATTAATTTAATTCAGATATTAAATATATATCTATTTGAATATTTAAAAATCGAGCTAAAATGGATTTTACTGTTAATATTTTATTTAAATTGTTTGAATAGCTTTTTTAAAATAAAATAAAAATCTCTAAAAATCAGTTTAAGCTTAGATATAAATGAAAATAAAATACGAAACGGATAGATATGTAAAAATGAATAAAATTAAAAGATTGAGCTAATTTTGTTATTTAAATAAATACGAACAATAATTTTAAATACAACACACAAAAAATAGAAAATACAGAAATTTTTTAATAATTTATCAAACAAATTAATAACGTTTGTAAATTTATAATTAAATTATAAAGAAATTATTGGATTGACAATTGCATATACATATATAGAAAATCTTTATAAAACTTTTTGGATAGAAAAATAAATTTTATTGGTTCTGAAACGGGTTTGGAAGCAAAAATTAACAAATTTATGGCTAATTATTTAATTTTCATTTCTTCTTAAGAAAAAATAATTTTGGGTATATAAAAATTAATTCCATAATAATTATTTTTGTTAATTTTATAAAGTCTTAAGCGTTTCATCGAAATTATTGTTATTCAAATGTATAGAAAATTCTTCCCCTTCCACAATTACCACAACAATTACACAAGCAATTTGAACGAATTTTTAAAATTAAATACAACCCACAAAAGATAGAAAATATTTTTTAAATGAGAAATCAACTGAACAAATAAATTTTTCTTTTAATTTAGATTTTGAAAGGAAATTTTTTGAAAAATTATTAGAGAAAGTAATTTAATGTTTATATTAAATAAAAAAGGATTGAGCTAAAATTGATACTTTATTTAATAAAATAAGTAAATTTTTATTTTTGGTTTGTGCTAAATTTTAGTTAAGAAACCCCGAGATTCGAATAGGATTAGAAATTTAAACAAATTTTATTTCGAAAATTCAGACTAGAATTAATTTTTTATATTACCGATAATATATTTCAATATTTCGGATTTTTTACCAATATTTTGCCCATTTATTTCAATATCTTATGGCCTTTAGATTTTATTGCATGAAAAATCCGTACTCTAATTATTTAAAGAGATTATTATTTTTAAAGAAAATAATCAACAATTATGTTATATATTGTGTAAATTCAAACTTACTAATTTAAATAGCATTTTATTCATCTTAAATTTTTAAATTTAATTTTTAACAGTTTTAACTTACCTATTTTTGATTTCACAAAGGAATACTTGGCAGTTATAGTAGACTGCATTTCTAAAAAAGTATATTTTATTTTAAATTATATTGGTACTATATATGTACATAGTACTTATAAATTTTATAAATTATTTTTGAAATTTAATTTTTTTTACAAATTTAAATCCATTTTCCATCTAATTTTTATAATTAGTTAAATATGATATCGGATCCGGATATCCGAAATTTTCGGTTCGGATACCGGATCCGGATATCCGAAACACATTGATTACACCTAGATAACTCTGTTAAGCATAATTTCCCTCGGATACCGGATCCGGATATCCGAAACACATTGATTACACCTAGATAACTCTGTTAAGCATAATTTCCCTCGATAACACATAATCCCTAAATCCAATCATAATTGCTCGTAATCCCTTTATATCCTCCATAAGAATCAAATTTTTGGCGCCGCAGGCGAAAATTTTTAAAATAAAAATTTCGGTTCCGGATCCGGATATCCGAAAATTTCGGTTCGGATATCGGTTCCGGATCCGGATATCCGAAATTTTCGGTTCGGATACTGGATCCGGATATCCGAAGATTTCCAACTATCCGACAACCTTATTAAACACAGTGAAATAGAAAGTGAATATATAAATTGACTTTAGAAATTTTAATAACACGTGTTAATTTCACGCAATTATAAAATATTTTATGTTAATTTATTTTTCAAATAAAATAATTTTCGATTAGAAAATATGTATAAAAGAATAATATGTAGATACGCTTCAACAAATAACCTCTTAATATTTTAAATCTGGAAATTGTTAGAATTTAATTTTATGTCTTTCAGTGGTATTGGTTTTGTCACTATCGGGTTTTCTTTATCCTTCAGCAAAATTTATTTCAATATATATTATTTCAGAATAAAATTATATATTATATATATTTATAAATTATATACTATTTCAAAATAAAACATATTTGTTAACTCAATTGTACATTTTTTATTCAAATGATTAGAAATATGATTTTTATACCGAAATATTTATATTTTAATATTTATACTAATTAATGTTTTTTCTAAAGTACAATATTCAGAAGAGGTTGTAGACATTAACATTCTTATCAGTTTATTAAATTAGATTTTTAAAATAAACATTTTATAATTATTTTAAATTAATTTATAGGATCAAAAATATTTTATTCCGCATTTACATTACAAACGTGTGGCTATTTATATTCCTTAAATTTTTTTATTAATAAAATTAATATAATTTTTCTAAATATTTTTTAAAATTAACATTTTTATTTTTTATAATTAATAAATTGAACGGGCAGAAATTTTATAATTATCATTTAAGTTTTTTATTATAAGCATATATAATCTTCAAACTAAAATTAAAATAATTATTCTTATATAAAAATATTTCTGTATTTTTATAAATTAACTGTTAGATCTAGCATTCTTATTAAAATTATGGATGCTATATCTGCTTCGCAACATTTCTTTATTTCTGTGGCAAATGAATTAATATTATTATATCTATTTAATTTTATTTATCGTTTGCTTAATTATTTACAGACTAATTGATATCTTATTAATTAAAATTTTATTTAATCCACAATGTTTTAACTGTTTGACTATGTTTTTATTATTATTAAATAATTTTTTTTTAATTTAATTATGAAAGATTTTAACAATTCATTTTAAAATTCAATAGTAGAACTAACTATTGGGATATAATCTTCCCCCACATCTCCGGTTATGATTTACATTCTATTTTAAATAATATGTAAGTTTTAATAAATATTTTTTCAATTTAATTTCTTTTACAAATTTAACTTTAAAATAAACATTTGTAAATAATTTAAATAAAATAATAAAACTTGACAGTTAATAATTATTATGAATTAATAATTATCATTTAATAAATTATTTTTATTTTTATATATCGACAAAGTTAATTGCTAAATCAAATATATTCTATTAAAATAAATTATATTTTATTATTTATAATTACTATATTTATTTTATTTGTAGAAACTTAATTAAATTAAAAGTAAACTAGAGGACCGCCTGAGAAAAAGGACCTTACAAAAAGGACCGCCTTTTTGTAAGGTTCCGGAATAATTATTAAAATTCAATTAAATTTATATAACCAATTTTTTCGTAGACTGTTAATTACATATTTCTAATTAATAATTGTTGAAATCTAATTATTTAAATCAGTAATCATTTTGAAATAAAAAATTTTTAAACTTAATATGTACAATCCTTATTTGCATTTTGGATTTCTCTAGCATTTTGATGAAACCCTGATGAAATATGTAGTATTTATCAATAATGATATTTAAAATTAACTGTAGAAATGTTAACAATTAAATTTAAATATTTATTTAGCATTTTTTATTTAATTATTAAAAATAATTCAAATATTTTATTCAAATATTTTTTTGATCATATATTAATTTTCTTATATGTACTATAAATTACTCTTATTTAATTATAACATGTTAATTCACAAATTCACAATTTGTACTAAATAATGTTTTAATGTTTATAAATATACATTATTTATGTTTTTAAAAATAGTTATATCTACATAGATTAAATAACTCAAATTTGATATAGCAACCACGGGCAGCTTACAAAAAGGCGAATTATTGAAAATAATTATTTTATTTTCATATAAAAGATTTAAATTATAATATAAATTTTAATTTTTAAATTAATATTTTAAAATTGTTAAAAATATCATTCATGTCATGGTCCATTTACAAACTCAATCAATCAACAATATTCAAATTAAAATTTAAAAAATAATTAGGAATTACAGTATAATTATAAAACAATGCTTAAATTATATTATGTTAATAGTCATAAGAAATACATATTCTGAAACCATTTTCAGTATATGTACATATTAATTGTCTTATTTACCTCTATGAAAAAATAAATATTAGTAACGTTTTATTTTATTTTCAAAAATCAGACGATATTTTAGCATTTCTCTCACATTTCTTTCAAATGCAAAATTTATTTATTAAACGTATATTTTAATTTAACCAGTAATCGATTTAGAAATTTTCTATAATAAATTTTTTGCTATTATTTTAATACCAATTTAATTTATAAATAAATTATTCAGTTTAAAAGAATATAATATTATAAAATATTATAAAACCAATAATATTATATAACTAAAAATATTTACATAATATATTAATAGAATAAATTATTAGTTAAATGTGGAGTAATAAAAATAAGAAAAACAAATGTATGAATTTAAATCTTAATTAACAAAAAGCTATTTAGACGAAGGTATTATAAGAGTTTTCTTTTAAATAACCAAATTTTATTTGATTATCTTTATATAAATTTAAGGAATGTTTAAAATATAAAAATTAATTATTATAAAAATTATTAAAAATAATTTAGTTTAAAATAATTTTAATTGCCAATACAACATTATAACTGTATGTAAATACACAAGACGTATTTTAAAAAATTATGTAATATGTATGTTTAAATTTTCAACAATAAAATAAAAATATTAAAATAATTTAAAATATTTTAATTTATATTTTTTTAAATTATCGACTATTTATTTAAATTAAAATAAATAAATGTTAAAGTATTTTTAAATGTAGAAAATATTTTTAGAAGCGAATAAAATGTGAGAAGCATGATGCTTCGGAATGGAAGGCGAAGCATGTGAGTGCCGCGAGTATAATACATTTATTAAATTTAATTTAAAAATTTTTAATTATTATCATCCTTTGCTTAATTATCACAAAAAACTGCATATATTTCCATATGTATTATAAAAAATATAAATCTATATTTAGATAATTTTTAAACATTAAATAATTAAAATAATGTTAATAATTAAAAGATTAAAAATAATAATATAATTTGTTAAATTTTATTTGATTTTTGAAATAAAATTTATAAAATTTAATGCCATTTCATGATGACGAATAATATTTAAAAATATATTTTTGAAATAAATATTATTTTCCTTGATCACACCCACTTAAAATTGTCGTATATATTTTGGGCAAGAGAGGGACACAATCACCTCTCATTAAGATTATTCTATTCTCTTTAGTCAACATTCTCGCCATTTAATGTGATTTCATAATGTATTTTGTAATTGAAATAAAAGAAATAATATATTTTTAGAATATATTTGGATACCCTAAATTTTTAGGAGTTTAGGAAGGATAATATTATTTTAATAATTCGACTGAAAAAGTGTTAATAATTAGAAGATTATAAATATAAATATATAATTTATTAAATATTATTCAATTAATAAAATTAAATTGAATTTATCCGAATAAATAAATCCTTTAATTATGATTTTTTGTTATTTGAATATAATCTAGATTGGGGTGTTTGCCAAAGATTTGGGCAATTTGTATATAATTTATAGTGTAAAAACTAAAAAAAGAACTATTTAAAATATTACTTAATTTTATATATTTAAAAAATTCGAATAAAAATTAATAATTTACAAAATAAATTAGTAGTATAATTATAAATTTTAAAGAAAAATTAATAGAAATAATATAAAGATAATGAATTTATCGGATTATTTAAATTATGTTATAGAATAAATGGATAAATTATGTCTGTGGAGTGTACTGCTCCCATAAATTAAAAAAACTTGAGTTCGTAAAAACTATGTTTAATTATAGTTATTACATGTTAATAACTTAATTGAAAAAATATTATATACGTGTAAATCCAATCATAATTTTTAAAAAAGTAAAAATATGGAAATAATATCAATTCAACTATATTTAAATTATATCATCAGAATAAGGAAGGAGTGACTATCGAAGGATTGTCTTGCAACAAAATTTAAGAAGATTTCTAGTAATTAATATAAATTATAATTAAATATATCCTATAAATAGAAAATATGCGTGAGGAACAATTCAACATTTTTGTAATTCTAAAATGTTAAAAGATAAAATTTAATAGTTATGGCAGAGTAAAAAAAAGTTATGGCAGAGTAATTTTCAGGCGAAAATTTTGAGGATTTTAGTAGGTCTTTCGAGAAAAATAATGGCATTTTATGCTAAAAACTACAAGAAAATACAAAAAATCCTCATAATCTTTAAAAGACCACAAAAATCCGTAAATCCGCATTTTTAAAAATAATCCTCATCGCCCTATCAAAAAACCACAAAATGAGGAAAAATCCGCAGATATCGAAACCTTGCATTATATAAAGTTTAATGGAAACAAAATTTAATAAAATATGTTAATTGAATAATTCTCTTAATTATAAGCTAATCAATCAAGGAAAAATTTAATTTTAAACAACGTGGATTTGTTTTAATTTTTAATTTCAATAAAAAAAAACTTTTATTAAAGCAATCCACGTTGCTTTATATTTAATATTACAGACTAATATTATAGACAAGATTAAATTTAAAAATTAAGTAAAAAATGATAGTTGTTCAAATAGTTTAGAGCTTTTTATTTAATATAAAATACCAATTAAATTTCTATTAAATTATCGTTAAATAAATTTTCATAAAATTTAATTAATTAAAATATTATTAAATAATTTAATTCATTAAAATAACCCTTTTTTATTATAAATAGGGTTGCCGCTCGCCTTATTTCAAAAGAAAAGAACCTTTAAATAATTAAAAATTAATTTAGGTAATAATGTTTAAAAATGCTTTATTATTAAATATTCTTCTATTATTTGTTGTTATTACTTATGTATTTGGAAAAAAATTATGTCTCGACCAGGAACACCCACGGTAATTATTTTAAATAATTAAATGAAATCATAAAATAATTTATATTTCTTAAAATTTATTAACATAGGCGTTGCAATGTTGCTGATCAATGTTGTGATCAAAAGTATATTTTAATTGATTTTTTGTTTTTAAAATAATTCTTTTGCGTTGATTAAAATTAAAAAAAATTATTTTAAAATTTAGTTGCTGTGATAGTTCGCAAACATGCTGTAAATCAACGTAAGTTATATACACATGTAGATAATTTATTAAATAAATTTAAATTTAATCATTAAAAACTCTTAGAATAAATAGAATCTAGATGTTTTCATTTATTTTTATTAAAATATCATATACCGTATTTTCTCTAAAATAAGCCCGGGCTTATTTTTTTCGATCGACCTCTAGAGGGGGCTTATTTTGGAGAGGGGGGGGGGGGGTAAATCAATGTAAATTATTTATTTCGATGCTTAAATTTTTCGAAACTAAAATTTTTTATCAAACATTGAAAAACAATTTTTCTAAAATTCAATCGAATTATCACTTAAAAATCCATTTTCTTCATCTTATAACAAATCAATTTCAGCAACCAAATCAGTAATATCATTTAATAATTCATTTTCTGCAGCCCTTTTCAAAGTTTCTAAACCAGAGGGAATTAGAGTTTTGAAGCATTTTATAAATTTATAACAATTTTTATAAATTCAAGTTGCTGTAACAAAGCTACAGAAGAATGCTGTTACGATAAGTAAAATTTTTTATTTTATCTTAAATATTATAAAATCTATAAAAATAAAAATCAATTTAATAATTCCAATAAATTTAGATGTTGTCTAAAAGGACATTGCTGTAAAAATCAGTACGAAGGGAAGTACGTTTATTTTAAATATTTTTTTATTTTTAAAAAGTTTTTAAAATAAAAAAATAAAATTGTAAAACAATAAAAATTTATTTATAACTTAAGATGCTATGATCCTAGTAAAGATTCGTGCTGTAATACAAAGTAATTTTTTAAATATATTTTTTAAAATAAATAGACAAAAAACCAAAGGAATTTTAAATAATATTTTTAACACCTCAGCGGCATGTAATCAAATTTAAACTTTCATTAACAAATTTAATGTTAAATAAATCAATAAATTTGACGATTCTGAGATGTTTTAGTTAATTCACCTTTGTAAATTAAAGCGGACCCATTATCCATAAATAAGCTTATCAATCTATCAAGGCTTTGACGCATTCTTGTAAATGCATCAAAATTATTAAATCTTATTAACATTTTACTAACTATACATTTAATTTATTTCAGTAGTGGACCTAGAACATATCCTAAAAATCAACGTCCTTTACCATCTTTCTGTACTTTATAAAATTAAAATTATACGAATATGATGATTGAAATAATTATGGAATGAAAAAATAAAATTTAATTAAATTTCAAATTTAACTGTTCTATCTTCTTTTTTTAAAATTAAATATATATTTCCTCTTTCAATAATTAATTTTAAAATTTCATTAAATAAATTAGAAAATAAACTTTAAATATTAATTTTTTAAATGTTTTTTGAAAGATATTTTATGTACAGTGAAGGATATTTAATAAAGCTATCTATTTCTCTATTAGATTAAGAAGATTAGGCTAAGGATCGAACCTTGAATCTTCATTTCACTGGACAGATATAGGGAATACATAAATTAATGGGGTTGGTTTTGTGCACTCTGATATGCGTGTATATCCTCATTTGTCTAAATCGGTTCAGAAAAGTCGTCATGCACGCATATCAGAGTGCAAAAACCAACCCCATTTATTAAGATACATAAGAAAAAATGACCGAGAAGAAATTAATCTTATATTTACTAACTAGTTAGTTAAAAAGCGTTCCTTGATAATTATAAGGCAAAATTTAAATGCTTTATTAATTTAATGCTGTATCAAATTAAAATTTTAATTTATTTTTTTGTCTCTTCTTTATTATTAGCATGAAAATGTGTTATAGATATTTGCTTCACAACCTTGATATTTGTGTGGAAAAGCTTTCTTAAAAAGAAAAAATTAACTTAATTAAATTTTAAAAAATACCTTTATGCAAGGACAAAAATTAGCATTGAGTTGTGCAGCAGTATATCTTAAAAATTTAGTTTAAATTATTTCAATTTTTAATTCTTACGGCGGTCGGTTAAAACTGTAATGGCCAAAGCAACAGTCGCCAAGTTTTATTACTTAAATTTAAAAAAAATAATTAATTAAGATGAGGTTTGGTCGCATAGACACAGAGGAAAGAATACATATAATAAATTATGTAATATGCATAGAAGGCAGCATTCATTATATATTTTTCCTCTGTGTTTAAAATAAATTTAATTACATTGATTCTCGACGCATCCCCTTAAATGTGCATCAATAATAGGTTTCTGAAATAATTATTTTAATAAATTTAAAATTTAATTAAATAACCGAATCTTCACAAAACTGATTTCTAAGATTTTTATTTACTGCAGAATAAGTTGAATTAATAAATAAAATACTAATTAAAACATAAATTGTTGTAAAAATTAAATTTTTTGAAAGCATTTTAATTTTTAAGAAATTTTATTTTTTAATGATATTTTTTTGAATATTTTAATTTAATTCAAAAATTAACGTATATTTATACGAAAATTTTTTTTAATTTAAATTTATTTAACTCAATTTGCGTAATAAATATTTTTTATTATATTTGCTTATTGCAATTTAATGTCTTAATGCAAATTATTTAAAAAGACTTAAATTAATTTTTATTAAAAAAATTTTTTGGAAATAAATTTAATTGCTCACATGTTGGAATAGATCAATAAAGCCTTTTTAAAAATTTAAATTTTCTATAACAACATATTATTTTATTTTTTGAAAATTAATTACAATAATATATTATGCAATGCAAAATTTTGATTCAAAAACCCAATCAAACTGTCTACGAGCTTAATCGATAGAGCTATCATATGCATAATTATGTATATTATTCTCCACATAAATGAACCTTCACTTTTTTGAAATTTAGGGTAGAGTATCTCTGTTCATGTGTAATTCTGTACGCTGCGAGAGGTACTTGGCATGTATTTTGTATCAAAATTAACACACTTTTGCTTTTTTCAAAATTTTAAAACTTTTCTTTAACACCCATTATATTTGTTTCAATAACCTCCCTCATAGCTTTCTCAGCGCTTACAACCAAAATTATTAAAAATTGTATTGGCACACTGGCTAAAGTCATTTTTGAAGCTATTCTTAAATTAAAAATTTATTTAAGTAAAGCTAATTTTTAATTTCAGGAAAATTACTTTTATGCATCCACAAAAATCACATGAATTTCTTTCGCAACTAAAAAATTTTTTTAATCGGATTAAATATTTAAATTTTTACGGATCATATTTTTGACTTTCAGGTAACTTTTTATCAGGATAGGCTATATTATAGCAACAACGATGAGCAAGTTCAGCTGAAATTTTAATTATTTTTATTGGAAAATAAAATTTAATGAAATTTTTATGCCTGGAGCTTTATAATTTCAAAAATTTTCGCCCTCAGCGCTTAAATTTTGAAGTAATCTTAAACTCGTTGGAAGGAGCAAACATTGGGCGGCTTCGAAAACCTAAGGCTCCGGAGCCGAAGCTTAGGTTTGAAAAGGTCGGAGCACCGATAAACTCGAAAAAATAAACATTATACCCCAAAAATATTAAATAAAATTAAAAAATAAAATTTACTAGTAGGTTCACTACATCCTGCCTTAAAAAACTTTGTTGTTGTAGCTTCCTTTAAAATAATTTAAAAAATTAAAAATAAATATTTAAAAATTTACAGCTTCGTCACAATAAGCATACCAATCCTCAACAGAGTCAATAGAAAAATAAAATTGATTTAAAACAAAATAGACAAAAATAAGATTAATAAATGCGATTTTCATCAACATTTTTGATTAAATTTTATTTTTTTTAATTTTTAATTGATTTTTAAAAAATTTATTTTAAAATTATTTAATGAAATTTTTTAATTTATTTTATTTGTATTTATACCCTTTTCAAGTAAAAAAAATATTTTTTATTTTAAACTTAGTAAAAAGATTTTCTTACAATTTAATCAGAAGGCATATGCCCTTTTTTCAAAAAAAAAATTTAAAAAAATTTGATACTTTTTTTAATTTTTTATTTTAATTTATTTAAAGGCTAGTATGTCTGTAATTCTAAAAACTAATTTTAAAAAATTTTTCATTTCCGGCTAAATGTTAAAAATTTTTTAAAATGTATACTCAGAATTTAAACATTTCATTGTTTATATCAGGATAAAAATTTTTTTAAATGTCTAGAACCGGGTACATCAGACTTTTGCTCTTCTGCTTTTATTTTGTCTGCATACTCGGAAGTGACGCTCAGAATTCCTTAATTGTTATTTGAAGGTTACCTCATTTTAAGGTTACCTCATTTAAGTTTATCTTATTTTTCTTAATGTTAGAAGAAATCTAATGAAAAAAATTATATTGTTCAGTTGTAATTAATAAATTGACATTTGACATTATCTTGACATTTATCATGTCTAGCCTAGAAAATCAGATAAAAATAATTGGCTTTAAATATTAAAATAGATTGAGTGATCAAGTGCAAATATCGAGGGTAAGTGTTAAGCGGCTTTTGATTAAAAAAAGTTTTTTGAGAGAAAGTGTCTAGACTAACCAGACTTTTTGAGAGAAAGCAAGTTTAATTTTTAGTGCTTTAACAAATATAAGGCGGTGAATAAAAGAGATGTTATTTATAAATAGGGACCGACAAAGATAAGGACACGTCCTTTTATAAAAACAAGACCTCTAATAAATGACTTACTCGAATTAAATATTAACACATCTACTTATTCTTGCTTGCACTAATATGTATAAGCTAATTATAGCATTTAAAAAGAGGCATGATGAGGTTGTAAAACATTTATTTTTAATTTTTTAATTAAATTATTTTTAAACAAGTTTATGAAAAAAGTCTCTAAGTCTATTTCATAGAAAAAACTTGTTCAATCATAGGTTTCTGTATTTTTAATATACAACTTTATTTTATATGAACCTCACTGTATGCTTGATAAAGATCATACTGTTTTTTGCTTAAGATTGTTTTTAAATGCACTAAAAATGTTATTAATGCTTCTAGTTGGTTGTTTAGTTTGTGGGTACCTATTTAATACTCCCTTAACGGCGATCCAGGTTCGATACCAGATACCATTAAATCATGCTCAATATGCTGTTGATTTAATTACATTATATAAATAATTTTATATTAGGAATGTATTTAAAACAAAGTTTACTGATAATAATTCTTTATTTTGTTGACATTCAATGTCAACCTCGAATAAAAGAACAATTTAATGAATGTATAAATGAGCTGAAAGGAATTGTGAAGCATGTAGAGAAGAATCTAGACAAAAATATTTTTGTAAGTTATAGTTTGAAGATTATTAAATCTAAAGGTTCGAAATAAAATACCGTATTTATTCTAATTGAATGGCCGCCATTCTATTTTTCAATACCCCCAAAAAATTGCCATTCAATTGGAGGGGCCACTCAAATGGAGGTGGCCATTCTAATTTTCATTCATTCAAAAATGTATCATTCAAATGGAGGGGCCATTCAATTAGAATAAATACGGTATACTTATTTTTTGCTCAATTAAACAAAATATCATGCTTAGCGAAATAATTTTTAGACAAATTTAATTTAGTATTTTCTGCTTAGGGACACCTCAATAACATGTTTAAATTTATTGAAAATGAAAATCAAAATGATAAATTTCTTGGAGAAGCTATTATCTATTTATTTAACAATTATTACGATACAGCAAATCAATATTTTGACAGAATGAACGTTACGAACATGGAAAATTTAACGAATGAAAAAATGATAAAAGATTTGCAAAGTTTAATTAATAGCATAAAAATTCAAAGTAAAATAGATAAAGAAGCTCTTCAATTAATTTATGATGTATGGAACTTAATTGGTTCAGTAATTAATAATAAACACCGTGGAGAGCAACATATTGCAAGTAAATTTTATAACTACCTATTTTCTTTTTATTTTAATCCGAATTATTTAAAAGCTCACAATTATCTTCGGATCAGCAAGTCGCCCGGAATTCATCCTAAAAGAAATTTTTAGTATAAATATATATATCTTTCGAATAATTTATCTTATGAAAATATATATGAATCTTTCGAATAGTTTAGTTGTATTTTGTTGGGATTTGATTGAGATATCTGCGAACTTAATAATATAAGATCAAAAAAGTCAAATATTTTATTTAAAAAATTGAAAGAATTTAAAATTTATTAATAAATATAACCAAATTTAAAGATCCTTTTAACTTCCGTAGCAAACGCAGCACTCGTAGAGGAAATAATTCTATGCGAGGGCTAAATAATAATAACGAAGGTGATGAAGATGAAGAAGAAAAGAATAGAAAGTTTGCAAAGAAGACTGTAAAAGAGCTTAAAAAACAATTAAGAGATGATCCAAGTTTTCGTGCATTTGTTGCAGCCTTTATTGCTTGTGTCCTTTGCTTCATTATTTTTGGTCCAGTGATTTGGTTTCGTTTAATTTGAAGTAATAATTATGAATTAATGATGCTCGGGTATCCCGACTCGGGAAAATTTCCCGAGTTTTTGGCCTCCCGGTCCCGACTCCCGATGTCAATTCCCGACTATGTCGGGAAATTTTTAGACCCCCTAAGAATGCTTTTTTGATAAAATTATATTTTTAACAAGGAAGAAATCTGGCTCCTTGGCCTTCCAAGATCCCCAAAATTTTCGCCTGCGGCGCTGAAAAAGGGAGAAATTTGGCTTAGGGATTTTACAAAATTCTCAAAATTTTCGCCGGCGGCGCAAAAATTGGAAGAATTTGCTGTGAAATCTTTAAAATCGAGTGGTTTGGAAAAAAACTCCAATGGACTCAACATACAATGCCCAGTCAATAATTTTGAAAATATAATTTGGGTTCCGCACATGGTATCCAAAATTTTCGGTTCGGATATCTGATATCCGAGGATTTAAGACTATCCGACAACTTTATCGGGGACCTCCACCGAAATATCGGAGACCATCGCCAAAATTTTCAAAATTTTTGCCTGCGGCACAAGAAAGCGGAATTTTTGGCGCCGAAGGCGCCAAAAATTTTTTATTTTAAATTCCTGACTCCCGATCCCGACTGCCGAGGTCATTTCCCGACCCGACTCCCGTTTCACGATTCCCGGGTTTTTTCTTCTCCCGAGCATCATATTATGAATTGCGTTTTTTTGATTTTTTAATAATGATTAACATAATGATTAATAATCGTAGTTTTAAATAATCGTAGTTTTAGTTTCAATTGTTTTATTTCATATTTTTTGCATAAAACATTGGATTTTTAATTTTAATAAGTATTTTACATAATGATTAAAATCCTTAATATTATTAATTATTTTGACAATCATGTTATCGTGTTGATACTGTTGGGTATTGGCTTAGTATAAAAGGAGTCTGTTATGTACGAGACTTGTATGTCTACGTACTAACAAAAGAATAAACAAAATAAGGCAGAACTAACACCTAACTGTGCTTTATCTCCAATATGGCTAAGCGCCGAATATGTGGAGACAGAATAGAATAGGAATAACACTGCGACAATAATACTAAGACCCAGACTGAATATTAGGAAGGCTTTTATACTAAGCCGATACCCAACACCTCCCTCTTTTAAAAGAATAATTTATACTTGAATAGAATAATCTGAAGGTTGAATTACGAATAGTGTCTCCAAACAACAAAAAATACATACAAAGGGGCAAAATACAATAATTACAAAAAGGGGCAATACAAAAAAATACAAACAAAATAATAACACAACAAACAAATATATTATCATAAAACTTCAAGCATCTATGCTGATCCAGCTCATCTTCTCTTCGTCTTCATTTTTCTCATCATCGTCATTTCATTTTTGACGATGATGAGAAAGCTCATCTTCTCATCATCGTCAATTCATTCTTTTGAATGAATTTTGCTAGAATTCTAGAATTTGTTACGAATTTATTCAATATTGGCAAGCTCAAAATATTGACATCTCCTTTCACCAAATGGAATTCTTCCTCTGACGTAATTTCGAATAACCCTACAATTCGTTTGAATTTCCCATCGATTTCGAAATTTGACTTCCCGAGGCCGACGCCTGAATAATTTACTATAACTAATTCTGCTGCCTATTTTTGACCAAATCTCCTCATTCAGAATATTAATCTGGCTTGCCGAATCAACAATCATTTCGACTAATTTTTCGCTAAATTTCACTTTTTGTGTAATCCATTTTTGTTCCCAGAATAGAATCGTCCGTAATGTCATAAGTTTAATCAGAATAGAATTTGGATCCACAATTTCGGTAATACCACAAAACGGTCCTGAAGAATCTGGATCAATTGAAACATGATTAATCTGTGGTCGATTGAATCGGTTTAACCAACCTTTAGGCTTACGACAATTACGTCCGTAATGTCATAAGACCACAATTATAGTACTGAATGTCTTCTTCGAATTTGTTTTGATTCTCCGAATAATTTGAATAATTATTAAATCGTTGATTTCCAGAATTGTAGTTGAATTTCTTCTGGTAATTATTCTAATGAATTTATTTTCAGAATCATCCTTCATTTTTGAATTTTGAATAAGTTGAGCCTGAATAGAATTTTACTACCATTATTTACTTCGAATGAATAATCAGGCTCGATTTTTACCTTTTCTTGAATATTCTCAAAGATATCTCTCTCTCATGTTCTCTCTCTCATGTAGCTATTTATATTCTAACTCATTTTGCCTAAAATTAAAAATCCTCAGATTTTCAATTTTCTGATGAATGCCCTTAATATAATTTTTCAGAATATTTTTTAAACTTTACATTTCTATTTTAATTTTTTATAATTAATAAATTGATGGGCAGGAATTTTAATTATTATTTAAGTTTTTTTATTATAAGCTTTTATAATCTTTTAACTAAAATTAAAATAATTATTCCTATATAAAAATATATTTGTATTTTTATAAATTAACTGTTAGATCTAGCATTCTTATTAAAACTATGAATGCTATATCTGCTTCGCATAATTTCTTTATCTCTGTGGCAAATGAATTAATATTATTCTATTTATTTAATTTAATTTATCGTTAGCTTAATTATATTATTTACAGACTTATAAATTTTATATTATTTTTTACGTATTTATTTAATTTCAATATTATCATATTTTATTTTTAATTTAATTAATATTTTTTTGATTAAAATTTTATTTAATCCAGTGATTTAACAGTTGGACAATGTTTTTATTATTATTAAAAAATTATTTTTTTAAATTTAATTATGAAAAATTTTAACACTTTATTTTAAAATTCAATAGTAGAACTAACAAGTGTTTATTTGGGATATAATCTGCCCCCCGCATCTCCGATGATTAACATTCTATTTTAAATATTTTAATAAATATTTTTGTAATTTAATTTCTTTTACAAATTTAAATTTAGAATAAACATTTGTAAATAATTTAAATTAAATAATACAAATAATTATTATGAATTGCTAAATCAAATATTTTTATTAAAATAGATTTTATTTTATAATTATGCATAATTACTATGTGTATTTATTTAATTTATAAAAACTTAATTAAATTAAAAGTATACAAGAGGTCCGCCTGAGTCTCCTTTTTGTAAGGTTCCTGAATAATTATCAAAATTTAATTAAATTTATATAACCAATTTCTTTTGTAGTCTGTTGCTTATTTCTAATTAATAATTGTTGAACTCTATTTCAATTTGCAATAATTTTAAAAAAAAAATTCAATTTTCTTATATTTTATTTTATTTAATTAAACGCATACAATAAATCACAATTTTTAGAATTTTTTAAATTTAGTGTATAATCAACTTGAAATAACAATACAAATTTATGTATGTCAAGTATTATTATAAAGTATCAAATTATTTTTATATATTTTTAAAAATTATTATTTAAAAATATGAAGAATATTTAAAAATATATTATAGTGTGTCCAATATTTTATCCTTAAAGTAACTAAAAATAATAAAAAATTTATCTTTGAATATTTTTACTATTTATTGAGAACTAAGGAGCAGGGGTGCAGCTCGTCTCGCTTCTCGCCTCTCGCTTTTTCTCGCCTTTTTGGGCAGTCTCGCCTCTCGCTTCTCGCTCTCGCTTTTTCTCAAAAAAACGAGAATTAAGCGAGAATTTTTTATCCCTTTATTTTTCTAATTTTTATTTTCAAGGAATAAATAAATGAGATGTCAAAGATTTGGAATTATTTCACACTCTCTGGACGAATTGCATTCTGTAAAGAATGTGATTATAAAAAAGATTTTCCGCCAAGAGCACCAACAACGACATTGGCAACACATTTAAAAAGTAAGCACCCGGAACAACACAAACAATTTTTGGATCAATCAACAGAAGTAAAGGAAAAATCGAACAAGGAAAAGGAAAAGCAAATGACACTCAAAAGAAGTAATCGACTGTAATTCCATTGTTTCGGTAATCGACTGTAATTCCATTGTTTCGGGTTATTGTCCATAAATTGGAAAAGGACCAAGAAAATTATCCAAATATAAAAGAATTATAATTAGGCTTTTCTCAACTGCAGGATTGGTTGTAAGTAATTTACGCACAAGATTGTTGCCTGATAATGTCGAAAAATTGCTTTTTCTTCATAATAATTTAAAAATATACGATTATAAGTATGATTTATAAAAATATACTATTTAATTTAGGCAAATAAAATTTTTACAATTTTTTTAAAATTCTCGCTTCTCGCCTCTCGCTTCTCGCTTTTTCTCGCCTTTTTTGGTAGTCTCGCCTCTCGCTTCTCGCTCTCGCTTTTTAATTTTCATTCTCGCTTCTCGTTTTCTCGTTCTCGCCTTTCAAAATTCAATTCGCTGCACCCCTGCTAAGGAGTAATCAGAATTGTTTTATTACTAAATTTTTAATTTTTTGTCCTTTTTTAGTTAATTTTTTTCAAAATAATTTAATACTAAATTTTTATAGAGTTACAGATAGGCCTAGCTTTGATGTCAAATTTAATTTCTAGTTGTTTTAATTTTAAAATTGTTTTTAAATGAAATTATAAATTATTCAAAATTCAATAAAATTATTTAATTTTCTCCTTTATTTCTCGACAATATTAAATGTTGTTGTAAATAAATTATTTAATTAATAGATATTTTTTAAATTATGTAAAGTACATACATCTTTTTATAATACATAAAATACTTTGAATTTTCTAAAAATATATTTTTAATAATAATCCGATTAAATTTTATTATTACATATTTAAACAAAATATTTTCCCAATCTTGTGAAAGTTTTAAAAATTTATTGATAATTAATAAATAAAATATAAAAATAATAGAACAACATTCAATTTTAAATTTGGAGTTTATTTTTAAAGTTTATTTAATTTTTTAATTGAAAAATAAATTTTAATATAGGTAAGTGTATGTTTAAATTATTTAGTTTTTAAATGCTTAACATTTCCGTTAATGTATCGCCTACAGTGTTTGAGACAATTCGAATTAATAATTCATTTTTTAAATTATTTTAATTATTTCAAAATTAAAAATTTTTTTTTGAATTATAAATATTTTTGTAGTTAAATTAAAGTTTTTATTCCATAATTAAAATCCTTAAAAAATTTATTTTATATTCCGATAATTACACAATTTTTATTTTTATTTCTGATAAGCTGTCCCCAAGAATCCCCTGTGTTTTGTGGGATTCCCTATTAAGAAATATTAGAGAGTAATTAAAGGAAATGGATTTGTTAATTTAATTAATGATAAATATTAAAAAATATTAATTGAAACATTAATATTAATTAAAAATAAAGAGTAAAAATGGAAAAATTAAAATAATTAAAAAATAATAAAATTTGAAGAATTTTGGAAGGCCAAGAAGCCAGAGTTATCAAAATAACAAAAAATAAATAGGTAATTGTATTAAATGGATTTGGAAATTTAATTAATGATGAAAATATTAAATATATAATTAATATATAAAAATATATATTGATTATATAAAACAAAAAATAAATTAAATTAAAAATATATTTATATTAAAAAGGTTCAAAGTCCTTATTGGAAAAAATAATAACAAAAAGTACAATCCCATTAACAAGATTTATGGGTCTGGAATAAAAGAAAATATTTTTTGGTAAATATACAACCAGAAAAAATAAAAATATTTTTGACTAAAATAAATATAAATTACAAAACAATTAGAGTAAAATTGTTTTGTTGAAAACAACTGTTGAAATATATACCAATTTCTATTGTTGCCAGCCTTAGGAATTAAATAGCTATATGCTTTACTACAATTTTCGTTAATTGTCCATCTAAAAGAGAAAAGGCTGAATTGATTGTGCGAAATGAGTTAAATTTTGTTGGCGATGTGTGATCCAACCTAATCCCACCTGACAGCTAGAAAAGCTCTAATTTGTCCATTCTCCTTATCTCTCCCTTTCGCCCACCAACATTACCCCTTTAAATAAATAAAAATATTTTTCAATTCCCAATCGCTCCTCCCTTCCTTTTTCAAGTCTATAAAACTTTTTGTTTCACCTCTATTTTTTGATCATTTTGAAGAAAAATAAAATTTAAAAAAAAAAAGAAAAATTTCCTTTTGAGATTTAAGTTATAAACCCTAGTATTAAGAATTTTTTGATTTTAATTGGAAGAAGAATTTCAAAGGAAGAAAACCTTTTAAAGAAGAAAAAGAATTGGAATTTATTCTGAGAGAAGATTTTTTGAAGAAAATTTGGAAAATAATTATTTTGTAGAGTTTTTTGCCTAACTTTACAGTTTATAACTTTCTACTTATTTTAATATTTCATATATTTTTTTGAATTATAAATTAAATTTTATTAAATTTAATAAATATGAATTTTTTATAAAAATTTTAAATTAAAATAAATAAAAATTAATAAATATTAAAAAAATAAATTCTTAAAATTGTGCTCGATTAACTAACAAAATTACACAATAAAAAAAATTACACAATAATTCTTATAGATATTATAAAGGGTTATAATTACCCTTTTGAATTTTTAACTGCGGCATTTTTTATTTAAATACATATTTAGCTATATCTAATTATTTTTATACCAAAATCTTCATTTTTTATATCATTAAATCTTTATTCTTTATTTTTTATATCTACTAACTTTCTAAAAGTGATTGTAAAATATATTTTTTTGGAATATTAGAATTTTTTAGATTAATATAATTTTAATTATTTTAAATCTAATGAGAATATGATCAGAAATATCTTTTGTTCCTGCATCATTGCAGAATTGTGATTTTTCGTTCTCTAAATCCTTTAATTTAAATTAAATATCTTTGGACTTTTAATTTTTATTTTAATAATCACAATTTATTTCTATAAATTTGATATAATTTATTCAAAATATTTTTTGGAATGTAGCCATTTAACTTTTAATTTTTTGTTAGGAACATTTGTAGCATCTAATTAAAATTAAAATAAATACCTATATTTATTTGAACATTTATTTCAAGAATAATTTTTATATTAAGGATATCTACAATATTTATTATTTTATTTTAATTAAATTTTGCTGTTTTTAAATTAAAATTATTTTAAAAGGATTAATTTGACAGAAGTTTTCTTTATCTTGATGATGAAATTTAACATGTAATGAAAAGTTGAAAGTGTATTTAATTTATTTAAGAAAGTACTGTATGAATTAGATTTTCTATTCTAAATAAATATTTTTGTAAAAAAATTATCTAAAGTTTTTTTAAATATTTAATCATTAAAAAATTATTTTATGTTAATAATAAATTCTGATATCTTAAGAGAAATAATTATTGCATATACCTATGTAAATTGTTTAAGAAAATATTACTTTGATATAAATTGTATTTTTAATAAATATTTTATATTATTTATAAATTAAATCTTTAAAATATGTATTTATTTTACACAAATAAGGAATTAAATATTTTTGTTAAAGATATTTTTTATGAAAGGAATTTAAATTGTAAAAATGATTATTCATTTGATATTTATAAAAATAAAATACCATTGTATTAAAAATTAAAAAGAAAAATATTTTTAAAAATATTCATAGAAAATATTTATTTGTTTAATATTTTGATTGATTAAATAAAAGGTAAGCCTTGTATAGATTAATATAATTTATAAATTTTAATTTAAATTGTTTAATAAACTCGAAAATATAAAAACTAAATACTAAAATATACTCATTATTATTATAAAATTTAAAATATATATTATTATTATAAGTATTTATAAAATTTAAAATAATTGAAGAAAAAGGAAATTTTAAAATTAATGAAGCAATTAACCCAGCTCAGCATAAAACGAATACACTTCAAATCAGGAAATCGTAGAACATACATACATATAATATTTTAATTAGAAAAAATTTCTGAACTATATATTAATAATTTTATATTTAAAAAATAAAAATTAAATACTATAAAAATAATATTATCCTTTACATAAATGAAGCATCATAAAGAGTGTAGGATGTTAAAAAATCAAAAGTATTACAAAATATAGTTTTTTCTGTTAAATATTTAAAAAATAATTAAATTTTATTTGATATCCTTTTTATAAATCTAAGGAATGTTTGAAATATACAAATTAATTATTATAAAAATCATTAAAAATAATTTAGTTTAAAATGATTTTATCAAAAAATTTACCCATTTTAAGGTTTTTACGACAAAAAATCCGATCTCTAATTATTAAATATTAAATGAAGTTAATATAATTAATTGGCTACACAAAATTATAACTGTATGTAAAGACCCAAAACTTAATTTAAAAAATTAATAAGTTTAAATTTTCAACAATAAAATTTTAATTTATATCTATTTAAAATTATCGAATATTTATTCAAATTAAAATAAATAAATATAGTAGTATTTTTAAAGGTTGAAAAGATTTTTAGAAGCAAATCAAATGTGAGAAGAGTGAATGCTATGGGATGGATTGTGGTGCATGTGAATGCCGCGAGTATAATAAATATATTTAATTTAATTTAAAAATTTTTAATTATTATCATCCTTTGCCTAATTATCACAAAAAACTGCAGAGATATTTCCATATGTATTTTAAAAAATATAAAACTTTATTTAAATAATTTTTAATAATTAAATATTTAATCAAAATAATATTAATAATTAAAAGATTAAAAATATTAAAATAATTTGTTAAATATTATTTGATTTTTTAAATAAAATTTATAATTAAATTATCAATTAAATTATAATTAAATTATAATAAATTATTAAATTAGCAATTATTAAATTATCTCTAATTAAATTATCAATTAGCATTAATTCAAAAACTTGAGCATTTCTTCATTATCCATAAACTAAAACTAATTAAAAATGAAAAGGTTAAATTTTAATATTATAAAAGAAATTAAAAAATACAAAGTCACGAATAACAATAAAAATTAAAAATCTGCCAGCGAATATTTGTAAAATAAATTAGGTAGTATACATAATTATAAAGTTAAATAAATAAGTAAATTTTAAATAAAAATTAATATAGAAATAATGTCAATTTAAATACATATATTTAAATTATATCAAAAGAATAAGGACGGGCTGACCATAGAAGGCTTGCTTTGTACTAAATTAAAAAAAATTTTAGTAATTAATATAAATTATGATTAACTATATCCTATAAATAATAAATAAAAAATAAATATAATGAGTACATTCAGGCAATCCGTTATAACCGCTACTTTTGGAAACAAAAAATAATTAAAATAAATTATATACATATTACTTTTTTGTGAAATTAAATATAAACTAATTTAGACTAATTAAAAATAGATCTAGAAATGAAAAAAGAAATATTTTATATTTTTACATTAAAAAATACTAAATCTTATTATTGAAGTACGTATGTTTTATATGAGACATAATTTTATGTGATAATATTTATAAAAGTAAATTACTAAAATATGTAATTAATATGTTAAATAATGATTTTTTTATTAAACATAAAATTATTATATAATAAATTTAATTAAAATAAATAACTACTACTTGCCCTCAATAAACTTAGCTGCCCAAAGCATATTTTAAAAACTAATAATTTTAAATTTTCAGCAATAAAATAATAATATTGAATTTTTTTAAATATTGCTACATAATGTTAAACTGCAACAAACTTCTGCTGGGACAATTCACTGTTAAACAAGAATATAAATCTTATATAGATATAATTTGTCAGAAAAAATTATATTAATAATTTGATTTAAAAAGTGCTAATAATTAGAAGGTTATAACTAAAAATATGTAATTTGTTAAATATTATTTAATTAATAAAATTAAATTTATTAAATTTAATTTACCCAAATAAATAAATCATTTAATTATGATTTTTGTAGATTTTTTGTTATTTGAATATGATCTAGATTTATGTGTTTGCCAAAGATTTGGGCAATTTGTATATGATTTATAGTGTAAAAACTAAAAAAGAGAACTATTTAAAATATTATTTGATTTTACATATTAAAAAAATTCCAAAAAAAATACTAATTTACAAAATAAATTAGTAGTATAATCATAAATTTTAAAGAAAAATTAATAAAAATAATATATAATGATAATAAATTTATCGGATTATTTAAATTATGTTATAGAAAAAATGGATAAATTATGTCTGTGGAGTGTACTGCTCAAATGGCCATAAATTTAAAAAACTTGAGTGATTAAAAATTATGCTTTAATTATATTAATTACATGTTAATAACTTAATTGAAAATAAATATTATATACGTGTAAACCAAATCATAATTTTTGAAAAATGTAAAAATATGAAAATAATATCAATTTAAATATATTTAAATTATATCAACAAAATAAAGAAGGAGTGACTATCGAAGGTTTGTCTTGCAACAAAATTTAAGAAAATTTCTAGTAATTAATATAAATTATAATTAAATATACTATCCTATAAAAAAATAAAAAAATAGGTATGTTTTAAATAAATTATATGTAATTAGAAATAGATTTTGCTTAGAAAAATGTTGCACCATGCTAACGACAAAAATATTATTTAAAAATATTTGTAAATTATTTATAGACTTTCAATTAAATTTTATCATTGTGCTAAGATGCTTTAAATTTTAAAAGTATTAAAATATATTTTAATATGTAACATTTATTATTTAAAATAAATTAAATGATTATTAAATATATTTTTTAATAAATAAATTATCATACTATATCTAGATTAAATCATAGCTTTTGCAAAGAATCCTATCCCGGATGTGGCTACAAATGTCTGATAAATTACTTATATTATTTATTGAAAATTACCTATTTAGTATCAATATTTAAAATAAATTTGTGAAACGATTATAAACAGGTTTTAAACTTCAAAGTGGAGATGAGCGGTTAATAAACAAATTACAAATAAATAAATTAATTAAATAAATCAGATTAAATAATTTATTAAATTTAAATGCGAATTGTTTTTATTATGTTATAAAAAGTAAACATTAAAATTTAAATAAAAATAATTATATTTAAAATTAAATAAATAAAATCTTCTTTGTCAATAATTATGCGGTGTTCATCGGAGTATTTCATACATTCTTTATTTTATAATTTAAATATTTAAAAATTTATTAATTATTTTAAACATGCATGGAGGCGATTATAATATTATTTTCAATTTTACTTTTAAAAATTACAAAAATTTTGGATTAATAATAATTTTAGATTTGTAAAAAATAAATATTTGGTATTTATTAAAATAAACTTTTTAAATTAAAATACATAAAACTTACAAAATTAAAAATTAATTAATTAACGATAGAACAATTGCCAATATGCTTAGGTAGTTTCACGTAAAATAAAAAGTTAAAAACCGAAAATTAATTAGAAAATTCTTATATGTAAGATTGAGTAATTTTAAAAATTTAAATTCTCTCAATTTAAATTCTCTCAAGTATGTTAAAGTTAAATCAAGTATTTGATGGCAGAGAATGAGTTTTAAAATAATAGATAACTATAAAAAATTAAATTATTTTTAAAATTAATTTAAATTAAAAAATTTGTTTGTATTAAATGTTTATTTTATTTAAATCATTTTATCAATTATTTATTTTTTTATTTTTTGGATTTTAAAAATTATAATTTATTTTTCCATTTTTTTCCATTTTTTAAATAAAACCCAAGCTAAAACAATTATTATTATTGTTTTTTTGTTTACTATTCTCTTAATTTTTTTTCATTCTCGAGGTCATTCGCGATTCAAATAGACTAGGCCATCTTCACTCATTCATCGCTCTAGTAAAAAATGCCATCTCAAAAACAAGCCAAAAAATGCCACAGAAACTAAAAACTCACTCTCGCCTATACAATTTGAAGGGAGGTAAAAAAAGCAGAAGCTGGGGTCAAATATTACATAATTTTGGAAAGGGAAGGAGAGGATATTGTAAAGGGGGGAGAGAACATCCTCCTATTATTCTCATTATTTTTTTATTCTTTTATTTATTTTTAGGGTCCTCCTTTTTGGCATTTTTTCTCATTTTTTTAAATTTTATTTTTGCACTGATCCAAAAAATTAGATTTTTATTTTTTTTAATTTTATAGTAAAAATGATATCTACACTATTTATTAATTTTTAAGAATAATTTAATTTATTCTTTACTCCTTTAATAAAATCTTTTTTTATTTTATTTATTTTTTTGATATTAGTTTAATTTAAAATCTAATAAAATTATTAATTTAAATTATTTAATGATCAATTTAATTATTAATTAAGACCTTAATCCCTTTGTTGAATTGAAGTGGTGCAAAAAACTATATTAAAAATTAAAGCAAAATTGGATTAAATAGGTATAAAAAATTGAATTTGATGGACGAAAATATTTTTCCTCAAATTAAATGCCACCCTCCAATTACATGCCACCCTCTAATAGAATGCCAGCTTGAAAGGTGATTGAAAACTAGGTTCTATGTGTTAGATATTTTTGGAATTTATTTTTATTTTAAAATTCATTTTCTTTAAAAAATTACTTTATCTTTTACATTCCCATGTTTGTGCTGTTTAAAATAAATTATTCTTAGAAATTATTCAACCATTTTTTAAATTTTAATTCATGCTAATGCTTATTGTTAATGATTTTGCAGTGCTTGGAACTCTGATATTTGATAATGTTGACCCGGCCAGGGTCAACATAAAAGAAAAAATCCAATAAAGGTCCCGAAAATTTAATAATGTCTAATTTTAATTATTATTTAATTTATTTACATAAAATATTTTTAATTAAATATATTTTTAATTTTTAGTTTTAACTTTTAATAAATTTATAACTTAAATTTTATTTTTAATTAATTTAATTAAACAAATGGCACCTCAAAGAGTACGTCAACGAGTTCGATCACGAGGTAAAATTTTAAATATAATTTAATAAAAATATTAAAGTAAATAAAATTTTATTAAAAAAATTTTTTAAATTGATCTTTATCTTTATATTGGTCAGAAAATGAGGAAAAAATAAAATAAATTTAAATATATTTTTACAATAGCCATGTATATTACAATAACATTCGGCACTTCTTTAATGTTATTTATTTTTTTAAATATTAAATAATATTCTTTTTATTTATTTTTATTTTTTCTCAAACCTAAAAAATATTTTTATTTAATTTTTTGTTTTTAATTATTTTGGGTATTTTATTAATATCCCCCCCCCCTGCCCTCCTATTTGAGTCACTAATTAATTTTCCTTTTTATATTCCCTCACTAGAAATGGTCAAATTTCCATACCTATAAATGCTAATTTTTGCCGTTAGGCCAGTTTTTGCTCTTGCCGTCAATTTAATCATTCCTAATACTTGCCTTTAATGTTTGAAGGGAAAGATGATTTACAGTAAAAAAGCTAAATTAATCTGAGACTCAAATAGGGGGGGGGGATATTAATAAAGTAAACTACATATTTTGGATAGGTAGAAATAAGAGTTGATTGTTTCTATTCTGAAATTTCTTAAATTTTCAATTCATACTGATATTTACTAGTATTTTAAATCAAGATAATATTTATTTAATAGAAATCCTCTTTGATAATTACGGTCACATATTACAGTCAAATACCTATATATTTTTTGAATATTGAGACGCCCATTGCCGTAGTTTCTTTAATTTTTAATGTAACCAATTAATAAATTTTCAAAGTTAAAATAAGCGTTTTTTCAAGTTTCAATGAAGCACTAAATATATCAATTTATTTTTTATTTTGATAAAGAATCTTTAACACTTTAAGAAAATTTTTATTTTTTTGAAAATCTACGTATTAATTGATACCGTAAAAACATCAAGAAACTCATTTTAAAAATATTTTCCGTACTGTTGTACTTACAAATAAATTATTTAAATAAAATATTTTAATAAATTGATTCTAATTAGAGTTACCTATTTTAAAATTACGATTTTTGATTTGATTTATGAATTTTAAAAAATTTGATTTTTTGGTACTAAAAATTAAGAATGCCAATTTCCCTGGCCTTCCAAAATTCCTAAATTTTTGCACCAAAATCTACAATAAAATATTAACTAATTAGTTGTCACTCGATGCCATTAGCCAACATAGATCGGTTCTGAAAATCACCGGAGCCACAGCCATGATTTTCAATTGATCGGTGTTTGAGCCAATATTTGAAAAATAACTATAATCTACAAATAGATTTGGAGAGATTTTTCGTACTGTTTCACCATAACCAATATTTAATTAGGACTAAAAAGTTGCCAACTATAACCTAGCAAATTAAATAATCGTTTTCGAAATTTTCGTTTTCTTATTTTCGAGGTTATTTTTCTTTGAATTTTTGGAGATTTGTTTATTTCAAAACATCTTAATTTTAATTAATTATTGTACTTAATTGTGTTTATATTTAATTGTTTGATTCAACGACTTTACTTTTTTAAATTAAAACCTATTTAGTAAATTAGTTGGTAGTTGCTTTGCATATAAGATTAATTTATTAAAAAAATTATTTAAATAAATGAATTTAGCCATTTTTACACAAATTTATTTTGCCTCCAAACAGAGCTAGGCAATAAGTTGTATTTTGTTTTTAAAAGTGGGGATATCAGAGGATTTAAAGGGGTATCAGATTTTAATTTTATTTGTTCTTATCTCTGGTTAGGCCTTTGCTAACTACGCTTAACCAGCTCGTATATTGAGGAAATTTTGGAGAAATGAAAAAATTTTTTTATATTTTTTATTTGATAAATGTTGATTCTTTTTCGTTTCGTTTCTTTTAGGGAAAATTGAGATTTTTTTGAGATTTTTGAGATTTTTTTAAATTGAGATTTTTTTTCGTTGAGAGCGAAATATTTATTATTTTCGCCCAGATCTGCTTAAAATTGTGCTTAAAAATATCTTTAAAAAATTTTGCAATCTAAATCGAATATTACCGTAAATGCTCTAATAGAAGCACAGCTTCTATTTGAAGCACAGTCTCTAATAGAGGCACACCCTACGAGAGTATCGAAAAATAAAGGCACAGTCTCTATTTGAAGCACAGTCTCTAATAGAAGCACACCCCTAGTATACCGCTGAAAAAGTACATCATTTATTGCAGTACATTATTCTTTATAAAAATTAGTGTAAAATGATAAATAGAGGGGCATTTAATACTCATGACTTAAATTAAAAGTAGTTGAGGGATATCAAGAGGGATATTGGTGGATTTGAACAAGTATTGAGGGATACATATATGAAAATGTTATGTGATTAAATGGGATATCAGAAGATTAAAAGGGATACTTGTGATATGTGGCAGTAGAAGGGATATCAGAGTATTTTGGGATTAAGTGTGATACGGTGATCCTTTACCGGCGTTGGGAAATTTTGCAGCATTGTCACAATGAATTTTATGCGCTTTATGAAATTTATGAGTACAGGGTGTATAAGATTTCCTTGGCTCTATGATTAAATCTGAGCTTGCTCCTTTCAATACAGCAGTCGAAAATTTTGAAAATTTTCGGAGAAAAAAATTTATGAAGCTAGTTTCTAAAAAATTTTTATGAAATTTATGAATTTTAATGCAAATCTAATTTTTGTTTTGTATTATGCGGGGTAAAAATTTTCTTTAGAAAATTGAAAAATAGATCGAAAAATAAAAGCACAGTCTCTATTTGAAGCACAGTCTCTAATAGAAGCACACCCTACGAGAGGATCGAAAAATAGAACACATGTGCTTCAATTAGAGCATTTACGGTATTTTCTACTTTTAAAATCTTTCCATTTTATCAATTTACTCTTTTCCATTAAATAACTGCATATTACATTAATTTTTTAAATTTTATCTCTTTACATAATTTTTTTAAATTGTTTTAAATATTATACTAAATCTTTAAAGAAATTTTTACAAAATGGCGCGAATCGTCAAAAATAATTTTTTTCTTTAAAATACATTAATTCAATGGCTAAATAGAAAATAATTTTAAAATATTTGATAAAAAAATTAAATTTAATTAGACAAATTAAATCAAAAATATTAAAGTATCATATATTCTCAAATAATTACCATCTTGCAAATAATTACTGACAAATGGTTGAAACAATAATTATTTTTAAAAATAGGTAGCTATAATTAACCTTTCTTAAATAATCTCAGATAATTACTCCTAGATTAATTATTCCGAGGAACGGTTTAAGCAATAAATACCCAGGGTAATTATTCGAGTATATACTAAGTACTTTAAATAATTTAAAATTAATAAAATAATATATAATATTTTTATTATGATTTCAGATACACCATATTTACCCAGTTACCTTCATAGAGGTCAGAAATGTAGTGTTTGCGATGATATGGCGACAGGATTACACTATAGGTTTGAATTGATTATCGATAATAAAATAATTTTATTAATCAAAATTAGTTTAATAATTTTTGAAATTGTAAAATAAAAAGAAAAATTTTTAGATACCTAAATTATTAATTTAAATAATTTTTAGTAAAATATTTTTAAATAAAAAGATTTAAATTACAAAAATAAAAAAATATACCTATTTTGTATTTTAATTTAAAAATAAGTTTTTCGACTAAAAATAATTTTAAATTATTATTTAATAAAATTATAAAATAAATTCTGTAATGAGGTTAAAATAGTTATTAAATTATTTAACAAATTATTGTTTAAATTTAAGTTTGTACATGCCTATTCTACAAATACTTATATACCTAAATTCAATAATTATTTCACGAATTAAAAAAATAATTTCTATTTACCGTATTTTCTCGATTAATTCCCTCCCTCGAATAATTCCCCTCCCTCGATTAATTCACCATGCCAAGGAAGGGTTGAAAGAATAATTCCCCAGGAGAATTAATCGAGAAGTATACCGTAAATCCTCTAAAATAAACCCCGGGGCTTATTTTTTTCGATCGACCTCTAGAGGTGGCTTATTTTGGAGGGGGGCCTATTTTAGAGGATTTACGGTATTTAAAAAATTTATTTTAAATTTCAAACTAATAGTGTTGGACACGGGCGGCTTTAAAACCAAAATTTTTATTCTTATGTCAAAAATTAAGCGTTTTATGAAATTTTAAAAACCTAGAATTTTTGAAAATATGTGATTTTTTAACAAAATTCTCACATGATTAAACTGGTATTTATCTAAAACTCAAAACCGAAAAACGGTTTTTTTATTTTGGATTAACCGGAAACTGGGGTTCCAATTAATTTTTGGCAAAAAATACTACACTAAAAGTTCGAATTTAAAAATAATCCCCCCCCCCCAATAATAATTATTTATAATTAATTTTATTAAAGGGCAATTACTTGTGAGGGATGTAAAGGATTTTTCCGGCGTACCTATCAGCGTCAAAAACAACCTCGTTTCGTCTGCAAAAATCAACTCCCCAATCAGCACTGTCCCTGCCCAATTAACAAAAACACCAGAAATGGCTGCCAAAGCTGCCGTTTACAAAAATGTTTGGACGTTGGGATGGATCCCCAATGTTTGAATTTTAAAAGAAATTAATTATTTTAAGGGAATATTCATATAATAAATTTGTGTATATCAGAAATTTTTCAAAATAGTTTCAGTAGATAGACCATAACCTTGATAGACTATATCTTTTTTAGCATTTCCATGTTAATCCTCGATTGGTGTATTTTTTACAACTGCATGGATCAAGCTAGAGATCGGACAAACCGCAAAATTAAATATCAAATCAAGCTATTTGATATTTGAAAGTATTTGAAACTATTTGAGTTTTTTTCAAAACTCAACAAAAAAATATTTGATCAAATTATTTAATATTTGAAAATATTTGAAAAAATTTTGACCAAAAATGACGAATATTTGATTAAATATCAAATTTTTTCAAAATTTTGGAATTACCTATAAATTTCATTTCAAAGGAATAATTAGCGTAATAATAACAAAATAACATTTATGAATCAATATTTGTAATAAATTAATAGATAAAGTGGGATAACTTGGGAGTTACAGGGATTAAGGGGATTTGAGATAACATGAGATTTAGGAAAAATTGTTTTAATAAATTTTATTTTGTAGTAGTTTTGAACGAAGTGCAGCGGCTCGCGAAGCGTGGTTTAATTGAGAAGAATAGGTAGTAAAATAATTATAATCTTGAATTCAAGCATTAAAATATAATGTTTGTCTCCTCGTTATTTAAATTTAATAAACTTTTAACTTTAATTTTTTAAAGGACACGCAAACAGTTGATGGGAAGGTTAACCCGCATTCAAAAGGCGCAATTACGAAGATTTCCACCTCAATTAGTCTTGCCAAATTTTTCACAGGTTAATTTAGTTATAACATATATTCTCTAATAATTACCCTCTCTCGAATAAAAAAACTCTAGCGAGAGGTTGAAACAATAATTAACCGGGGAAACAATAATTAACTATTTTTATTAAATATTCTTTGAGATTAAAAATTTTCTTTTAATTTAAATATAAATTTTATTCAACAAAGAATAATAAATAATTTAAATTTCAGATTTGTTCAAAACACAATTTTAATTATAATTGGCAACCTGTTTTTCTATTTTTGTTGGCTTTAAATATTGGGGAGAATTTTGAAGGGAAGTTTGGGGGAAATAATTTTAGAATTAATAGGGGGATTTGGACTCCAAAATATAAAAATTTTAAAAATAAAAGGGAAGTGGAAAAAGAATTTAATGAAGATTTTTATTTTATTAAGCAGAAACTTGAAGAGTTGGAATTAACTAATGAACAGATTTCTTTAATGATTATTTTGTTAATTTTAAAAACTGAGGTAATTACTTTAAATTTAAAACATTATTGGGGGAAAATCTACAATTTAATAACAATTCTTCAAAAAATTTTATGCTATTTTAAACACTTATTTCGAAATTTCTCCAATTTAAATTAATATAAGTTTTAAAATATAGCGAAAGAGTGAGAAAAGTTTAGCTCCATAACACCGATCTACCTCCTCTTATTTCAATGCTTTCCCCTTCTTTTTTAAGTAAAACCTTTGAGTACTTGATTCCCCGCTTCCTTGATTTATTTAAATTATTTTAATAAAAAATAAAATTTCTGGAAAAAATAAATATGATTCTGTAATATACATACATATAGTATTTATTCAAAACGATTTTTAAAAAATAAATTTATTATCGAAAGATTAATTCACATAAATAAATTTCAAAGCAGTCTGATGATGTTTTGAGAGAAGTTAGACAACAACTATTTAAAAGTCTCCTTAACGAAACTATAAATAATGTGTCCTCGGGTGAGTCCGAAGCTTATCGGATTCTCCACATATGGCCGGTAGTATTGCTTCGTCTAGTACAGTTAGAGAAGATGGCCGAAAAATATGTGGAAATTTTGAATTTTATGGGGATGAGCGGCGAGTTTAATTTTCTAAATTAAAAAAAATTTTTTAGAATTATAGGTAAAAATAATTCTTAGTTCATTTTTAAGTATTTCTAGTTGGCATCGAGGTTTCTTGGTTTATCTGAGCCGGGAAGCTCACATTTTTCAAGAAAATGCTGGAATCAGTACGGTCCAATTCCGAATAGATTTTGTAAAAATAATAAAAAGGTGCATAATTGTTCGGACTATTCAAAGGCCATCCAAAAATCAGGATAAAATTAAGAAAAAATAGGGGCAGATAATGATGCTATACTCAGGGCTGTTTAGAAACTAAAAAAGCTTCAGAAATCAAAGACCGAAATTACATTTTTTATATTCTCAGTCTACACTTTTTTGGTGGATACTGGGAATCACAACTATCCGGATCCGATATCCAAACCAAAATTTCGGATATCAGAATCCAGAAATGGAATTTTTATTAAAGTGTAAAGATTGTTTGGTGTCGACGGGGTTTTTTCAGTTTTTTACTTCGAACAGCTCTGGCTATAGTATACTGTAAATGCTCGAATAATTACCCTCTCTCAAATAATTACCCTCTTTAATAATTGCCCCCTCATTTTCCTCCACAAATTTTAAAAATATTGAAAAAATCATTGTCGTTTTTAATTATTGAAGCATTTTAAGACATAATATAAAAAAATAAATTGATTTCTTCCACGATTTATTGAGATATACCTCAAATTTAGCACCTCCTCTCGAATAATTACCCCCTAGAGGTCGAAACAATAATTACCAGGGTAATTATTCGAGCATATACGGTACCTACATATAATTTTTCTTTAAAATTTAATTTTATTATTTAATTAATTAATAATTTGGTTATAAAAGATGGCCTGTCCCTTTTCTTTTTTCTCCCCACAGGGCCTAGCCGTGCATTTTCATAGTGCAATTTGTCGGCAATTCGTGCAATGATGTATATAGAAAAATAAAATTTTTTAAATTGATATTAATTAACAAATTAATCTATGTATTTACTCAAATAATTACTCTGGGTAATTATTGTTTCATTTCATTATTTTTCAACCTCTGGCTGGAGGGGGTAATTAATAGGACGGAGATAATTATTTGAGTAAATACGGCAACTCTCGTTTTTTAACCAATTTTTGATGATATTTTCTAAAATAAATATTTAAATATTTTTATCAAGATAGGCATATTTAGAGTGTAATATTAAGGAAAAATTTGATAAAAAAAATAGTAAACTAAAAAAGAATATTAAAAACTAATAAACAATTTCGGAAAAACAGAGGTTTCAAGGTTAACCGAGGTTGAAAAACCGTGTCTAGTTCGTAATCTATTATTCCCATATCTCAGCTAAGGATCTTGTCTTGACATCATTTGAATCAGATAAAAGAGCTCATTCGAATGTTATAAACTTAACCATTCAGACACCACCTTTGGTCCAAAAAACTATGCCAGAAATTTGAAAAAAAATAATCAAGCAAATATTTGGCACAAACAAATTTCTTGGAGTGTTAGGAATAAAATAAATAATTAAAATTTTCAATAAATTTTAAGAAAGTTTATTGCAGCTGCATATTATTTTTGTGTTTAAATATTTTTTTTAATATTTTTGTGTTTAAACAAAAATATATTTTGAAATTGTATGTGAAAGATAATTATGTATGTGTGACATAAAACGAAAATATTTAATCAGTTACCACAATTAAAATATTTATGTTTTATGTCACATATACATAATTATCTTTCACATACAATTTCAAAATATATTTTTGTTCAAACACAAAAATATTAAAAAAATATTTAAATATCTTTGATTTTCTTTAATATTGCCGAGCTATTTTAAAATTTATGTTTATACATAAATAAACAAAAGTGCAAATAAATTAGAATAAATCAATTCTCTTTTTCTTTTTGATTTCCCGAATTAACTTTTTTATGCTTGATCCAATCCGAATGAAACTTATATTTAATAAGCGCTCTTGATGGATCATGTCTGAGCGCCCATTAAGAAGTGGTAACTGTGAAAAACATAGATTTCTTCGACTCATCGACTTCTAATATTTTAATGAACGAAGACTTGATCCATTCAGTTGGAATAAAGATAGCGCTTATCGAAGGCTTTTAAATTATCTAAGATTCGTTAATTGGATCGAGTATAAAAAGGTTATAGCCTACCAAATTCTGAAAAAAGGAGAAGAAAAATAAAATGGTGGGAGATAACCGAATAATACAGTTAACACCATTCTTTGTTATAATTTCAAAGTAAACAATAAATAATTTTTAAATTACTTTTCAATGTCAATGTCAACAAAAATTGCATTTTTTATTCAATTTATTTTTCCAATATTTTTAAATTCTTTGGCTTATCAAAACAGTCAGCGATTCCAATTTCATTATTTTAATCGTGCCGATGTCAATCATTACAAAATAAAAAAAATAAACATAAATAAATTTGATTTGTCTGTTGAATTGGAATGTTCTTTACCGGAAATAGATTGTTCTGATCTTTATATAATATTAAAAAACCAAATTGGTTTTGTTAACACCAATGATGAGTCTTTTGCAGAAAAGCTTAACAATGGGTTAACCAAGATTTATTTTAAAACTGAAAATAATAAATTTCGCGAAGGAATTATGATTGGGCTTAGAACAGCAAAAATTGTAAGCAAAGAATAATTTTTAAAAATATTATCTAACTAAAAATAATATTATATTAAATTAATATTTTTTAGAATGTTGTGGAAATAGAGCCTCTCTTTCATAAAAATATTAATTTCGAGCCTGAAGAAGATGAAGAGGTTGTTAAAGAAGGAAACAACGAGTTCCGTTTAACTAAATTTGAATGGAATTTGAATTTTAAAGAAGGCTATGATAGTCATATAAATATTTGTTTTAAATCCAAAAATATGGGAAAATATTTTATTTATGTTATACCTTATTTTACCAAGACAATAAAATTTTTTGTCAAAATTAATGGAGAGGAAGAAAGATGCGTGTTTGGGAAATTTAAAATAATTTCAGAAGATTTAAAGAATTTTTTTGAAAAATTAAAAGAATTTATTTCTGTTTTTGCTGTCAAAACTAATGATGAGACAAACTTTGAAGAGCAAATGGATATTATTGAATTAACAGACAATAAAATTTTTTTCAATGGGACTAGTCTTTTAAGCTTAGGTCCTCTATTTGATGATGGAAGTTATGAAATTTATTTTGACAAAAATGGAAAGATTAATGACTTTTTATTGTCGAATAGAATGTTTTTAAAAAATTCAAAAAATATTTTTAAAGATTATTTAAATAAAAGAGAATTGGGGAATAAAAAGAATGTTTTTAATAAAGATGAACAAATTTGGTTCCGTTATATGCAAGATAATATTCAAAAAAATTTTAAGAATGAAAATGGAAAATCCAAATTAATTGATGTTTACAAATTTTGATAGAAAACATAAAGAATCAAAAAATAAACAAAAATTACTAAAATAAAAATTGATAAATTCAGTAATTCAAGAAAAAAATAACAAAAAATGGAAAAATAAAAACAAACAAAAAACAACCAAGAATTAACTTTTGACTTGTCAATAGATAATTTATTTTCTTCAATCTTCATTCATTAATATTTAAAATAAAAATTAATTTCAAATATATGTAATTAATTCCCCATTACTAAATCTTTATTATTTTGGTGTTACGACAATTGCGGATACGCACGTGCGGATGCGACAATTGCGGATTAAAAATTTTTTAAAAATTTTAAAAATTATTAAAATGATATTCCGTTTTTTGTCCCGGCTGTCAGCTTCAGACTTCTGACGGTTTCCGAATCATTTTTAGACAGATGTGGCACTGTAAACTTTAAAAAATTTTAGACTTTTTAAAAATTTTATATCCGCAATCGTCGCATCCGCACGTGCGTATCCGCAATTGTCGTACAGCCATTATTTTCAATAAAATTTTATAATTTATTTTAATATTAAAATATTACCAGAGGTTGAAAGTTGACTTATTTTCTTTTTACTTCCAAAAACTAATAAGCTTAGACTTAAGTTTTTTTCTATTTCGGGAATCGGGTAAGGGGGATATAGGAATGATGATTTTCGGCTTTAAATTATCTTCTTCGTTTTACATTCTTTTTCTACTATTTCTATTAAAAAAGAATGACAGCCACTTTTATTTTCTCTTAATCCAAAAATCCATGTTTCTTTTCATCACCAGCATAATTGATTCTCCTCCTCCCATCTCTTTTTAAGTTTATGTTTATATGAGAGAACAACAGAAATATTTTTAATGTCCTTTTAATTTTAATGGCTTTTTGAGGGAAATTTTTATTTTAAAAAATTTCAAAATTAAAATTTATTTTCCTTCTCTTTTATTTCCTTTTATTATTGTCTACGTGAATATAAAATCGATTATAATTATTTATTTCCACCCATTAAAAAAATAAAAAAATTTTTAATTAAAAATGTTACTTTATATTCATTTAATTTTTTATTTTTCTTCAAATAATTTTTGTTTATTTTCTTCTTTTCGTCGGATTTTAATTAAAATATTTTTAATTATTTCTATTTTTAAAATATCTTCAACTTCTTCATTAAATAATTTTGAAAATCAAAAAATATTATTTTCTCTCGAAATTAGCGATTTAGAAATTAAACAATTTATTTCTCAATTATATAAAGAAAGTTTAAAATTAGATGTTTTTGTTAACTTTCAAGGACATACAAATAATGTTGATAGAATTGACCGTGCTAAAGAACCGTGAGATTTAATTTTTCTCAACTTAAAGATAGAGTTGAATTAAAAATCTAATACTAAGAGAGGTAAACGTTTAGTTCTTGGAGGCATCGATTCTGCGACCTCCTGAGCCAGCTGGCCTAATATGTACTAGCCTTTTATTGTTTTTGTGGTTTTTGGGGTGAAAATATTTTAAAACGACAATTTATTCAATATTAGGGATAGAAGAATTTATAGGAGATATCGAGAAAATTCCCAACATCCCCATTAACCCTCTAATATCTTTCTAAATCCGCTGATATCTCCTATATTCCTCCAGATCCACTAATACTATAGAAAAAGTTGAAAGTTCAAGCCCTGTTAGAATTAGATTTTTTAGTTAATTTTTATTCCTTTAATTATCCAACTTTTTTGTTTAAAATTAAAATCACTTTTATTTTAAATAAAAATTTTCTTTAGCCTTTTTCGTGATGTTAATTTAACAAAAGTTTTGTTACTTTCTGAATCTGTTCCAAAATTGTTGAAACTTTACGATAATTGTAAATATTCTCTATTTATTTTTAAAAATATTTTTTCCTTTAAATTAAAAAAGATGAGCCATTTACTGGGCGACCAGAAATTGAAACAATTGAAGAAAAAAATGAAATTAAGGATTTTCTTGACGTAATACTTAAATCTAAACCGATGGATATGCTCTATACATTTTTAAGGAGTAAAGGTAGTTTTTAAAATTTGTTCTAAATTCTCATTTTAATTTTCTCTAAATTTTCTCTTTACTGATCGTTTCATAGAAAAATATACCTACCGTATTTACTCGATTAATTCCCCTCCCTTGAATACTTCCCCTCTCCCGAATAATTCCCCCTGCTACGGATGAGTTGAAACAATAATCCCCCTCCCCCAAATACCCTACTACACGTTCAAATTTCAAAACTCGAATAATTCCCCTCCCTTGAATAATTCCCCATGATACGGATGGGTTGAAAAAATAATTCCCCAAAGGAATTAATCGAGTAAATACGGTATATTACCTTCTAAAGTTTTTTTAATAAATCCCAAAATTTGAGAATTTTTGGTTAGATATTCAAAAAGTTCTGATCTTTTAAATGTTTGTTGTCGAAAACGAGGAGTAAATTCCCACTATAACCGCGTTGTTCCTAACTTTGTTTAAAATCATCCGATCTTGAATTTAAGATCATCCAATCGCTAAGAATCAATCAGTCTTTCGACACTCATTAGAACAATTATGGTTTGGACAATATTCTCGTTCTTTAGGGCAACCTGATTCTTCTGGATTTGAACATGTTTTTATTGGAGAAGTTCCTTTTTATTTTTATAAATTTAAAAATAAATTAATTTAAAGTTCAAACAAGGCATAGTTTCTGGACTTCACAACTGGATAAGATTTTTATATTTGGAGAAGAATAAAAATAATTTTCATTTTGACTATAAAGGATATTTAATTAAAAGAGGGGTTTTTAAATTAATATTTTTTAAAATTAATTAAAATTTTTTAAAGAATATTTTTGGAGTCGTAAAATTCACTTGGGAAGATTTAATGAAACCTGCAGGGTCTTTCCTCATTGGAACAACGCCAGAATTTGAATTTGCTTTGTATACCTTTTGTTTTTTATCGAGACGTTTAAATGGAAAGGGGAAAAATTGCAATGTTGGTTTAAATTAGTGAATGGCATTTGCTAGGCCCGGATGGATTTTTCCGCAGTTTTTGGTCCCAAATCCGAGTTTTTCATTATTTACGGATTCTTTCCGGGCCGGATTAATCCAGAAAAATCAGGTCCGCCTCTAGTTACAAATCCGGATCCGACTTTCTCAAAAATCCCTTAAATATTTTCAGTTCGAGCTTAATGGATGCCAAATTACTTTAATTAGCTATGAATTGGTTCAACAAGGCCGTCTTTTTATTGGTTCGATGTATCCAAGTGCTGGGCTCATGACAAATGAATGTCGTCGCAGCAGGGATTTATTTAATTGAACAATACAAAAATTAAGATATACACACTTTCATATATACATATACATATGTATTTACATGTTTTTAGTTAATAATTTATTGAATATATCAACTTCGAATGATAAAAGCTTCGAATGATAAAAAATTATTCGAATTGGTTAAAGACCCAAGAAGTTATGGCCCAAAATATGGCTCCTGGACTTAACCGGCGGAACCCAAAGAGACACTTAAAAAATAAATACAAATAAATTTAAAAAAATAATTTAATTAAAATAGTCAATAACAAAAAATAAAAATATTTATTTCTCCAATAAATCAAAAACTTTTTTTCTCCTCAAATTCTAATTTTTCATACTGATTCTAACTTTAAAAGTCGAAAAATAACTGGCAGTTTCTTCATTATTAAAAACAAAACACACTTTTGGGTTGAAAATATTGGTAATTTGATAATTTGTATATTTAGCACCATTTAATTGCTCAATTTCAACTTTTTCTGCTCTCTCGCTTAATTTAAGCTCTGCTGAATAATGGAAATCAAAAATAATTTCAGGCACCATTTTCAAACAGTCTCTCGATGTTGCTATATACTTAAATTTTGAATCATTTTTTTAAACTTTTCTGTAAATATAACTCACTTCAACAATAAGATCATAAAGTAAAGATATATTTCTAGAATAATCCTCCATATTTCCAAGAGACTTATAAAAGCTCAAATTAATTTTTTCCGAAATATTTCCTTTTGTTAAAATTTTGAATAAAATATTTATATATTTTTCCATGTTTTCCTCTTGAACAAGATTTAATGTAAGAGTTTCACTAATTAAATTGTTCAAAGTAAATTGAAGTAAATTTTCAATATTGAGAGAATAACTAGAATGAATGAATTTTTGAATATAAAATTGTTTAGCAGTTCCAAATAATAATTGAATCAATTCTGGATTGAATATAAGTTTTCGAAGGGAAAAATTTTCAAAAGAACAATTAAATAGTTTATTTAAATAATAATAAACAATTTTGACATCATTTTTGCTTTTAATAATGGTTGGTAATCGAAGTAAAAAATATTCATTAATGTTGCTAGGTTCTAATCCTAGATTAAAAGAAATTTAGAAAAAAAAACTTTTCGGAAAGACCGAAAAGGGTTTATTGTGTCCGCATCAGAGCTGCACGCAATTGCGGATTGCGAGTTACGGATTGCGTTTGCGGAATCTTTTTTCAATTGCGTGCAGCCCTGGTCCGCATTTGCAGAAAAACATGTGAATAAAGGTAACAGTTTAGCAAAAGTTTAGCCATCGGGCAGGATTCGAACCTGCGACACGCTGACAGTGCTCCCTCGGCCTTAAACACACAAATGCAGTTGCTCTACCACTGAGCTACTGGGGGCAACGATTGATACTTTCTCTTTTCCCCTTATGTTCGTTTAACATCCGCCTAAGCGTTTTAAATGATGCTATGTGAATCATCCTTACAATAAGAATAACCCTATAAGAGTTGAACAATTACGGATATAAAATTTAAAAAAAATTAAGATTTTTTTAAGTTCTCAGTGCCGCATTAGTCTAGAAATGATTCGAAACTGTCAAAAATCGGAAACTGACAGCCGGGACTAAAAAACGAGATATCATTTCAATAATTTTTGAAATTAAATTCTAATCCGCAATTGTCGCACCGCCCATTTTGTATAGGTGAAAAATTTTTCTGCTTTTAGGGACCAGGAAAACAAATGAAACACGTCTTCGAACAATGGTACTTTTCCGTTATACGGACTTTTTTTGGACATATCTGCTTTCCTGACTTTGTCATTTATGCATATGACATCAGTCTTCCTTCCATAATTTCACTGTATTCCCTGTAGCATTTTATTGTAACGTCAACAAATCATTAGAATCATCAGACAAAACGCGAACAGACAAAGGACCGTGTTCTGTCCGAACATATTGTCTGGATTTTATTTGATTTCAGACAATTCAATCTCATTAAATGATGCCACAGGGAAGTAGTGTGAAATCGAGGAAGACTATGTGTCCACAAAAGTCTGTAGGGCTAACGGAAAAGTACCAAATAAATTGTTGAACAAAATTTCACCTTTGGTCAAGCATATAACTACATCCTTATCCAAATCTTTCTGAGGTAAATATAACGGTTTCTTTAGTCCAGCTCTCCACTAAAAAGGAAATATTTACATATTTAAATGCTTAAATTTACCTTCTTTTCAAATTCTTTATCCAATGGAAAGTCAAAATTCGCAGTTTTAAGGGTAACTAAATATCGACGAGGTCCTTTGAATCGTTTGAAACAATCCTTAATTAAACTTAAAAATTGAAATTAATTGAAAACATTACAATATTTATTTCATCAAATTTCTCCCGAGCAAGTTCTCCTTCAAATTTGTTAATAAACTCATAAAAATATAAATTTGTTGGTTTGATTGAACGTAATTCTTCATAACTGAGGAATTTAAAAATATCAAATTTTGTTTCTGTTGGTAAATAATAAAACATTTTTTGAAGAAAATTTAACTGAGAAATTAACTGAAAAATGCTTTAAAATTATATTAAAATGTGTCTAAAAATATTTAAAAATAAATTGGCAGGCATTAAACTGCTAAAAATGTGACGCAAAAAATTAAAAAAAATTTAACTGAAATTCAACGAAAAACAAAAATTAAAAAAAATATTCATTAATCTTCTTGAATATTCAAAATATTATTTTCATCTAACCAATAATTATTAAAACGTTTTTGACAAATATTTAAACCATTTTCTTCGTATTCTGAACGAGTAACCGTTTTAGAAGCAAAATTCCAGGTATCAAAAGATTCTCCACTTTTATTGGAAAAAATATTATTAGCACAATTCCAGGCATGTGCTATTGGGTTTGGGGCAAGTAAAACTTCTAATGGAAGTGTTTCGTCAACAGAACAACGTAAATCCGTTAGACTAAAAATTATGGAAATTATTTAAAAATGTAAGTGTAGAGGAATATTGTTTGTTACAAAAGTTAATTTAAATCTTAAATAATTTAACAAAAAAACAAGTACGAATTATTAATGGTAAATGTCCAGTTGGCGGTCCACATGTCCGCAAAGAGAATCTGCTTTTTTCTTTTGTTTTCTTGCAATTTTGCGTTAGTTTTGCAATTTTGCATGTGGACCGCCAACTGGACATTTACCATTATTAATATTCGTGTAAAGGAAACTCTTCAAAAAATTGTTTCATCTACCTAATAATTATATGAGTAAGTCGGAACTTTCTAATGTGCTAGTTCCTAGTCTTCCGCAGTACTAGTATCATTAATCAAGTGGCTGGTTTTAAATCAAATCGAAAATTTTCCGTTCAGTTAACCGAAGAATACCAATGACCCTATTATAAGGCTATTGTTCCTTAATATATGACAAAAGGTTCCATTTGTCACGTATCTTTGGAGTATAATCCTAGCTTACGGGAGATATTTTTGTCAATATTTTCCCTCGCAAATCTGTTTACGTTTTTTTAAATTAATAACTAAAATTTTGTAAAAATTTTCTATTTTCCTTACATCCTTTCAAGATAACCAGCAAAGAGTGAATTTCCTCCAATTAATACAATATTTGCAGACATTAATAATTGAATTTCTATAAATACTTAAAAAATATTTTTAAAAATTCAAAAATACCTTTAGGAAATTTAGATAAACAATTATTTATTGCTTCAACTATTCCCATTTGTCCAATTTCTACATCGCTGGGATTAAATAAAAGTTCGGTAAGTGCAAAACGTTCAACGCCTAATGAAAGTTTTTGTGTGTTTAAATGTTTTTGAGACAATGTTGATGATTTTGGATTGAATATCTAAATTTAAATAAAAATTATTAAAAAAAAATTTTGGATTTATTGAAAAACTTTATAATAATTTTAAAATTTTTTTCTTTAAAGAAAGATATTCATAAATTCATTCTTTTGATTTATTATTCCTGATTATGCTGATTCGTCTAACTTCTTTTTAGTAAATCAGTCGGATTTCAATTTTTGCTTTTGATTTATTATTCTTGATTATTCTGATTCGTTGAACTCCTATTTAGCAAATACCTCGGATGTTGACCATTTCTTTTGATTTATTATTCTTGATTATTCTGATTCGTTGAACTCCTATTTAGCAAATACCTCGGATGTTGACCATTTCTTTTGATTTATTATTCTTGATTATTCTGATTCGTTGAACTCCTATTTAGCAAATACCTCGGATGTTGACCATTTCTTTTGATTTATTATTCATGATTATTCTGATTCGTCGAACTTCTTTTTAGTAAATCAGTCGGATTTCGATTTTTGCTTTTGATTTTCTTCATTATTCTGATTCGTTGAACTCCTATTTAGCAAATACCTCGGATGCTGACCATTTCTTTTGATTTATTATTCATGATTATTCTGATTCGTCAAACTTCTTTCTAGTAAATCAGTCGGATTTCAATTTTTGCTTTTGATTTATTATTCTTGATTATTCTGATTCGTTGAACTCCTATTTAGCAAATACCTCGGATGTTGACCATTTCTTTTGATTTATTATTCCTGATTATGCTGATTCGTCTAACTTCTTTTTAGTAAATCAGTCGGATTTCGATTTTTGCTTTTGATTTATTAGTCTTCATTATTCTGATTCGTTGAACTCCTATTTAGCAAATACCTCGGATGTTGACCATTTCTTTTGATTTATTATTCTTGATTATTCTGATTCGTTGAACTCCTATTTAGCAAATACCTCGGATGTTGACCATTTCTTTTGATTTATTATTCATGATTATTCTGATTCGTTGAACTCCTATTTAGCAAATACCTCGGATGTTGACCATTTCTTTTGATTTATTATTCTTGATTATTCTGATTCGTTGAACTCCTATTTAGCAAATACCTCGGATGTTGACCATTTCTTTTGATTTATTAGTCTTCATTATTCTGATTCGTTGAACTCCTATTTAGCAAATACCTCGGATGTTGACCATTTCTTTTGATTTATTATTCTTGATTATTCTGATTCGTTGAACTCCTATTTAGCAAATACCTCGGATGTTGACCATTTCTTTTGATTTATTATTCATGATTATTCTGATTCGTTGAACTCCTATTTAGCAAATACCTCGGATGTTGACCATTTCTTTTGATTTATTATTCTTGATTATTCTGATTCGTTGAACTCCTATTTAGCAAATACCTCGGATGTTGACCATTTCTTTTGATTTATTAGTCTTCATTATTCTGATTCGTTGAACTCCTATTTAGCAAATACCTCGGATGTTGACCATTTCTTTTGATTTATTATTCTTGATTATTCTGATTCGTTGAACTCCTATTTAGCAAATACCTCGGATGTTGACCATTTCTTTTGATTTATTATTCATGATTATTCTGATTCGTCGAACTTCTTTTTAGTAAATCAGTCGGATTTCGATTTTTGCTTTTGATTTTCTTCATTATTCTGATTCGTTGAACTCCTATTTAGCAAATACCTCGGATGTTGACCATTTATTTTGATTTATTATTCATGATTATTCTGATTCGTCGAACTTCTTTTTAGTAAATCAGTCGGATTTCGATTTTTGCTTTTGATTTATTAGTCCTCATTATTCTGATTCGTTGAACTCCTATTTAGCAAATACCTCGGATGCTGACCATTTCTTTTGATTTATTATTCATGATTATTCTGATTCGTCAAACTTCTTTCTAGTAAATCAGTCGGATTTCAATTTTTGCTTTTGATTTATTAGTCTTCATTATTCTGATTCGTTGAACTCCTATTTAGCAAATACCTCGGATGTTGACCATTTCTTTTGATTTATTATTCCTGATTATGCTGATTCGTCTAACTTCTTTTTAGTAAATCAGCCGGATTTCGATTTTTGCTTTTGATTTATTAGTCTTCATTATTCTGATTCGTTGAACTCCTATTTAGCAAATACCTCGGATGTTGACCATTTCTTTTGATTTATTAGTCTTCATTATTCTGATTCGTTGAACTCCTATTTAGCAAATACCTCGGATGTTGACCATTTCTTTTGATTTATTATTCATGATTATTCTGATTCGTTGAACTCCTATTTAGCAAATACCTCGGATGTTGACCATTTCTTTTGATTTATTATTCCTGATTATTCTGATTCGTCGAACTTCTTTCTAGTAAATCATTCGGATGTTATTGGAACTTTTTCTTTGAATTTGTAAATGAACTCTCCTGAAAATCACGGTTTTACCGAAACGACCAAAAACACTGCAAAGAAAAAATAACGCAAAAAGGTTTAATCCGAAGAATATTTTTTAAATTAGAATTTTTTAAAAATCAGAATATTTTTTAAATAATTTTCATTTAGGTATCACTTTATTTTTCACTCTTTCCTTTCATAAGTAAAAGGCATAATATGATAAAGTAAAGGAAAAATGCGAGACTACTGCAAACGCAAAAAATGCAGGAAAGGGACAGAAAAGTACGGATTCTCTTTATGGGCAGTTGGACCACCACCTGGACATTTGCCGCCGTTCTCCCCTTTTCTCGTATTTTTTAAATTAAGAATAAAAGATAAAAAAAGGCTAACCTCCCCTCTCATTAATGTTACAAAATCAGGCAGTAAGTAATCCAATCTTTTAGCCCTCCAATTTTTCATATCCTCTTGAAAATCGGTTGAAACAAAACAAACATCTTCTTTACACTTAAATTTTAAAATAAATAAAGATATTTCTCTCAATTTTTATTTAATTAAAAATTCTTACACAATTAATTACATAAGTTTCATCAGTAACATTTAATTGCCTATAAGAAATCCAATCTTTTAATTGATTTGTAAGAGCTTTGCCGCCAACATCAATTCTAAATAATTCGAATATAAGGTAATATTATAAAAAATTGGACAAATATGTGTACTTGGTCGTTTCATAGAAATGTCGTTTTATAAATGTCGCTTTACATTTTTTATGAAACGACCTAGTAGTTGAAAAAAATAACTGGCGGAACTACTATATTAAATCAATATCCACTGATCCGGTCTGTCTTCTATCTTTTTTACACGTAACCCAATATTGGAGACTAATTTATGTACCATTACTCACATGCGTCTGATAGCCTTAATTTGTTATTATCTCACCAAATGTTTACTGGGGGAAAGAAGGGGGTAGCTAAGGCAATAGTCCAAAATTAAATTTTTTTTTAAAATACAAAATGGGTGGGGGAACTAAAAATAATCCAAAATTTTTTAAATAATTTTAAAACGATAAAAAATAATTAAAACCTCAAAACTCCATTTTTTGCAATTTTTCCTTGAATATATGGAACGATATGAGTAAAAGAGTGCCTTAAAATCATATTTTAAAATTATTAAATTTATAAAAATACCCAGAATCAACAATAATACAACAAGGATTTTCAAAAGAACAATGAATCTGGGCAGCACAAGAAGGGGCTAAATAAATAAAATAAAAATTAGAAAGTAAAAAAATAACCTGAAGTTCTAATTAAAGAATGAAAACAATAATTTTCAAAAATTATTTCTTCTGTGTTATCTTCAGAAAATGCCCTGAAAAATTAAAACTTGTAATAAAAATTTTAATTTAAATAAAACATTTTCGACCCTATAGAAAAAAAATTTTCTATTAAAAATCAAAGCAATTTAAAAAATAAATTACTCAAATCAAAAAAAATTAAGTTTAAAAAATTCAGTTAAAATAGCTTATACACACAACAATTGCGGGTGTATAATTACGGATATAAAATTTAAAAATAAAAAATCATTAAAGAGCCTGACGCGGAGACCTGTCGGGTGGCATGGAGGGATCTAGCCGAAATAAAAATTAAATTATCGATTTTTTTCAATTCCCGATTTTCAAGAATCGGCTCGGCTACAACCCTGGTTGTCATATATGGCCCAAATTTCACATTATTTTAAACCCTGAAATGTTTCCAAACAATTTTTGGATTGGTGACGCGGGAATGTTAAATTTTTTAAATTTGTACCCACAATTATCATCTCCACAATTATTGCCCCGTTCGTAAAATTAAAATTTCAATTTAAATAACCTCGAAATATCAGCAGGGTCAGTTAAAATTATTCTACAATTTTTATAGTCTACATTCAAATTATCCTTTCCAAACAATTTATTCCAAATTTGTAATTGTGTATCCCAATTAACTTTAAAAAATAATTTTAGAAAAAAAATTTAATTTAAAAAAATAACCTAAATATCCACGCTCAATTGGGAGGGAAAAATATAAAGAAGTTTTATCAGACAATTGTTCAATTTCATCGGCTATATAAACACGCTTCTTGTCAAATTTTGATTTAATTATTGCATTTGGAAATAATCTAAATTTGAATTTTTAAAAAAATTTTAACAAAAGGAGGTTAAGGGAAATAATAAAAAATGACAGAAAAAGTAAAGGAAAAATTAGAAAAAATGTTAAAATAATTTTAGACTAAAAAATCTAACACTTGGGAAGTCACCCCCAACTTTATTTCTATTCTCCTAACCATTTGAGCTTTTTTGCTTGATTATAATTTTGAAAGAGCTTATCAAGATGGGTCGAATGATACTATAATTAGTTAGATTTGATGATTCTGAAGAAAATTATAAAGCTAAATCAGCTGTGGATAAACATTCTGTGCTGATGCTAGGGCAAATGGTAATAATTAATATTTTATAAGTCAGATTTTAGATTTGAGCCCCACTCGACTCAAAAAAATCAAAAAAGAAAAAAAGGGAAGGTGACTTCCAAAGAATTAGACTAAAAAATATTCGGTTATTCATCACAAAAGAAAATTATTTTTAAATTTAATAAATTAACCTCGAACTGGAACCTGCATATCCGATTTTAATATTAAAACAACCATTGTCTAAAATTAAAGTTTCAGTAGACATTCTATAAAATATATTATTACCTAAATTGTTTTAAAATAAAAAATGATGAAAAAAAATATTAAATGAGAATACTTGGACATTAAAATTTTTAAAAATTAAAACGAAAATAGTTAAATAAAGCCTTTATCAATTTTTAAATAATTTAAACATAAAATAAATAAAAACTAAAAATGACTGTATTATAGTTAGTGGAAGTGAGGGATTTTGTAAGATCACACGTCCGCAATTCCATAGAATTTTCTTATTTTGTGGAATGCGGGATTTATCTTGCAAAATATAGCCTCACAATTTTTCTTATAAAAATCTATAAATTTATTTCTAAATTTTTAATCCCGTTCATCCAATTTAGCCTGAATATTTGAAAATGAAAGATTGGATTGTTCACTTTCTTCAGAAAATTCAGGGAGTACCTAAAAAATATTTAAAATTTTATTGTTTGAAGGTATCCTAGAACAACTGGATTCACACTGAATTTATTTTTAAAATATTTTCTGAAAGTAGCAGCGTTTTTAATTGACTTTCTAGCTAACAAATTTTACAGAAAAATATCCAGTTCGCAATGCGAGTTAACAAACGTCGAAAAGTTTTTAGGAAAAAGAAAAAAATTTAAAACCTTCAATGCATGTCCATGTACTCTAAATCGATAAAGACATGTCACATAAGAGCCCCAATTTGTAAGAGTTTCCAATTCAATAATATTTGTTAAATGCTGATCCCAATGCTTGAAAAATTTTATTTTAATTAAAAAATTATCATAAATTAACCTGAACATAAAATATTTGTAAAGGATCTCCATGAGCATCAAAAGTAAAATTACCCAATAATATACGAGAATAGATGTCGTCTATATCCTGATAACTCTAAAATTTAACAAAAATCATTTCACTGTCATTTTTTATCCAAATACCCAAACAAGAAAATTCTTAGGTGCTGTACTGATATGTACATCAGGAGATAATTCAATTGGCAAATGTTCGTATGAAACAGCTATGACATTAATACGATCAGATAACCCAACAGTTAAGAATCCATGCTGTTATGTACGTGACTTGTATGTCAACGTACTAACAAGAATAACAAGATAAGACAGTATCTAACAACTGTGCTTTATCTACAATAATAATACAATAAGGGCGAACAATAGGAATATGGAATATGGCGCCGAATATGTTGGAGACAGAATAGAATAACAGAATAACACTGCGACAATAGACTCAGACCGCGACTGAATAATAGGAAGGCTTTTATACTAAGCCAATACCTAACACCTCCCTCTTTTAATAAGAATAACTTACACTTGAATCAAATAATACTCCGAATAGTGTCTCCAAACAAACAAAAAATACATACAAAGGGGCAAAATACAATAATTACAAAAGTGGGGCAATACAAAAAATACAAACAAAAAAATATTATCACAACAAAAATATTATCTCAAACCCTCAAGCATCAATGCTAATACCACTCATCTTTTCATCGTCATCATTCTTCTCATCGGTTGGCTTCGGCTCGTCTAAAACATCAATCGAATCTTCTTCTGGACTGTTTTTAGAATTATCTTCTTGAATCTCTGAATCGTTTTTCTTCGAATTGATATTTTTATTGAATAGTTGATTGAGCTTTACGCTTTTCTCATCAATAGAATTATCAGAATCTGATTGGTTTTTTTCTAACCAATACTTCTTTCGAATATGCCATTCTTCGCGACTTACAATGCACTTGAGACGTGGAACTTCGATTCTCCACTTTTGGCCTACTTTGTTGACTAATTTTCCCGGCAGCCATAAGGTTTTTCCGTTCTTGTTTGTGTTTTTAACTAACACTTCTTCAGCGTTGGCGAATCGGCTTTTCTTATGCCATCTTTTGGGCGTTTCTTCGTTTTTGAATATTTTCTTCTTCCAGAATGGACTTTCTTCGTTTTTCAAGAATGGTTGAGGACTACGCCATTTTTTCTGTTTTGGAGAATTGAATCCTTCTTTTGGAATGAATTTTGCTAAAATCGTAGAATTCGTTCCGAATTTATTCAAGATTGGCAAGCCCAAAATATTGACATCTCCTTTGACTAAATGGAATTCTTCTTCTGACGTAATTCCGAATAATTCTACAATTGCTTTGAATTTCCCTTCAATCTCGAATTTTGTCTTTCCTAGGCCGATGCCTGAATAATCAACTTTGAATACTTCGGGACTGCCGATTTTCGTCCAAATCTCTTCATTAAGAATATTAATTTGGCTTGCCGAATCAACGATCATCTCGACTAATTTTTCATTCAATTTCAATTTTTGCGTGATCCATTTTTGTTTAATCAGAATAGAATTTGGATTCACGATGTCGGTAATACCACAAAAGGTTCCTGACGAATCTGGATCAATAGAAACATGATTAATCTGTGGTCTATTGAATCGGTTTAACCAACCTTTAGGCTTACGACAATCACGTCCGTAATGTCCAAAACGACCACAATTGAGGCACTGAATGTCTTTGAATTTGTTTTGGCTCTCTGAATAATCCGAATAATTGTTGAATCTCTGATTTCCCGAATTGTAGTTGAACTTCTTTTGGTACTTGTTTCTAATAAATTCATTTTCTGAATTATCTTTCATTTTCGAATTTTGAATCGGTTGAGCCTGAATAGGAATTTTACTAACATTATTTACTTCGAATGAATAATCAGGCTCAAATTTTACCTTTTCTTGAATATTCTCAAAAACCTTGGCTTCTGCCTTTGTTGCTAAATAACTGCGACATTCTTCCAATAACTGCTTGAATGTGCATTGATCCGAATTTGAATGTCGTTCGACGAATCGCAAACAAATTTGACGCAAATCATTGGCTTCTTCAGGAATGCCTGCAATGAAAATAAGAATTTTCGAATCTTCTACAGTTAAGGCCATTTCTGCCTTTTCACATTCCGAATTAACTAGGGTCCCAAAATCTAATACTTTCTCAACACAGGGACATCTTAACTTAATAACTTCGAATCGTTTTACTATTTTGGACCGAGGGTCACTGAATTCCTTTTCTAACTCTTGAATGAGAATATCGAATCTCATCGAATCTAACTTCTGGGGCATCATTTTCTGTGAAATCTTAGCATATTCACTACCCCCTAATTTGGCTACTAATAATCGGACTTTTACATTTTCGGCTAATGAATTACCTTCGTTCTCAAAGAATGATTTATGCTTCTCGAACCAGGAAGCGAATGTTTTGCCCTTTTCCAGATCAAACTCGAATTCTTGAATAACCGAATTTAACTTGCAGTACAGTTCAGCTGACTGTTCTTCTTCTGAATCTTTGGCTTTTGCTTTGCCGAATTCTTTCTTCATTTCCTTCATTTCTTCTTGTTGACCCGCTATGAAGTTCTGGGTTGACTTCAGAATTTCGTTTAGAATTTTTATTGCTTCTGTGTCCATTTAGGATCTAGAATATGCAATTAGAATTGAATAATATCCGAATAAGAATAATACCTTTTGAATCAGGTTCGAATACCCGACCGCGCCACTGTTATGTACGTGACTTGTATGTCAACGTACTAACAAGAATAACAAGATAAGACAGTATCTAACAACTGTGCTTTATCTACAATAATAATACAATAAGGGCGAACAATAGGAATATGGAATATGGCGCCGAATATGTTGGAGACAGAATAGAATAACAGAATAACACTGCGACAATAGACTCAGACCGCGACTGAATAATAGGAAGGCTTTTATACTAAGCCAATACCTAACACATGCCCTCCATAAAATGCCCAACATTCGCCGGCAGAGGCTCCATAACCTTTTCTCTAAATAAATTTTGATAATTATTTTTTGGAACAAAATCAAGGGACATTAATATTTCGGGTCTAAAAAATTGTAACTGCTATTGTATTATCTGCCTACACTTTTACTTTTCTTAATTTTTTATCATTTTTTAATAATAATTTATTAAAACCCGCATATTTGTATGATTAATTCAATAAATTTCTGGTTCCCTCGAAATAGGGTAAATTTTTATAAAAGCAGGATTCTAGACTTTTCCGGTTTGGCCATCAAAAAATTAAGAGAAATGAAGAAAAAAAAAGTAAAATAAAAAGTAAAAACAAATTGAAGGCATCGGACGGATAGGAAGCTCTCCCCAGTGGTCAACAAAAATTAAAAAAATACTTGAATGACAGTTCTCGGACTATAACTTGTAAACCAAAGTGGAATGCCAAAAAGTTTTTGTGTTCTAGACCTCTCATTATATTGAACAGTGCAACGAGTACTTAACACAGATCCACCTAAAAAATAAAAAATAATCTGATTAAAAGCTTTCAAAATTTACCAGAACTTTCTAAAGCATAATCAGGCATTCCAGTGTGATCAGCTTCAAATATACGAAGTTCTTTTTTAAGTAAATTGTGGACTTTTTCCAGCAAAGCATTTTCATCGAATTCTTTAATTATTTTCTAAAATTGATTAGGAATTATTGAAAAAAGGAGTGAGGGGCAAAATATTGTCCGAACCAAATACTTCCAACATCTCACTAAATTCGATTTATGTAGTAATATTAAGTCATCCTAATATTTTTAGTTTACGGCTGCTGGGTCTTATTGTTAGTTTAATACGAGAACACCTATGTCTAGAAATTTTATTTCAAAATTTGTTTCCTCCCAGCGAAATGGGGGGAATTTTCCGTCTAATGTGTGGACCAAGGATTGAGAGATCTTCCGCTTTTTAAAATTTTGAATTTTAAAAAGCGGAAGACGAAAGACGGGGGAAAATCTATCCACGGTGTGGACGGTATTTTGTTCGTATAGTATTTTGTCCCAAACACGATTAAAAATTTATCAAGAAAATTCCAACCTCATTTCTTCAACCAAAATTTCTTTTTTATAAAATTCTTCCCGAATTTTTTTCAAATATTTAATTTCATTTTCAATTTGTCTATAACGATTAGAAAAATAATTACGACAAAATTTATTTGATTCTTCGTGTTTTTGATTTTGTTTAGATTGTTGAGAGAATAAATAAATTGAATAAAGCAAAAATAAAAATATCAAAAAAGAGAAGAAATTTCTAAAAATAAAAATTGGAAAAAAATATTAAATTTTTAAACCTTTTAATTTTTTGATAATTTTGTTGCGAAAATATTTGTTGTTTTAGAATTGATGAATAAATTGCCAAATTAATTGAGTCCAAAATAAAATAATCAAAATTAGTTGAAAAATAATAATACAAAAATAAACCTTTTAGAATTAAAAAAATTTGGTATTTTTCCATTTTCCCTAGCCTCTTTTCATTAACTTATTTTAGTTTTTGCGGATTCCAATTTTAGGCAAAATTTTACAAAAAACGACGAAATATGAACAAAAATCTAAAATTAAGAGCCGGATCATAAAGTGCTCGGACCATCGTAAAGACACCATTTTTGGGCTTCACACTTCAAGGCATATCCGCATACAAAACATACATTTGCATGTTTTGGACGATTCTAGTTATTGAATCAGGATTAAATTTAGCTTATAAAATATATATAATGTGTATAAACTAAATTTGTCAGAAAAAAAGAAAGCAAAAAGGGGTAGAGATAACGGAAAAGTACAAAGAATATTAATTAAATTAGTTTCTAAAAAACCTCTCGTGTAGAAAAACTCAATAATTGACGAATACAATTGAAAAATTTGTGAAGATATTAAAACAAAAATATTTGACAAAATATTTTGTTTTTCAATTTGGCCAGGCGTAGAAGGGAATCTTCGACAAAGTCTTGGATGTATATATTCCCCACTTCCATTTGGTTTATACGAGTAAGTATAATCAGTTTCATAAGGACTTTAAAAAAATAAAAATTAATTCCTTATTTCAATTCAAAACCTTTGTAAAATTTCGTCAATTTTTTCTTTCGTAAGGCGAGATGCTGCTGTATTTTGAGTTGGTGTTGATGGAGAGAAACTTCTAAAAATTATTTTATAAAAATATTAAAATTAAATTACAATCGTCTGTAAGGGTTGGAAACATCCATTTTAATTAAAAAATTTAATAAAAATTTAGCCAAACATTTTATTGACTGAAAATTATTAAATACATTAATTTTAGGGTATAATTTCGGAATACTAAACAGAACGCAAATGGGTCAAACAATATGTCATTCGAAAGAGCTCGTCGAGTTGAGACGAATGGTGAAAAAATTTTCGTGCGGACTCATACAGGGGCTGAGATACAGGTCCCCGAAAATCGAAAAACCATAGGGGGGACCAAGCACTTTTTTGGGGTGCAAAATTCGAATATGCAAATAATAACTCATTCGAAAGAGCTCGTCGAGCTGAGTCGAATGACACCAAAATCAACGAAGTCCGACTTCATATGGCCGAGTTATAGACCCCCGAAATTTTAAAATTTTTGGGGTCAAAAAATTCGAATATGCAAATAATAGCTCATTAGAAAGGGCTCGACGAGCTGAGTTGAATGACACCAAAATCACCGTGATTGGACAAGATTAGACAAAGTTATGACCGTTTGTTAAAAGAAATGAAGGAAAAACCCCCCCAGCCCCCCCCCCCCTGGATACGCCCTTGTCGGACACTTAGGCAGTCTAGACCTCTCATTATATTGAACAGTACAACGAGTACTTAACACAGATCCACCTAAAAAATAAAAAATAATCTGACTAAAAGTTTCCAAATTTACCAGAACTTTCTAAAGCATAATCAGGCATTCCAGTGTGATCAGCTTCGAATATACGAAGTTCTCTTTTAAGTAAATTTCGGACTTTTTCCATTAAGGCATTCTCATCGAATTTTTTAATTATTTTCTAAAATTGATTAGAAATTATTAAAAAAGGGGGTGAGGGGCAAAATACTGTCCGACCAATTAAAATTAGCAAAAATAAATTAAATTTTTGCTAAATTTAATTTATTTATTCTCTCAACAAAATCAAAAACAAAATCAAAAACACGAAGAATCTGATAAATTTTGTTGTAATTATTTTTCTAATCGTTATAGACAAATTGAAAATGAAATTAAATATTTGAAAAAAATTCGGGAAGAATTTTATAAAAAGAAATTTTGGTTAAAGAAAATGAGGTTGGAATTTTCTTGATAAATTTTTAATCGTATTAGGGACAAAATGCCGTTCGGACAAAATACCGACCACACCATGGATGGATTTTCTTCCGCCTCCGTATTTTTATTTTCTTCCGTTTTCTGCTTTTTAAAATTCAAAATTTATATTCCGTGTCCACTCATCAGGGTGAAAATTCCGCCCATTCAGCTGGGAGGAAACAAATTTTAAAATAAAATTTCTGGGCAATAAAATTCTAAAGATACTAACATAAGATAGCAGAATATTGCTAAATCGAATTTAGTGTAAAGTTGGAGGTATTTGGTCGGACAGTATTTTGCCCCTCACCCCCTTTTTTAATAATTTCTAATCAATTTTAGAAAATAATTAAAAAATTCGATGAGAATGCCTTAATGGAAAAAGTCCGAAATTTACTTAAAAGAGAACTTCGTATATTCGAAGCTGATCACACTGGAATGCCTGATTATGCTTTAGAAAGTTCTGGTAAATTTGGAAACTTTTAGTCAGATTATTTTTTATTTTTAGGTGGATCTGTGTTAAGTACTCGTTGTACTGTTCAATATAATGAGAGGTCTAGACTGCCTAAGTGTCCGACAAGGGCGTATCCAGGGGGGGGGCTGGGGGGGTTTTTCCTTCATTTCTTTTAACAAACGGTCATAACTTTGTCTAATCTTGTCCAATCACGGTGATTTTGGTGTCATTCAACTCAGCTCGTCGAGCCCTTTCTAATGAGCTATTATTTGCATATTCGAATTTTTTGACCCCAAAAATTTTAAAATTTCGGGGGTCTATAACTCGGCCATATGAAGTCGGACTTCGTTGATTTTGGTGTCATTCGACTCAGCTCGACGAGCTCTTTCGAATGAGTTATTATTTGCATATTCGAATTTTGCACCCCAAAAAAGTGCTTGGTCCCCCCTATGGTTTTTCGATTTTCGGGGACCTGTATCTCAGCCCCTGTATGAGTCCGCACGAAAATTTTTTCACCATTCGTCTCAACTCGACGAGCTCTTTCGAATGACATATTGTTTGACCCATTTGCGTTCTGTTTAGTATTCCGAAATTATACCCTAAAATTAATGTATTTAATAATTTTCAGTCAATAAAATGTTTGGCTAAATTTTTATTAAATTTTTTAATTAAAATGGATGTTTCCAACCCTTACAGACGATTGTAATTTAATTTTAATATTTTTATAAAATAATTTTTAGAAGTTTCTCTCCATCAACACCAACTCAAAATACAGCAGCATCTCGCCTTACGAAAGAAAAAATTGACGAAATTTTACAAAGGTTTTGAATTGAAATAAGGAATTAATTTTTATTTTTTTAAAGTCCTTATGAAACTGATTATACTTACTCGTATAAACCAAATGGAAGTGGGGAATATATACATCCAAGACTTTGTCGAAGATTCCCTTCTACGCCTGGCCAAATTGAAAAACAAAATATTTTGTCAAATATTTTTGTTTTAATATCTTCACAAATTTTTCAATTGTATTCGTCAATTATTGAGTTTTTCTACACGAGAGGTTTTTTAGAAACTAATTTAATTAATATTCTTTGTACTTTTCCGTTATCTCTACCCCTTTTTGCTTTCTTTTTTTCTGACAAATTTAGTTTATACACATTATATATATTTTATAAGCTAAATTTAATCCTGATTCAATAACTAGAATCGTCCAAAACATGCAAATGTATGTTTTGTATGCGGATATGCCTTGAAGTGTGAAGCCCAAAAATGGTGTCTTTACGATGGTCCGAGCACTTTATGATCCGGCTCTTAATTTTAGATTTTTGTTCATATTTCGTCGTTTTTTGTAAAATTTTGCCTAAAATTGGAATCCGCAAAAACTAAAATAAGTTAATGAAAAGAGGCTAGGGAAAATGGAAAAATACCAAATTTTTTTAATTCTAAAAGGTTTATTTTTGTATTATTATTTTTCAACTAATTTTGATTATTTTATTTTGGACTCAATTAATTTGGCAATTTATTCATCAATTCTAAGACAACAAATATTTTCGCAACAAAATTATCAAAAAATTAAAAGGTTTAAAAATTTAATATTTTTTTCCAATTTTTATTTTTAGAAATTTCTTCTCTTTTTTGTTATTTTTATTTTTGCTAAATTTAATTTATTTATTCTCTCAACAAAATCAAAAACAAAATCAAAAACAGGAAGAATCTGATAAATTTTGTTGTAATTATTTTTCTAATCGTTATAGACAAATTGAAAATGAAATTAAATATTTGAAAAAAATTCGGGAAGAATTTTATAAAAAAGAAATTTTGGTTAAAGAAAATGAGGTTGGAATTTTCTTGATAAATTTTTAATCGTATTAGGGACAAAATGCCGTTCGGACAAAATACCGACCACACCATGGATGGATTTTCTTCCGCCTCCGTATTTTTATTTTCTTCCGTTTTCTGCTTTTTAAAATTCAAAATTTATATTCCGTGTCCACTCATCAGGGTGAAAATTCCGCCCATTCAGCTGGGAGGAAACAAATTTTAAAATAAAATTTCTGGGCAATAAAATTCTAAAGATACTAACATAAGATAGCAGAATATTGCTAAATCGAATTTAGTGTAAAGTTGGAGGTATTTGGTCGGACAGTATTTTGCCCCTCACCCCCTTTTTTAATAATTTCTAATCAATTTTAGAAAATAATTAAAAAATTCGATGAGAATGCCTTAATGGAAAAAGTCCGAAATTTACTTAAAAGAGAACTTCGTATATTCGAAGCTGATCACACTGGAATGCCTGATTATGCTTTAGAAAGTTCTGGTAAATTTGGAAACTTTTAGTCAGATTATTTTTTATTTTTTAGGTGGATCTGTGTTAAGTACTCGTTGTACTGTTCAATATAATGAGAGGTCTAGACTGCCTAAGTGTCCGACAAGGGCGTATCCAGGGGGGGGGGCTGGGGGGGTTTTTCCTTCATTTCTTTTAACAAACGGTCATAACTTTGTCTAATCTTGTCCAATCACGGTGATTTTGGTGTCATTCAACTCAGCTCGTCGAGCCCTTTCTAATGAGCTATTATTTGCATATTCGAATTTTTTGACCCCAAAAATTTTAAAATTTCGGGGGTCTATAACTCGGCCATATGAAGTCGGACTTCGTTGATTTTGGTGTCATTCGACTCAGCTCGATGAGCTCTTTCGAATGAGCTATTATTTGCATATTCGAATTTTGCACCCCAAAAAAGTGCTTGGTCCCCCCTATGGTTTTTCGATTTTCGAGGGCCTATATCTCAGCCCCTGTATGAGTCCGCACGAAAATTTTTTCACCATTCGTCTCAACTCGACGAGCTCTTTCGAATGACATATCGTTTGACCCATTTGCGTTCTGTTTAGTATTCCGAAATTTTTCCTAATTTTAGAAATTCTAACAAAATTTAGCCATAACTAGAATCTAAAAGAAAGAATTTTATTTACAGGAAATCTGAGCGTTCTGAGCTTTTTGAGCTATGACTAACTCTATCCAAAAATTTATTCTCAAATTTAACTGCATGTCCAGTTTTATGTCTAAATTAATGTTAGAAGCGCATTCTCAAGTCAAATTTTCAAATGGCATTTCGATGAATTGAGTATTTTTATTCTGCTAGACATTCTGAGAGATGAGATGTTTTGGTGCGGGACATTTTGAGGTGAGACGTTTTGTGAATTGGTCGAAACTTCCCTTTTGTCAATTATCGAAATTTTTAAAAAATTTGCACCATTTTTGTTAAAAAATTATTAAAAATGATGAACTGGCAAAATTGTTTAATAAATAGTTTATAATTTAAAAAATGACGAATAAATGGTTATATTATGATAATTTCTGTAAAATATTATACATTTTAGTAACACCATTAGAAAATATTACTATATCTAAAATTTGGTTAAGGAGCTCAAGACTGAGTCCCTAAGGAAACATTTACAAAAAAGAGAATTTATATTAATTAAAATTTATTACTTGAAATCTTAAAGTTTTATAAAGATACCCATAAACGTTTAAATGAGGGAATGTGAAAGTTTGGATTGACAGTTATTGAGGACTACCTTACATCAAATTTCAGCCCTACATATTTTGGGTAATCTTTCTAGATTTAGAAAGATTTCTAGTAAAAGATTAGCTACCGGACAAGAATAGAGTCTGTTAAAGTCGAAAACTAAGAAAGCTCGAAATACAAGCAAGTCTTGTCTACTCATTCAGAATTTCCAAAAAACATCGGGTATATCTTTATAATTTGAAATTTAAATAGATAATCAAAAAAATTTTTATCAACTCATTTAATCGTAACCGCGGAGTTTTTAAAAAATATCGCCTAGTTTATCTATTCTTTTTTAGTTTAATTTTTTAATTAAGTTTTATTATTTAATTCTAGAATATAATAATTTTACTAGGTAAAAATATTTACAGTAAAAAAATAATCAAAAAATTGGTTAGAAAACGAGTGTTACCATATTTACTCAAATAACACTCTAATTCAAATAATTACCCTCTCCAGCCAAAGGTTGAAAAGATAATTCCCCTTGTAAAAATAGTTATAATTAGCTTTTATAAAATAACTTCAAAAATACCTCGCCTCTATTTATCCCCTTACAGCGAAAGAATGAAACAATAATTACCCAGAGTAATTATTTGAGTAAATACGGTAACTTAAATTAATTTGTTAAATAATATCAATTTAAAAAAAAATTTATTTTTCTATATACATCATTGCACGAATTGCCGACAAATTGCACTATGAAATGCACGGCTTTAGGCCCTGTGGGGAGAAAAAAGAAAAGGGAAAGGCCAACTTTTATGACCAAATTATTAGTGATGGTCGGGAGTTAAAAAAAGCCGAGAGTCGAGACCGGGAATCGACCCCGAGACCGAGTCCCGACCCGAGACCGAGAGTCGAGAGCAAGAGTTTAGGAGGGATATAACTTGATATACCCCTATATATCCTTAATAATCCACACCTGGATTCGAACCCAGAGCTAACAAAATACCAAAGTGATTGAAGTCAGTCACACTAACCACTCAACCATCGACCAACAAAACAAAAATTAGAAAAAAAATAAATATTTCTTTCCCTTTTCCTTAAAAAATAAATGTTAAAGTACGCGAGGTACGAGTAAAATTCAAAAAATTTCCGTCATTAGGGGCGTAAATTTAGTCTCGTTTTCCGCGACTAAAACACCGAAACCGAGAGCTCAAAAAACCCGGAAATTTCCCGACTCGGGAACCGAGACCGGGAATCCCGACTATCACTACAAATTATTAATTAAAAATTTAAAAACTAAATTAAATACTATAGCATTATTTGCCCCATTTTACTTTTCACCTCCTTCCTTCGTTATTTTTGGATGGTATATATAGGTATTTTGGTTGGCCATGAAGCCTCCTTTTTCAGGAGGATATTGTATTAACCAAGATATGATGGATAATTCACTTTAAGAGGTTAAAACAGGAAAACTGGAAAAAAACACACGCGATTTCATCCCGGTCACTCCAAAAAACTATCGGATACAAATCTAGCTCCAGAATTTATTCTGAATTTTTAATGAAAATCAACCAGAATTCTTCCTTTTTGGCGCCAAAAATTTAAATTTTTGGAAAATTTATAAATTTTGTGTTAACTGACATACGAGGAAAATTCATACCAAAAAGTCGAAATCAAAAATCGAAGGGAAAAAATCAAAAGTTTATAAAAAACACGAAAATCAAAAGTCGAAAATCAAAACAGTTCTGATTAATGAAGCTGAGGTCGATGTCAGCCAAGTACAATTTACTAAACTTTTAGCTCTCAACTAATTTAGATCAATTATGTGCCTTTAATCACTTATAATTTTAGGATAAATGGAAAATGAAGGAGAATAAAGGAAAATAGGGGCAGATAATGCGATAATACTATAAAAAATATTTAAAGATTAACTCAAAATTATTTTTACCCATAAATAAAAAATTCCCTTTTAATTTAAAAAATTTAACTCGCCACTTATCCCCATAAAATCCAAAATTTCCACATATTTTTCGGCCATTTTCTCTAATTGTACCAGACGAAGCAGGACAACTGGCCACTTATCCATCAAACGCTCTTCCTCGGACTCACCTGCGGACAGATTACCTGTAGTTGCATGAAGCAACATACGGAAAAGTATTTGCCTCACTTCTCTCAAACCATCTTCTGGCTGCTTTAAAAATTTTTTACTTATTTTTTGATAACAAATTTATTCTCAAAATTCGGTAATTAGGTACTTTTCTGTTCTGCCACCTTCCCTTAAATTAATGCTAAAAATGTCTATATAGTGTAATAAAAAGTGCTGAATCGAACGGTACCACTCTTTTTTACGGAAATGCCTGTGGACTGAGATATAGGGCTCGAAATGATCAAAAACAAATTACCTATATTATATGATCATATTTATTTTTTAAGAAATTATATTTTAAACAATTTAAAAATCATGGGAGGAATGAATCGAGCCTGCTGGCATCTAAAATGCATACTAATGTAGGGTTTAACTTAAAAAAGAAAAGGTGAAAGCAGTACCCCGGTATCTCAATCGACGTAGTACCCGGAGCTAAACTTTTCTCTCTTTCACTTTAGTATATTTTAAATTTATTTATTATAAATTTAAATTTTTGAAAAATATTCTCAAAATAGTTATTTATATTATTATAAAATTTTTAAAGAATTTTTATTAATTCTTTGGTTTTTCCCCAATATTTTAAATTTCAAGTAATTACCTCAATTTTTAAAATTAACAGAATAGCCATCAAAGAAATCTGTTCATAAGTTAATTCCAACTCTTCAAGTTTCTGTTTAATAAAATAAAAATCTTCATTAAATTCTTTTTCCCCTTCCTTTTTATTTTTAAAATTTTTAATTTTTGGAGTCCAAATCCCCCTATTAATTTTAATTTTAAAAGTATTTTCCCCAAACTTCCCTTCAAAACTTTCCCCAATATTTAAAGCCATCAAGAAAAGCATAGCAGGTCGCCAATTATATTGAAAATTGGGTTGTGAAAAAATCTAAAATTTAAATTCTTTATTATTCTTTTTTGAATAAAATTTATATTTAGATTAAAAGAAAATTTTTAATTAGGGTTGTTGGCGACCGGTTTTAAAACCGGAATTTTTGAAATTTTTTGCCAAAAATTAACCGTTTTTAGAAAATTTTAAAAACCGAAAACAGGAAATTTGTGAAAATGAGTGATTTTATTTAAAATTCCCCCAAAATAAAACCGGTATTTGCCTAAAACTTAAAACCGAAAACCGGGCATCTAAAATTTGGATTAACCGAAAACCGGGGGTACCGGTTAATAACAACCCTATTTTTAATCTCAAAGAATATTTATAAAAATCGGATCCTTTGGAATTTTGATGTATTCAAATTCCCTTTCCCCTTGATCACAAAAAAATCTTGTGTCTAAAATTTTAGCCCAACATTTATAATCCATTTAGAATTATTTAAAATCTCTTTAAATAAAATTTAAGATAATTAATTTTTTCCAAATTATAAAAATATAAATATCGTATATGCTCAAATAATTATCCTGTCTAATTATATTTCTCGTTATAGCGAGTAATAAATCGAGAAGGAGTAACTATTTGAGAGGTATATACAGATAAATAAACTCGCCTGGGAGGGCGAGAGAGAGTTAAACCCTCGAAATTGTGCCTTTTGAACGCGGGCTAACCTTCCCATCAACTGTTTCCTTGTCCTTTAAAAAAATTAAATTTTAAGAGTTTATCAGAGATTACATAACGAGTGGATTCAAGATTATAATTATTCTAATACCTATTCTTTTCAATCAACCCACGCTTCGCGCGCCTCTGCACCTCGTCCAAAACCACTATAAAATTTTAATTAATTTATTAAAGCAATTTGTATTTAATATACTACTATATAATATACAGTAGATTTTCTAAATTGGGCCTCTACCAAGCGGTTTAGAAAAAAGCTCTCGATGAGCGTATGTATCTTTTTCCGCACGGACTGCTCAAGTCTAATCATTCATTGAAAATATTTGGTGTTTATTTTACATTTATAAGGTTATAACTTTTTAATGAGTGATCAGTTATACCGCAAATATATTGACGAAAATCACATAAAAAATCCCGAGTGATATAAGATAAACATAGAAAGTCTAAAAAAGATATACTAGTCATTCAAAACTAGCCCGATCCAAAAAAATCTTCTGGTACTTCTTAAAAAATAAATCCCTTTAAATAATTTATGTATTCTAAAATCCAAACATTGAGGATCCATCCCAACTTGTAAACATTTTTCAAGTCGGCATTTTTGACAGGCATTTCTGGTGCTTTTACTAATAGGGCAAGGACATTGTTGATTAGGGAGCTGATTTTTGCAGACAAAACGAGAATGCTCTTTTTGATAAAAACGGCGAAAAAATCCCTTACATCCCTCAAAAGTAATTGCACTTGAATAAAATTCAATTAAACAAAATTATAAGGAGGGGGGGGGGGGAAGATTATTTTAAATTTAAACTATGTAATTTTGATAATTTTTGCCAAAAATTAACAGGTTTAAATTGAAATTTATAAACCAAAAACAAAAATTCTTTTTTTTTAAATTTATTTATTAATTTTCTGTTATACATAATTAATCAAAAATTCAAAACTTAAAATTTCTTAATTAGAATTAAAAATAATTCAATAAATATAATAAGAGTAATAATTTTTGTATAAAATGTTTTTATTTAAGTTAAAATTTTAAAAAATATTTAAATTAATTTTTACTTATAAAATTATTATTTGATAATTCAAACCGATAGTGCAGGCCTGTAGCCAAATCACTACACACCTCACATTTCTGCCCATTTTTCAAATAACTTGGAACGTATGGTAATTCTGAAATATATTTTAATTTATTTAATTTATTCAATTTTCTATAAAATATTTTCAAAAGTTTTTTTATTAGTTTTAATTAAGCCCGGACCTAAACCAGATTTCTAAGAAAAATCTCGGGTTTTGGATCGATATCTTTCGGGATATCAATCTAGATTTAGGTCGATTATCAAGGGATATCTTATTAATCCCTCCCATGATTTTCTTTATCTCCCTAAGGATAAATTAAATATTTTAAAAATATCGGAAGTTTTTTGAGATTCTCGTACGGCAAAAATGTCTGTTCTATGAGATTTCCGAGAATCGAATATCAATCTCTCGCTTGAACTTCGCAGTCCGGCTCAAATTTTGAATTATTAACATTTATTTTTTTTAATTTTTTAAAAATAATTATTATTTTGCTTTTAAATTTTAATTAATATATTCCAAATTAAAATAAATACCGTATATTATCTGAAATAAACCCCCTTTAAAATAAGCCCCCTCTAGAAGTCGATCGAAAAAACAAGCCCTGTGTCTAATTTTAGAGAATATGGTAATAAAATTTAGTTATTCTTTGAAAATTCTCGCTTTTTTGTAAAGATTTGAAAAATGAATTGAGAAAGAAGAAAAAATTAAAGAAAACGAGCATGGTGAATATAAGGAGGAGGAGTAGATTGATAAAATGAAAAAAATTTAAAGTTCGAAAAAATTTTTGAATCTAAATTAAAAAAAGTTTTTTAAGATATGTATTTTAAAACGTAATTTGCAGAGTTTTTGTAAAAATAGCCAGATAATTTATTTAAATAATTTTTTAAAATTATTATATTTAGGAAAGCAGCTCTGTTTCAGCTAGTGCAAAAGGTTAATCAGCGGCTGGGTGCGAACCAGCATCTTCAGTAGACCGGCTGATAAGTTATCCATTACATCACGCCGCCTACTGCGAAGCATTAGAAATTAAATAGCTGCATTATATTCTTTACTTAAAAGTATGTAGGTTTTTGGAGAATCTTCAAATAGAAAATCATCGGTTCTTTGGTTCGGTTCGATTTCGAATATGCTACTCAACTTATATGTAAAGCAACTTCTATATAGTGTATTTTACTATTGCCTATTTTAGCTTTTCTGCGGATTTTACGGATTCTTCTTTATAAATAGATTAATAAAGAATCAAACTTGTTAAATTTAATAAAAAATAAATTATAGGCACAATACTAATTATTAAAAATCAATTTTTTATAAAAATTTTTATTTAAAGAATTTAAAAGATATCAAAGTATAGAGAACTTATAATAAATAATAGTAACCCTGTTTTGAGAATCAGTTCATATCAAACCCAAAAATTTACACAAAAATTTAAATTTGTAAAATATGCCGAACCAAACTTATACACCCAAAACTTTTAAAATACCTAACAAAAAAAAACTCAAATTTTACATTATAAGTAGAAATTTTTAGGCACTAAAAAGTTAAAAATATAAACTGCTCAAATAGGCCCTAAAATCAACAAAAAAGCTAAAATAGGCAATAGTAAAATACACTAGATATGCACTAAATAGACTAAAATCTATCAAAAAAGTTTAATCCAAGCAATAAAATATTAAAATTAATTACGACGATCTAAATTACAAAAAATCAATTTATAGTAATTAAATATATTGTTTTCAAAAATCTAATTTGAATAAATAATTGAGAAAAAAATATTTTTGCACTAAAAATCCTAAAAAAAATCTCCAAATATGTAGGCTGAAAAAGGCATAATTGGGCATTTTTTGTAGGCAATTTTAGGCAGCGATAAAATTAGTTTGAAAGCAACTTTAATCAAAATAACACCTGATTTGGAAATTTAGAATAACCTATCTAGGAAAAAGACAAGCATTTGCCTAAAAATGGTAGCTCTAAATGTGATATAAAAATACAAAAAAATATAAACACAAAATTTTAATTTTCTAGGTTTATTCTAGGTTTATAAGCCTTTTTTCTAGGCTTATAAAATACTTATAAAATACATTTCAACCCAATGATATTCAAGAGGCTCTAAAATGAGAAATACAAAACTTTAAAACCTTCGTTTGCTTAATTATAAAGGAGAGAGAGAACGATTAGAATATTTTGCACCTAACACAACTTCTTGTAAAAAAACCTAATAAGTATTATCATGAACTAAAAATTTCTTTTAAATTTCTAGATAAATAAACAGTCGATCCTTTTCTATCTACCCAAAAATAATTAAAAAATAATTAATAAAAAATCTAAATGAATAAAAATATTCTAAATAAGTAAAAATAGTTTGCATTATAAAAATTAAAAAAACGTGCCAGTCAATGTTAAAGTTAATATTCGAGTTTTTTAAATTTATTTTTCCTCTAATTTATGTATTTTAAAATAATTTCTTATAGTTTTTGAATTTTTATTACAGTATTAAAAAAGGGAGGAGATGAGTGAAAATAAACGGATATTGATGAGAATATTGAAATAAATGGATATTTTATTAAAAAAAAAGAAAACTTTTCGAGTTTTATATACTGTATTTATTCTGATAGAATGGCAGACAGTCTATTTTTTAATACCCCAAAAAATGTCATTTAACTGGCGAGCTTAGAATAAATACGGTACTTTAAATTACTAAATTTAAGTTTGATATTATTAATGTAGAAAAGATTTTTGAATTAAAAATTTTGAAAATTTTTTTAAAACATAATTTGTATTAAAAATAATAAGAATATAATATTATTAAACTTAAAAAGATTAGCCGAATATTTTTAGGGGTACTATTGTAAAAGTTACAAAAATTTTTTATTTTTTATTATATATATAGATAAAAATCATTTAAAAATAAAATAAAATTGTATTTTTAAATAAAATAAATATTTTTATTAAATTATATTAAATATTTTACCTCTGGAACGGATTCTTCGGCGTACTCTTGGAGGTGGTGTCATTTATTTAATAAATTAAAAATAAAGAAAATTAAAAATTAATTAAAATTTATAACTAAAAATTAAAAAATAAAAATATACTAATGAAAAAATAATTTATGAAAAATATATAAAATAATAATTAGATTTCGATAATTTTAAATTGCTGGGCCCAGTATCAGGATTTTTCTTTTAAGCTGAATCTGGGAGGCTAAAAGTTAGAAAATCTGGATTCTTGGCCTTCCAAAATTCTCAAAATTTTTGCCTACGGCGCTGAAAAAAGAAGAAATTTGAACTCTTGATTTCTAAAATTAGAGGGATGTAATGGGATTTGGACGGATATGGGGGAAATCATTGGAATATATTATAATAAATTAAATATATTAAAAATATATTAAATCATTGGATATCTTATTACAAATAAATAAAATAATAAATATTTTATGAAAAATAAAAAAGAAATTGAATAAAATTATTATTGTTACAAATTACCTAATATATAATTTATATAAAAATTCGATCAAAACTAAAAAAATTTATTTTAATTATTCAAATAATCTCAAAAAAATTAAAAACGAGAATGAGAATGCCAAAAAGGACCCTAAAAGATAAAGAATAAAAAATATTTGAGAAGAATGGGAGGATGCTCTCCACATACAATATCCTCATTCCTCTTTTTCCTTTCAGATTATGCAATAACAATGACCTCAGCTTCTGCTTTTTTTGTTTTTCCTCTTCTTCAAATTTGATGGGCGAGAGTAAATTTTTTAGAGAAAAACAATTCGTCCCATTTTTTGGCTTGTTTTTCCGATGCCATTTTTTCCTTTATAACGAGAGGGGATGAACGAGAGAAGATGACCTCATATTTAAATAAATGCCAAAAATGTCCCCGTCGAGAGTAAAAATTATTATGGAAAATAAAATTTAAAAAATGAACAATAATAAACAATTATTTTAGCTAGGGTTTCTTTTAAATAAATCAAAACTAGATGGGTATCTGTATAATTTTTATAAGTTAATAATTCATATAATTAATAAAATAATTAAAATAGAATTGAATAATTAAAATAATTAAATAATTAAAATATAATTAAAATATATTAAAATTAATTAAAATAGAATTTATATAATTTAAGCATAATTTAAGCATTAATGGGTATTAGTTGAGGTGAAACTTGCTTTATATTTTTCTTCAATTTTCAAAATTTACTTAAAATAATTTGCTTATTAATTAAATATTTTTAAAATTTTGTTATGTACTGTAGAATATTTTAGCTCTACTATGTGAGAGATGAGAGGAGATAGAGGTATTAGTAAATTATAATAAAGTTAGGCATACAAGCACAAATGCTTCGCACCCGAAAAAATATTTTATTTTTTGATTAAATATTTTTTATAAAATATTATGTAGTACATAGTAATTTGTTATTTTAGAAATTATGAAATATTTATTTATTAATAATATAGTAACTTTTTTTTCAATTTAAATCTCTCTGTAATAATTTAATTTTTTAAAATAAATGTAGAATACACGTTTATTGGTTTTCAATTAAATTTTTTTTTAAATTTATTCTTTATAAAATAAATGACGTTATATTTTTATTTTTAAATATTTTTCTATTTGAATTAATTACATAAAAGAAATTTTATAAGAAACAAAAGTTTATTTTTTTAATTTTACATCAAACTGAAAATGTAAAAAATTAATTACAACAATAAAACAATGTATGGTTAAAATTAGAATTTATTTTTCTTTTTTAAACCGAAATTCCCCCAGATTAGGGGCTTTTTTAACGAACAATTTGTATAGATGAAAATTTTTGTGTTAAATTTCAGTACAATTTAATTTAATATAGTAGATTAAATACAGTACTGCACAAAAGTATAAGAACACTTTTAAAAAGCTTATAACTTGGGACATGCTTGACCAAATTTTTTCAAATTTTGAGTAAATATGTGGATTATAAAGAGAAATACGATTATTTAATTAAAATTTTAAATTTTTAAAAACATCTCGTCAAAACTTAAAATTATTAAAATGGTGCGATTTTTTTACTGCACAAAAGTATAAGAACACCTAGTTTTTGACAGCTTCAAACATTAGGAAAAATCTACAAAAATTTGAGCGAGCATATCTATTGATACTAAGAAAAAATAAAAAAGAATTAGACCCATATCTCACTTCAGTCTCGAGATCCAGATACATCGAAAATCAACGTAAATCGGGGGTAAGGCGAATTAAAAAATATTTTCGACCCCTTATGGTTTGTTTTAAATTTTCATTTTGGACTCATTCGAAAGCCCTTAAAATTTGCTACAAGATAGCTTTAGTCCAATTTTTCAGAAAAAATATTTCGATTGGTTATTAAGAGTTAAATTTTCATGTCTCCAAAAACGCGCAAATACCCCATAAAATTAGCTCCGTAAGATTAACGTCCTGTATATTTCTATTGAATTTGTTCTGAGATATATGAGTATTGCTATCTTGTAGCAAATTTTAAGGGCTTTCGAATGAGTCCAAAATGAAAATTTAAAACAAACCATAAGGAGTCGAAAATATTTTTTAATTCGCCTTACCCCCGATTTACGTTGATTTTCGATGTATCTGGATCTCGAGACTGAAGTGAGATATGGGTCTAATTCTTTTTTATTTTTTCTTAGTATCAATAGATATGCTCGCTCAAATTTTTGTAGATTTTTCCTAATGTTTGAAGCTGTCAAAAACTAGGTGTTCTTATACTTTTGTGCAGTAAAAAAATCGCACCATTTTAATAATTTTAAGTTTTGACGAGATGTTTTTAAAAATTTAAAATTTTAATTAAATAATCGTATTTCTCTTTATAATCCACATATTTACTCAAAATTTGAAAAAAATTTGGTCAAGTATGTCCCAAGTTATAAGCTTTTTAAAAGTGTTCTTATACTTTTGTGCAGTACTGTATATCCTACTTTTTTATTTATAAATAATAAAATTCTAATCAATTTCTATAATTAAATATCAATATAAAAATTTTATGGTTAAATTGGCAATAACGGTTTTTAATAATAAAATTTATAAAATTTTATTTTTTGGACTAAAAAGATTATTAAATTTGAACGGCCCCTATTTTGGTTTGGATAAATAAAAAAGAATATATTCATCAATTTTTAGTAAAATTAACTTAAATTTTAATTGAATGCTTGTGGTGATTTCGAAAATAAAAAATTGAGTGTATATATTTGTTTAGCTTCTTTTTTGGATGAATTACTTTGTGATTAAAAAAGCTTTTTTAATCTTTTTTGTACTCGTGTTTAATTAAATAATAACGAATAGGTATAATTTTTTTCATTTAGTAAGTCTTTGAAGTATTAATAGAATTTAGTGGAGGTTTTTAGAAAAATAAAAAGAATATTTATTTTATTTGTTTAGCTTATGCTTAATCCTTTTTTAAATGAATTATTCTGATTCACAAATTTATTAATTTTCTCATTCTTTATTAAATTTTAATTAAATTTTACAATAATCTACAATAATATTCTCTAAATTATGAATAAGACAAATTTAAATGCAAAACTTCTTTGTTGTGAAATTTGTGGAAAACAAAGTGAAAGCAGAAATTATAATGTTATTAGTTGTCCAAGTAATTTTTTTTCAATTTTAATTTGTGTGAAGAATATTTGACTCTTTTTTCTGAGATTATTTTGCATGTTTTGTTTTTAACTAAAATAATTTAAATTAAATTTAAATTTAATTATCTTTTTTACGAAGGCTGCAAGCAATTTTTTCGCCGTACAGTTTTATATCAAAAAGTTCTAAATTGTAAACGAAATAAAAAGTGTGATATAATAAATGGTTGGTGTTCTTATATTAATTAAAATAATAAAATAGGCACTGGAATTGGTTAATGTATTGCGAACCCAATTTACCGCTGAGCTATTATATAATTTCGTACAAAATTAACGAATCCGGGAAGCCCTAGATGGGATGATAAAGTTCAACGGGCCAAATCAAAACTAACTAGGATAATTTCGAAAAATGTTATATAGTACATTGGGGGTGTACCGTTTGGTACTATGCGTTTTCCCTCTCATTTTCCTTCTCTTTTTTTTTGCAAAATTCTGACATATTTCTAGGGTGGTTGAAATATGGGTACATACTAGGGTAGCTCACGGACGGTTAACCGAACCGGAACCGGAACCGTTAACCGGTGTTTTTGGCGAATTAACCGGAACCGAAAACCGGGGGTCGAAAACCGGCGATAACCGAAAACCGGTGACCAAAACCGCCCGGTTTCGGTTTTAAAGATACACCCCTAAAGATGGAATTTTTTGTGATTTTTAGGACATTTTAGCTCCCAAAATATTGTTCGCCAAATTATTTCCTTCCTTTTCTTTTTCGATAAATATAATTTATTTCAGCTTTATTACTTGATATGTGTGGTTAAGTGGTTTAGTTGATGAACTTTACTCGATAAAGGTCCTTTTAAATATGGTTGCCTTTTTCGAGTCGGACCGACGGTCGGTTCATTTTTTTCCTGCGGCGCAAAAAATGAAAAAATCTGGCTTAAGTATCTTCCAAAATTCACAAAATTTTCGCCTGCGGCGCAAAAAAGAAGATTTTTGAATTAAGGATCTTCCAAAATTCTCAAAATTTTCGCCTGCGGCGCAAAAAAGAAGATTTTTGAATTAAGGATCTTCCAAAATTCTCAAAATTTTCGCCTGCGGCGCAAAAAAGAAGATTTTTGAATTAAGGATCTTCCAAAATTCTCAAAATTTTCGCCTGCGGCGCAAAAAAGAAGATTTTTGAATTAAGGATCTTCCAAAATTCTCAAAATTTTCGCCTGCGGCGCAAAAAAGAAGATTTTTGAATTAAGGATCTTCCAGAATTCTCAAAATTTTCGCCTGCGGCGCAAAAAGCGAGTTATATTGGGAGAGTGATGGATCATCAGCTCTTATTCACCCAAATTTCCCTTAATCCAGCTTAATTCCCCGATATTAAGCCAAGAGTTTATAAGCCCGGAGCCAAGATTTCTGAAACTCTGGAGCCAAGAGTTTATAAGCCCGGAGCCAAGATTCTGAAAGCCCGGAGCCAAGACTTTTTAAGCCCGGAGCCGGAGCCAACAAATGGCAAATACCCAGCACTGCTCCTAATATTCAAAATCAGCCAACTTTATCTCGCCATATACCCTTTAATTCCTCGAATTGTTGAAATTCGTAGATTATTCAGCTCCTAGTTTATAGAATATCTATTTAAAAGCGTTAGAATGTGACAACATCTTAATGGGATATTCTGGATGAAAATTTGTCCAAAAACCGGTTTCGGTTAACCGAAAACCGGGGGTCAGTCAAAAACCGAAACCGAAAACCGGGGGTCGAAAACCGGTCAAAACCGAAAACCGGGGGTACCGGTTAATAACCGTCCGTGAGCTACCCTAGTACATACGGATCTGAGGCATATCCTCATCTCCGCAAATGTTTGACTTGGATATCGGATCAGGGTTCCGGGAATTTTCAGGATCTGCTACCCAACAAATCACCCATAATCCGATTTGTAAAAATAATATGCTGTTAAGCGTTTTTTGTTTCTTCATGTAAAATAAAAAGAACTAAAAAATCTGGGGAGATACATAGACACAAGTAAAAACGTTACGAGGAACCTTCTATATTATTAATTTACTGAAAATCTCTAAATTAATATTTTTAAAAATTAAATTAATTAATATTCTCTAATTAATATTTTTTTATTATAATCTCTAAATTAATATTTTTAATCAGGTGATAAATGTAGAAGTTGTCGTTTTGATAAATGTTTGGTTGAAGGAATGGATCCTTTAATGATTAAAATTGATGATATGAATAGCCGAAATGAGTTTATTGAAATGCTAGAAAAACGTCGAAATAAATTACAGGAACCAAGCATGAAAAACTTTTATATTCAAGAAGATCAAAAACCAAATTGTATTAAAAATAACAAAAATTTCAACCAATATCAGCAGTCCTCAGGTAATCAAAATAACTGTATAAGCAATGAATTATACTCTAATAGCACAACAATTGGTAGGATTTTTAGATATAAGGGCTCACACTATTCGGTAAGCCCTGGACTATGAAATGGCACAAAAGTGGAATACTAGGGCGAAAATTTTGGGAATTTTTGTAGTTTCAAGATTTGAGACTATTTAAAAGCAATTTCCGTAATTTAGATTCAACAGAAATCTTATGTTTAATGATGTTTTAATTAATTTTAATTTTCAATTTTAACTTTCTTATCTTTATTCATATTGATAAGCTTTTAATTTTTTTTTGTTTCAGGTTATTAGTGCTTGTGATTTAATAAGAGTTTGATATTGAAAAAACGCCCATGCTCTTGAGAAGCACAGTAAACGATGATTTATTATTTGTTTAATCTACATATTAAATTTTTTTATTTTATAATATCCTTTTACATGTATTTCAATTATGTGTGATTACTCATGCAATAAAATAAAGTTAAAATTTCAAAGTTATTTAAATAATAATTTGTTAAATAAGTATATACATTAATTGAAAATTAATTTAATTTTAAATAAAATATGAAAATTAGTTTTTCTTCTTTCACCTACCTATCAGGGATGGGACGGGTTACCCGAAACCCGAAACCCGGACTTTTTTTCGACCCGAAACCCGACCCGGGAAATTTTTGAAAATCCGACCCGAAACCCGACATTTTTCATGAAATTTTATTACATAAAGGGAAGGTTTTCGGCTCTTTGGCCTTCCAAAATCCGCAAAATTTTCGCCTGCGGCGCTGAAAATGGAAGAAATCTGGCTCTTTGGCCTTCCAAAATCCGCAAAATTTTCGCCTGCGGCGCTGAAAATGGAAGAAATCTGGCTTCTTGGCCTTCCAAAATTCTCAAAATTTTCGCCTGCGGCGCTGATAAAGGGGGAAATCTTATTGTTTACAACGAAGAAATGTTGCAGAATTTGCACACGATATTTTAGGATCAAGAGGGTTTGTGTAGGTATCTGTGGGAGGTATCAGGGATGGATCCGCTTCCGCGTTCTGCCTTCATCAGAATTCCGCTTTTTTAGCCTTCCGCTTCAGCCTTCCGCTTTTTAAATTTATTCCCCTTTCTTTTAAATTTATTCCACTTTTTCCATGGGATTTTTTACCATAAAAAGAATTCTGGATTCATGGCCTTCCAGAATTTGCAAAATTTTTGCCTGCGGCGCCAAAAAAGTAAGAAAACTGTCAACGAATAATTTTGCTGCGATGTCGAGGGATCAAGAGTGGATGAAGAGGGATATCGGGAAATTTTCTGGGATTAATGTGGATTTGTAGAGATATTGGAGGGTATAGAGGTGTATCTGGAATTTCAAGGGATTTGTGGAAGGGAATGCCTTGGGGCCTTGCCTTTGTTCAAGGTATTACTCCTAATCCATCCCCTGATATTACTCTTAATCCATCCAAATCCATTTAATCCCTGTCTCTTATTATATCACTCTTATATATTAGCTTATTAATCCCGCAAATCACTAATATCCCCAGCCTTTCGGAAAAATTTGGCTTCATGTTCAAATTTTTAACTGACCCGACCCGAAACCCGACCCGAGACCCGAAACCCGGACTTTTTTTCGACCCGAAACCCGAAACCCGATCCGAAGAAAATTTTGAAAACCCGACCCGAAACCCGACCCGACTTTTTTCTCAACCCGTCCCATCCCTGCTACCTATATTAAATAATTCTAAAGGATATTATCAAATTTTTCTCTGTTTTGATTTTAAATTTATATTTTTTTTATTCCTGTCCACAAATCTAGATTATCTTTCTGTCGATTATTTATCATATTTTTTATTAATTAATTTAAATAATTTATTAGAAATTAAAATGTTTTTATTTATATCCAGTAAAGAATTAAATGTTTTATTCGCAAAATATTGTTCATCGAGATTTTACTTTATATGTATAATTTTGTTTTATAAGATACATTAAACATATTTATATTAAAATAAACTATATATTTTCAATAAATTAATATAATTTTTTTTTAAAGTTTTTATTGGAAAATATAACATTGCATTCGGTTGTCAAATATGTGATTTGTTAATTGTTGGGATTGTCAGTAATTTTAATCTTCTTAATTATTTTTCAATATTTATTTAATTTTTCAATATTTAAAAATTATATATTTAGGTTTATTTATTTCAATTTTTTCATTTATATCTTTTTTATTAATTTATCAGCATAGATAAACTACCGCATAATTTACTATATTAATCATTAAAGTTATTAAATTCTCTGCCAATTGTTACATGAAAGACCTTTAATCATATATAATTTATTTATTTAAAAAAAAGATTGTAACAGATTTATTAATTCTATAAATTTTTATTTTAAATTTAATCTCATTAACACATAAAAATTTAATTATTAATTTATTCATTTGGAAAATTATTATTATTTTTTCATTCGGAAATTAATAGTAAATTCACTAGCGTCATCTCCTTTAGAATAGTTTTGGTAACAATTGAAGCAACTTTTTTATAATTAAACACTTTTTAAATTTAATTTTATTTGAATTAAATGGTTTAATTATTACTCATAAAATAAATCATTTTTATAATTATATAACATTTTATCATTTAATCATTATTTAATTTATTAAAAAGGAATAAATAATTTAATTTTAAAATAATAAATTTTCAGTAGATTAAAAATATAAATCAATTTATAAATCATAATCTTCAAATTTAATAAATGTTTTCATAAAAAATGGGATCAATGTCTTCAAAATTCAGTTGCATTTTATATTTATAATTTATCATTTTGTTTATTTTTAAAAAATACCTTTCTAAATAAAGATTCGTTATCAATTTAGGTTAAACTTAACAGTAGTTATTCTATTAATTAAATGTTTTCTCGCCTTCATTATTAATGGAGTTGCATATTAGGTATTTGAAGTAAATTGGGGCTGTAAAATTTTGTAAATTTATTTTTTAGTTATTTGTGAGGCAACTACATGTGTATAGAGTCGTTTCGTTTTTACGCATTATTTAAATTTCAAATTTCATTGTTAATACTTTAAAGAATTAAATATTAAAATAATTATTGTAAAATTTAATTTAAAAGTAGAGTCATTTTAATTAATTTATTTTAATATTCAATTAATAACACAAATTTTTTGGTCAATTTTGTTTAATTAATTTAATATATAGCTTCTGCAATTTAAGTAAATCGCTATAAAAAATTTTTTTTATTCTAATACAGTAGCAACTTTATTTAAAACCTTTATTATTAATTTTATGTTCTATTGTATATTTAGATAATTATCTAATTTTTTAATTATTAATATTTCAATTATAAAGTCATGATATTTCGTGTTTGTGTGATTGTAGCAGTTGTATAATTACAATTAATATTTAATTTATATTATTATTTTTTGATATAAATATAAATTTTATTTTAACTTGAAATACAAGCTTAGAAATTTAAAAATATACTATTAAGTATTTAAAATATCTTTTAATATTTATAAGTTATTAATTTTTGCTCACAAAACAACTTATGTATTTTGTAATGCTTGAATTTAATTCTATAATTTTATATCATCGTTTTAAAAAATATTTTTAAAAAATATTAATTTGAGTTTGAATTTATATGTATGAAATTAATTTTTATATCATTTCATAATTAATTATTAATTACTGTCATGCAACTGAATCTCGTTAATTAATTTATTGAAAATAAATTATCTTTGATAAAATTATAATCCATAATTTAATTATTCTATAATTCCATTTTTTAAAAATTACACTTTAAATAATAATGATAATAAGTAATCAACATATTCATATTAAAATATTATAAATTATATGAAAACAAATTTAATTTTTAAATTTTATCTTTTCTCTATTTTTGGCATATTTAACCCCCAAAGCTTCGAAACAACTCACAAAAGCCAAGTTTTAATAAATTTAATACGCGGTCTTAAATAAATACTTTTTAAAAAATAAATTGTTATTTTAAAGAATGTATGTAGTTGTTCAGTCATTTAAATTTTTGAAAAATAACAGTAAGGTTACTTTGGGATTAATGAAGTGTTGTCCAAAAATTGAAGTGTTGTAGTGTTGTGTTGTCCAAAAGCAAATACGTTTTATATGTAACAATTTAAATAGAATATTTTTTTAATATTTTAAATTCAAACATTAAAAATTATTTTTATATATTTTTTATTAATTTAAAATTCGATTAAGTACAAAATATTGTTTCATTCTTCTCGCTAGTTTTAATGCAAAGTAGTTATATGGTTAGTATTTCTGTAGAAAACAAGCTTTATTAAAAACAAGCTTTATTTTATTTTATAATAGACTATATTATTTTTATAATTTGTTTTAAAAAATAATTTTAAATTAATTTACAATGCTTTTTGGTTGATCTCTAAAATATTCTCTAAAAATATTTTATTTCAAATAATATTAATTTTATTATAGCACAATATTTATACTTTATTTAAAAATTTAATAATAAAAAATTTGCTATATTTAATAATTTTTATTTTTTTCTTATGAGTATAGTAAAGCAGATGGGTAAAGCAGCTTATCTCTCTCCCCTTTAGCTAGTGCAAAAGGTTATTCGTCGGCTGGGAGCGAACCAGCATCTTCATATGTTTAATTGTTAAAATAAATTTAATTATTAGAAAATTTATTCAAACTATAAAATTAAATTCAGAATTTTTTTATTAAACTATTTATTAAAAAATTAAATCATTTGCAAAATTAAATTAAAGTTGTTTAGAATTTAGCGATGATAAAGAAGAAAAATTCGGCAAAATTGTTAAATAATTATTCATTTTATTTTAAAATTTAATAATTCTAAAAAATATTAAATTCAAAAAAATATTAAATTCAAATAAATAGTAAAGCAGCTTATCTCTCACAGTATTTTAATATTTTATATTATAACTTTTATTTTCAGTATAAAACAAGAATTTATTTAATATTTTCTTAAATGTTCTTTTCTTTTTATCTTTTCACGTTTGTTATTTATTATAATAAAAATCATTATTATTCGTAATAATTTAAATGCATGATAATTATAATTTAATAATTAATGTTTAGCTAATTACATAGTTCTTTACCTACGCTCTTTTAATTTTTTTAAAATATTTTACACCTAATTTTGAATATTTATAATTTTATTAATATTGTTGTATTTAGTTGAGTTCGTTGGTATTTTAAAATATGTATATATAAGTACTAATATAATGTCGACTCAACTATATAATTATGAATCAGAGTCCACTCTTACATACTTTTATTTTGCAACTTTTTACATTTTAAAGATTAAAAAGATGTTCTAGAATCTTCTGATGTTATAAGTACTAATATAATTAGTAATTGTTATAATTTTATAATTAATTTTTCTAGTTTTTAATTAAATAATTATAATTTACCTAATTAATCTTTTTAAAGAAAAAAGAAAAAGAATTCTCATGTATATTACCATTTTTTCATCATAATTTATATTAAATTTAAATCCTTATCAATTTAAAATCTATATCTAATACACATACATTTCTCAGTTGTTCCGACCAGAAGATTGATAGATTTCTTATCTCCTTGATTACTTAATCTATTTAATTTACTATTATTACATTATTTTTTATAAATTTTTATTTATTATTGTTATTGTATTATTCTATTAAAATCTATTCATATAGAAAATTACTAATTTTTTGTTCTTCACAATAATTTATAAATTACAGAAATTTATTATAGTACGGAATTTTTAAAATATTAGTGGTTTCAATTAGTTCGATATTAGTGGTTTCAATATTAGTTTTTTTTCAATTTTACTTAGGCTATATTTTCAAGTTTATGGCGAGATATAATATAGCTCATTGACAAAGTCTATTAATTAAAATATAATTTGAAATAATTAAATATTTTAATTATTTAACAAAATAGTTTATTTCAGTTTTATTAATATAATTAAAAAAAACTAATTATTATTAACCTATTTTAATTATTGTCCATTTTCGGATTAAATTTGAATTGTTTTTAAATTTATTATAAAATTAATGTTTTAATAAAAAATGAAATATTTATTTGTTGAAAGAATATTATTTTTTATTAAATTTAAAAATAAAATTTTTTAACAGTAAATTTAATATTTTTTGGAATTATTAAATTTAAAATAAGTGTAAATAATTATTTAACAATTTTGCCGAATTTTTCTTCTTTATCATCGCTAAATTCTAAACTTCAACTTTAATTTAATTTTGCAAATAATTTAATTTTTTAATAAATAATTTAATAAAAAACTCTGAATTTAATTTTATAGTTTGAATAAATTTTCGTATAATTAGATTTATAGTAACAATTAAACATATTTTTAATTTTGTAATATTTTTAAAGTAAAATTATATTAAGGAAATTTATATTTTTATTATTAAAGTGAAATAATGCAAGAGTAGCCATTTTATAGTCCTTAACATTATTTTTAACATCAGAGTATATTTACTTTAATAAGTTATAATTAGAATTATTAATGTCGCTTGTAATGTCTACTTTTCATATGTCTTAAATAAAACGAATCTAATTTTATATGACGTTAACAAAATTTAGTTAATTTGAATATTTTATTAGTAAAGTTTGTTAAATTAAAAGTAAAGTTTGTTAACATTATTGGTTATAAATTATTTAAATTTTGGCATTTTAAATACGACAAACATGTTTACCTTTAAAAAATATACACCTGCCAATTCATTAAAATTTTCTATGAAACACAGTGTAAATTGTTACTTTAAAAGTTAAATATTTACTTACGCAAATTATGAATAAATATTTGAATTTTTTAAGCATTTAAATAAATATATAAAATAAACTTTTAAAGATAAAGCTTAAATATTATTATAATATACATATTTATAGTTTAAAAGAAAAATTACTTAAAATGGATCTAAATAATAATTTAAATACATCATTATCAACATATTTACAAAATGGGGATATTTGTAATTATTTAAATATAACAACACTTTCTGAGGATGATCCTAATAATTTAACATTAAAATTAAATTTATTAGATTCTTTAAATAATAAAACAATTTTTGATTTTTTATTTTTAAATATAAATCATCAATTAATTTTTGCTGAATGTTCCTATAAATTTATTTTAAATATAATTTCTGTATGTTAATTTATTAGGTTAATTATTAAAATTAATTTTTTTTATTCATTTCAGTCTCCTCAAGACAACAATTTTCGAAATTTAATTAATAAGGGAATATTGACAAAATTTCCTTTTATTATTGCTCCAGCTATGGTTGCAATTATCTCTATTTTATTAAATATTAGTTTAATATTTGTCTCTTTTAAAAAATTAAAAGTAAAAAATATTTTGATAAATTAACTAATTTTAAGTATTTTATTATTTTTAATTAACACAATTGTGAATGAATTTAAAAAAAATCGAGAAATGGTTATAGACATTCGTGCAATATATATCAGATTGCAAAAATCCGACCCCACTTTATATCTATTTTAATAAAATACTAATTTTATGTATAAAAATTAATAACGTCTCTTTATTGGACAAATAATTCATTAAGCCATAATTACTATTAAATAGAGGCATTAAAATCAGAAATATGAGCTTGGGGGTGTTCTTTGCACAGAGAAAAGATTGTTAATTTACATATTACAAATATTTAATTAAATAAATTTCAGTCCAATTTATTACTTCCATTTGATTCTTTTTGTCAAATATTTGCCCTAACTCCATTTATTATTAATTTTATTTGTTTCTTATTTGGTATTACAACAATTAATTATAAAATATGTTTTTGGATATCTTTAATATCAACTATTGGGTCTTATTCTTCTTTTTTGGCTATTTTCTTTCTTTCTCTTGAAAGAATGTTGATTGTTTTATTTCCTTTAAGGTTTTTTGAATTATCTATTTTATAAGGAAAGAAAGGGTTGTCGCCGTCCCCGAAAGTCGCGGGGAATTTGAGAGTTATTTCCCCGTGGCACCCCCCCCCTCCAGTCGAGGAACAACCAACTTATGGATTATCAAACATGTCATCTCATGTTTTACATGAGGATACGACGAAAAAATTTTTTTAAATAACTTTATTTTACCAGAATGCATGTAATTCCTGATTCCACAATGTTTCGTTCATATATAATAATTTATGGAATTTGTTTATTTTTTGGTGGAATTATTTCTTATTTTCAATTTAATATTATTTTAAAAATAAATACACCTTTTGACAAGTAAAGTTGTTAATTAAAAACAAAATTTTTTAAATCATTCCAGTTTGCTTTATTGTAATACTGAATTATACACTAATTTAATTGAAAGCTATTACAGCATTATAATTATTTCATTTTCTATTTTCAATTATTTTATAATATTTTGTAAAATTATTTGGGCTTCCTTCGGGAAGAAATATTTTAAGCCAAAAAATCAAAATTCTTTGAATAATGATCGTCCAGAGAAAGGTAAATTGTTGTAATAATTTACTCCAGAATCAAATTAAAATATAATGTGCTTTCCTTCGTGAAGATATCTATCTTCCATTAGAGATTTTAGAAATCCATTAGAGATTAATTTATTAAAAAAACAATTTTCAAGATATAAAAGCAATTATGAAAAATTCTTCTCGAATTCTTCGTTCTGTTCTGATAATTTCTTTAGTTCTTATTATTGGATGGTTATTTTCTTCTATAGCAAGAAATAATATACTTCATTTAATATTTATAATTAGCACTTTTTTGGCAAACTTATTTACTCTAAAACTTTCTATAAATACTCCTGGCGTTTTGTATGTGGCAAATATTATTATAACTTTTATGTACATAATTACAACGGGAATTAATTCAATAATTTTAATCATCTGCAAGTAAGAACTTCAGATTTTGGGAATTCCCGATTTTTGAAAATTGGTAAGGCACGATCCATGATGCCTACCTTAAAGCTTGGCTAAATTATCGTTCTTAGCTAGGGCTGTGAATTATATGGACGAAAAGCTTTATAATTTTGAATGCGGTCTAAAATTCAGAAATAGTTATTGTAACATGTTTCATTTTTTATAATGATATTCATATAGGTATATGTAGCAGGTATCGCGCCGACGGAAAATCAAATTCCCGATTTTCGGGAATCGTGAATCGGGTCGGCGCGATCCCTGATATGTAGTTTCCTCACATTAGAAATAGAAAACATGATTTTGGCTTGCTGAGAGCGATACACATACCTAAGACTTAAATTTTAAAGAAATAATTTTACTACATTAGCTTTGAATTCTAAAAATTTTATTTTAATTTATAGCTCAGAATACAGAAATGCATATAAATTAGTGTTTGGCAAATTAATTCCAAAGAACAAAGTGTCACCAAACCAACCATTGTTTATTAAAAGTGATAAGGGGAACAATAAAAATAATATTAACAATATACAAACTTAAAGTTTTGGAACTTTTTAATGTAAAAATTTTATACATTTTAGAGTACATTTTAAATTGTCCGCAAATTTGGGTCTGAAAAATTGGGCTATAAGATTTTTTAAAACTGGCTCCGACTTTTCGGAATTTTAGGCTCCAGCGAAATCTTGGGACTACGTTAAGAAATGAAAATTATAATTGAATTGTTTACTGATAATTAAAGTATAAAAAATTCGAATAAATAAAAAAAATTTTTCAATAAAAAAATAAACAAAAATATCTTGAAAATCATTAAATTTTTAAAAATATTATTGCAATGATTTCAAAAATGTTAAATTTAAAAATAAAATATCTCATTGCTAGGGTAGGGTTCAGAGAAATTGAACAGTTTTCTAAAAGTTTTTTACAATTATGAAATTTTATTAAATATGCAGGTCAAACTCCATTAATAATTAAAAAATACCGAGTTAGAATTTAGTTTAAAATAACAAATAAAATATACTATTTATTAATTTATATAATCCTCATATATTCCCAAATTACAAGATTTATTAAATAATTTGTTTAAAATTATTAGTTTAATTAAATCATTTTAATTTAAAAATGAATAGAAAGAAAATGATTTATTATTTAAAGTTGAGAGAATTTCAAGAAGAATGAAGAAATACATATATCTCTTCTCATTTTAAGAATATAATTGTGACGATTTTTGTTAAATTAATAAAATATTTTTAAGAGAATTTGGCGTTGTAAAACCTTCTGATGAGCTTTTATAGAAAGCTCCGTGATATGTTATCAATAAATCGAAGTTTTTAGTTCCAATAAATGTAGTTGAAATTAAATGAATACATTCAGCATATTTTTTAGTTCCAGCATCTATACCCAATTTATTGTGTAAATAATTAAGTAACATTTTTGAATAATAAGAAAATTCCTTTGAAAGAATATTTCTCGCTGATTCTGACAAATTTGGGATATCTTTTTTAAAAAAATGTAATTATTTTTTAAATATTCTACATAATTAAAATACATGGATTTAAATAGACAATTGCCAAAATTAAACTAAATTCTTCTTTAGTAATTCCAGTGTCAAAAAAAGGCTCTATCGGTTTATTGTATGCTTTATTTGCCAAATTGAAGAGTCTTAAATTAAAATACTAATATACCGTAAATCCTCTAAAATAACCCCGTTATTTTTTTGAATCGACCTCTAGAGTGAGGCTATTTTAGAGGCTGGGGTTATTTTAGAGGCTGGGGCTATTTTTTCGATCTCTAAATTTTTTGAAAATTAAATTTTTTTGACAAATTTTAATAATATTTTTCTAAAATTTAATAGATTCATCATAAACTAAAAGTCTCTTAACGAAACCTCTAGCCCAAAAACTCAAGTACTCCTCAGTTCATAACTTTATCCTAGACTTCGTTTAAGGTTCGAGATACCTAATTAAGAATTTATTTTAGATTGTTATCCCACTTTTATATACCTCAGTTAAGTCCACAAAGTTTAATAATATTAAAAGTGATTGGATTAATGCCTATCTTGACATTTTGAAGTATTAAAGTCAATGTGACATAACTTTAATCCTTCATCGAGAGACCATTGGAGGATATTAGTGGAGATAGACATCGATGAATATTTGTGCCTTTTAAGGGATTAAGGGAAATGATGAAGGATTAAGTTGAATATTAAGGTATTTAGGAATTTAGATGGATAATGAGTGGGAGCAAGAAAGGGAAAAGTAATTGCTGATTGTGAGATTAACAGAGTTATAGACTTTACGATATCTAGCTTAATTCATCGATCTCCTCTCAAAATCCAATTTGAGTGGATTAAAGTGGATATAAGTGGATTTAAGATATCAAGGATTTAGGAGGATTTCGGACAATTAATTGAAGAAAAGTGGAAAAAATATCTCTTTTAATTCACAAATTCCTACTAATACATTATATCTCTAAATCCTCGAATCCATATTAATCCACCGCTATCTCTTAATCCATCAGAATCCCCTCATATCCCTCCAAATCCCCTATATCACCCATAATCATTTCTAATCTTATTGAAATATAGTGATTCAGCAGTGCTGTTCTTTGAAAAAACTAGAGTTGGCCGGGATCGGGATCCCGGTCGGGATCGGGCGGGATTATCCCGGGTTTTTCGAATCCCGATCCCGACTTTTCTGATCCCGAGACCGAAAGGTGAATCCCGATCCCGGTTTTGGATGATCCCGAGCCGGGATCCGGGATCGGGATCGGGATGTGCATCAAATCCCGAAGAAAATCCCGATCTTATAAATTGAATAGAAGTCTGAAATAAAGTTAACAGAAGAGGGGAGGCATGAAAGTAAGAAAAATTTTCGCCTGCGGCGCAGAAAATGGAAGAAATTTGGCATCTTGACATCCAAAATTCTAAAAATTTTCGCCTGCGCACCACTATTGAATCCCTATATTTCAATAAGATTAGAAGTGATTATGGGGGATATTGGGGATTTTAAGGGATATAAGATGATTCTCATGAATTAAGGGATAGCGGTGGATTAATATGGATTCGAGGATTTAGAAAAATATTAGGTACTACGATGGAATCTGTGAATTAAAAGAGATATGAATCGAACGAGATATTTCTCCAATTTTATTCAATTAATTGCCGATATTCTCCCAAATCCCTGATATAACAAATCCACTGATATCCACCATAATCCCCTCAAATTGGACTTTGAGAGATCCACCAATAATCTCTGTAACTTCCTAAATCTCTTAATATTTAACTTAATCCTTCGATCGACCCCCTCTGGAGGTCGATCGAAAAAATAGCCCCCGGGGGCTATTTTAAGGATTTACGGTATATTACTTAATCCCTCAATCTCAGTTTTTAATTGTCCACAAATGATTGGACCCCCCATTACCTATCCACAATTAATAATTTTAAAAAAATTTAAAATTAAAAAAATTTTTTAGTAAATCCCATCCCGATTTTTTAATCCCGGTCCCGATTCGGGATCGGGATCGGGATCTCCATTCCAAATCCCGATTTCGGTCAATCCCGATCCCGTGTCGGGATCCGGGATCGGGATCACCATTCCAAAATCCCGATCCCGGGTTTTTCTATAAATCCCGATACCGGCCAACTCTAGAAAAAACAATGCCAAAAGAATTAAATATTTTATTGGGGGGGGGGGGGGGGTTATTTTAGAGGGAGGGGTTATTTTTTTCGATCGACCTCTAGACTGGGGCTATGGGGCTATTTTAGAGGATTAACGGTAAATTTTTTAAATACGGTTGGGGGAATTGTTTTACGATTTCCTTCTGGAAAGCGTATGTTTAATGAGATGGGTTGATTTTATCAGTGAGATTTTTGAGCATGAAATTTACTAAATAATCGAGCCAAGTCATTTAATTTAAAAATTATCGAATCTAAATCAGAGTTGCGTCGCTTCTGACGAAACTAATTCTGACGAATATGTTCTCTGATGAAAGTAACCTCTGACGAGACTACCGGAACGTTATAGGGTTGTCGGTTTTCCAAATTCTGCGGTTAACCGAACCAATTGAAAAACGGAACAGAAACTTTCGGTTAACCGAAACCTAACTGATAAACAGAACAGCTGTCGATTAACCGAAACCGCACCGTTTTTTGGTTAATCGCACCAAAACAAAAATTTTCGGAGATAAGGAGATATATAGGAATACATGATATATCACCCAATAAAACTAGTTCTGAATTGACCAAGAAGATTTAAGAGATATTAGTGGAATAAGGAGGGATAATGAGAGTAAGGAGGGATAAGAAAGACAATATAACTTTTTTTAACCCGAAACCCGACCCAATCGTAATTCGTAATTATGGGCAAAATATTATATACAGATAATATTATTTAAATTTATTTTAATTTACGTTTTATCATTTTTAAAACAAAATTGATCAGTGAATGAAGCCATTGGATAAAAGCCATCTTTTCCCATCATGGTACGAGAACCTAATTCATATGAAATAAAACTATCGCCAAGCAGTACCACTGCATGTGCCACATATTGCAAAATAATTAACTTGATTTTTAATTAATAAATTTAGTTAATAATTAGATAATAAAATTGATAAAGGAACAATTATTAAATGGATCTCTGGGGAAGAATTAACTTATGAGGAAGATAAATCAGTACAACCTTGTCATTATCCCTAGACCTTAGAGAAATTCAAGATTTAAATAATGTTAATAATAAGTTTGTAATAGCAAACTTGATCATTGACATCAAGTTCTGGAAAAACAGGTAGAGACTTAAAAATTCCAACACAAATAAGTTTCAGAACTAAAACATATTTTGCAGCACGATAAGTACTAAATTGACAAAATCGCACACTCTGTTCATAAAGTTCGGTTGAACTAATAGGCTTTGGCATTTCCTATAATTATTAAATATTAATGTACTAGTTAGTAATTGTACAGGGACTAGTTAGTAATTGTACAGGGTGACCAGTTAGTAAACCCAGCACTGAATGCAAACAAAGCTGCGAAACATTAATTTACCGTATATGCTCGAATAATTACCCTGGGTAATTATTGTTTCAACCTCTCGCTAGACGGGGTAATTATTTGAGAGAGGGTAATTATATTTTCGACCTTAATATAAATTTTTTGTTTTATCATTTATAAACAGTGATATACAGTTCGGAGATAAATGTTAAATTTTTTAACGTTTTCTATACAAGCTTAATATATGCTAGTTATAGTGAGTACCGTGAAATGGTACCATAACATCAACACATCCATTCTGGGATATATAAAGACGCTATTGACATGGATACAACTATGTATGATTCTTAGTTAGGGGATATAATCTATATTCCCTTAATATATCCCCATATAATATACCCTAAAGTGGTACTATAACAGCAATACTTCGTTCTAGAGTTCTTTATAAATTCTTTCGATTTATAAATTTATAATCTTTATAAATTCTTTCGATTTATAAATTTATAATCTTTATAAATTCTTTCGATTTATAAATTTATAATCTTTATAAATTCTTTCGATTTATAAATTTATAATCTTTATAAATTCTTTCGATTTATAAATTTATAATCTTTATAAATTCTTTCGATTTATAAAGAAACCAGACTATCGAAAATTATCTTAAGAGATCTAAGGAATATCAGAGATTTTGTAGAGATAAGTAGGATTATGGCGTATTTCAAGGAAATACCTAAATATATACTTTAATTCACACAAATTCCTCGTTATTTTACAAAAATACTTTTAATCTTTCGATTTATTTTTTATATTAATCATTAAAATGTTCCATTATTAAAATTTTTAGCTTTTTTAAATAAATATTTTTATAATTTGTTTATGAAAAAATAGGGGGTAATTATTAAAGAGGGTAATTATTTGAGAGAGGGTAATTATTTTTTCAACCTCTCGCTACATGGGGTAATTAATTGAGAGGGGGCAATTATTTGAGAGAGGGTAATTATTCGAGCATATACGGTATGGAGGTTTCATTTACATGAAGTTTTAAGACAAAATATTTCTAAAAAAGCATGGAGTGTTATGTATTTATCACTTTAAATAAAGTAGATAATTAAATTTTGGTCGCCGATGATAAAAATTCTATGTCTAGGAAACGAGAATTACATTCATTAAATTATTAATATTTAAAAATGATTATTTTTTACAGAAAATTCTGATGCTTTTGAAATAATGTTTGGGCCAAAAGTTAAGACATCTTGTAGGGAATTAAGATTCATAGATAAAAATTGATGTTCATCATAATCCATAAAGGCACTTCTAATTCGGTTTTGCGCTTCACAAATTCGAATTAAAAATTCCCTCTTAAATTACAAATATTTTCAAATAAATTTAAATGGATTACTTGACTGATTTCAACATTTACTTTGCAAGATATAAAATAATTTTGTTGACCTTTAATTACAAATTATGTTCTAACAGAACAATTAATTAATTAACTTAGTCGAATCTCAAATATTTTAAAATTTTTATTGTTCACTAGGTAAGAGAGGAGTATGATAATTAAATTTGTGATAATTCGATTACATAGCTATTTTAGTGAATAAATAACAAGATTACTTTGGATTTTTGGCTGATTTTTTGTTAAAAAATTCTTAGACCAAAATTGTATTTTCGGCCTACCAAAATTATACGTCCACTTGGCTTATAGAACTGTGCGATACTCGAATTTGTGATAACCTTGATTTTACAGAGAATTTTTTTCGAAAAAACGATTATATGAAAATTATGATCTGCCTAGATAAAGGGATGGGAGGCTTGCATTTTGTGATTTCTCGGTTCTTCATACCTTTCCTAAACCCAATTTATTCAATAAACTTATACCAATTGTTATGTTATTGGAGTATAATTCACTGCTTATACAGATATCTTGATTATTTGTTGATTGTTTATATTCCTCGAAATTTTTATTATTTTTAACAAAAATAGTTTTTTGATCTTCTTGATAATATAGATCTTTAGATTTTGTTTGTTGTAATTTATTTCGACGTTTTTCTAACATTTCAATAAATTCATTTCGGCAATTTATATCATCAATTTTAATCAGCAAAGGATCCATTCCTTCAATTAAACATTTGTCAAAACGGCAACCTCTACATTTATCACCTAAGGTAAATGTCCGTTTCGTTCCCTACCTGTCCGCAAAGAGAATGCGCATTTTTCTTTCCTTTTCTTGCATTTTTTGCGTTAGTAAAAGTGCCCATCATTTTTCCTTCTTCTTATTATTATGCCTCATCAAAAGAAGGAGAAAAATGACAGACTTTTGTGTTAAAATTTTGTAAGATGTGTATTTATTTGTCAAAATGTTGTTAGCGGGGATATCTAAAGATCTTGGAGAATTATGAAGGAACCTGGGGGATTTCTGGAGATTAGAAAGGATACCAGGGTATTTTTTGCTGATAAAATGGATACCGTGATTTGGGGGATTGGACTTGATTTTTATTTTTTTACTTGGACGGATATACAAAGGTATTTAAATGGATATTACATGCTTTGAAGGGATATTGAGAGATTAAGGAGATTTGTACGTTAAATCATTCAGAACAAACCAGAATTCATTCCTTTTCAGAAGGATACGGATATTGATCCGACGGATATATCCGGATAGGGATAGCAAAATCCGTGTCCTAGTCTGACTTTTTCTGCTCATAAGGACTACATTTTCATACAGTTATTATTTTATCTGTCACTTTTCCTTTCTTTTGATGAGGCATAATAATAAGGAAAAGGAAAAATGATGAGCACTTTTCCTAACGCAAAAAATGCAAGAAAAAGAAAGAAAAATGCGCATTCTCTTTGCGGACAGGTAGGGAACGAAACGGACATTTACCATCACCTAATATAATTAATACAATTTCAGTTTAGTATAGTTTAATTAATATAATAACACCAACCATTTATTATATCACATTTTTTATTTCTTTTGCAATTTACAATCTTTTGATATAAAACTGTACGCCGAAAAAATTGCTTACAGCCTTTGAAAAAATAGGAATTAAATTTAAATAATTTCGATATTTTTATTTATTCTAATTGAAAACAAAACATCCAAAATAATTTCGGAAAAAAAATTTAAAAAATTACTTGGACAACTAATAACATTATAATTTCTGCCTTCACTTTGTTTTCCACAAATTTCACAAGAAAGAAGCTTTGCATTTAATTTATTCTTATTCATATTTTTTGATAATATTTAAATAATATTATACAAATTCAATAAATAATTTATTAAAAATGAGACAATAAATTCAATAATTAAAATATTTTATTTAAAAAAGAAAGCTAAATAAATATATTTAAACACTTACTCATTAAATTTTATTTTAATATTTAAAAGATTTTTACGAAAAATGAAAGAATATACCTGTTTTATTTTATAAAAGCTGAGTACAAAAAGGTTTAAAAAATTTTGCTCTTCAAAAAAGCAATGTAAATAAATATACACACTTAAAAAATAATTTTTTTATTTCCCAAAAGTAATTGAGAGAATTTTACGAAAAATGACGAGAATACCGTAAATTTTCTAATAAAATTTGACTATAATTTCGATTTAAATTCTATTAATGTCCAAATTTAATAATAAAATTGTCAATACAAAAATATATATATAATAATTTTATTTAATTGAAGCAAAATTTCTTGTAAAATTTGGTATATAAAATTTAAGAGAATTTATTAAACGCTTCACGCTCTACTACTTTGATAGAAGCTTTTCACCAAAAATCGTTATTTAGTAATCGAGTTGAACTTTTGAATCTAATTTATATTTCTTTATTTTAATATCAAAATTGAACACCTTAAATTTTCTATTTTTTAATAAAAATATTTTAATTGATTTAAATTTTAAAATTTTATTGAAATTATTTTATGAGAAAAATAATACAAAAAATATTTTTCATCCATTATAAAATCTTTTTAAATATTATGTTCGCATATTCAATAAATATTTTTACTTTCTTGGTATTTAATAAAATATTAATTGTTTGTCTATAAATTTTGCCAGTTCTTCCGTATGAGCGATAAAATGATGTATGTATTTGATGATGGATTATTTTTACAATTTTATATTGTATTTTTTAAACTTTATATTTAAAAATGCATATAAGAATTTAACTAAAAATATCTATTGAGTTAAATTTAAATAATTAATGACAAATAGCCTTTTAATAACAAATAGTTCATTATATAAAATCCTTTTAAATTTTTTAAATTTAAAAATTAATTTAATATAATGTTAGATTTTTAAAACTTTTGTTTAGTTTATTTTAATTACAATATACATAATTAAAAATTTATTTGTAAATATTTTACTGCTACTTAACCAAATCCTAAAGCTACTAGTGTGCAAGCAATAAAAAACTGTAAATGCATCAGTTTAACTATATTAAATAAATTAAATATTCATTATGTATTAACATGTTATCGTTCTTTTCTGGATAACATACATATGTTTCTGTTGACTGTTCTTATATACATACATATTAATATTTTATTTCTCTATTTTTAAAAATTTAAATAAAAATTTTAACTTTTTAAAACTCGGCTATAATTTATTATAATTTGTTTTTATTAATTTTTATAAATTTAATCTGTTAATTTAAATTATAATAAATTAAAAATAAACACTAATAATCGGGACAGGAAATAATTAGTAGTTAACGTTCTGATAAAATTTAATATTCATTTATTTTCGGAATTATTATAATTTTAATTAAAAAATTTTTTGATGTCTCATATCTCGTATTATAATTCGCTTCATTATTTCTTTTGAAATTTTATCTATAAATTGTTATTCTATCCAAAGATTGAATAACAAACATCTGAAGATATTTTATTTCAAAAATTTTTATTTAATCCTAATATAAATTATAGTTTATTTTATTTTGTATTTTATTATTCGTAAGGAAATTTTTAATATTATATACATATTTTTGATAAAATAATTTTAATAAAGGGTTAACTACTCTGATTTTAAAAATGGTAAATATGAAGGTATTTATAATTAATATTCATAAAATTAATAATAAATCATTTGCGGCATTTCCTCTTGAATAGTTTTATTTAGAGATGAAGCAGCTTTTAATAATTAAACTATTTGTGATTAGTTTTAATTATAACAATCAAATGATTATCCTTTAATTTAGCCATTATTTAATTTATTAAGGAAGAATAATTAACTTAATATTAATTTAATAAATAAGATTTTTGATAGAGTATATAAATGCATTTAAAATTATACATAATATCTAAATTATCTAAATAGTTTTCAACAAAATTGGATTAATGTCCTTGAGAATTTTCGTTTTATTTATATATTTGAAGTTTTATTTTATAATTTATCGGTTGTTAAAATCTTGCTTTTTCTAATTAAAGCTTTTATTTTTAATTTAATAACTTGACCTTAGTTATTTTTTAGTTGAATTAATCGAAAATGACTTCCGCATTCATCTGCAATAGATTCGCACATTATGTATTTGAAGTTAATTTTTGATTTAATAATTAACAATTTGTGAATTTTGATTAAATTTTATTAATTAATAAAATTATTAAAAAAAAATTTTTTTTTAATATTAATTTTTAATAATTTTTTTACAAATAATTTTATTATTTCTTTAAATAATTATTAAATTATTATTTAAAATTATTTTATAAATTTTATTTTTACATAATATTATTAAAATAAATTTTGATTAAATTTTTAGCCATATTTTAAAAATTAAATTGGAAAAAATATAATTAATTCCCACAAATATTTTAAATCATTTTATAGTTCTCATTTTTTATTTCCAACTACCAGTCAAACAATTACTTTATTGGATAAAAAATAATATTAATTTATAAATTAATGTAAATTAGAAGCAACATTGATTATTTAAATTTTAATTGTTATATTCTGACAAATTAATATTAGATAGATCAAACAAGGATCTAAATAAATTTATTAATAATTATTTTGATAAATTAAATTTTTTTTATTTTTAAATTATTAAATTCGATTAACGCTAATTGGTATTTTAAATAATTAAAAAACTTTAAAACTGAACATGCTCAGTTTATTTGAATCTACTAAAGCTTTCCAACAATTAAATTTTTTAAAAATACATTTTTTAATACAAGATTTATAAAGTAGTGCTTGTATGTATTAAACTAAAAATATAGGTATTCTCATTTATTTGAGAAAAACATATCATTCACATTTATTATCAAGTTATATACATATAACCTCTAGTAATTGATTCGATTTAATAATATTGATGATTTTAAATATGTCCTGTTCCTTTAGAATTTGTTAGTGTACTGAAGGCCAAGTAATTATCTAATTAAATTTATTATATTATGTAGTAAAATATTTTTATATAATATAAATATATTTTTAATATAAATTTAAATTTTTATTTGTGCTTTTAATAATTTAAATTTACCTATCTTTCGTTTAAAAAACAATAGGATATACTTTAGCCGGTGGCCGGTTCGAAACCGATTCGAAATATCTACCATTCGAATGGTACCACTCCCAGGGTGCGGAAACGCCTGTGGACCGAGATATAGGTCCCCGAAAATCGAAAAAGCACAGGGGTGAGTATAATGGTCTTCGCTACACGATGGCCGTGCTTCGCTGCGGTCGTGCTCGCTTCGCTCGCGGCGACCGTAGCGAAGCGGCGGCCGTCGTTCCGCTCGACATGCCCGGCTTCCTCCGCAGCGGCAAAAACTTTATTCCGCGAAACCCTTGTGGAAGGGGCTAAAACAAACGGTCATAACTTTGTCAAATCAAGTCAGATTTCGTTGATTTTGGATTCAAAAAATCGATTTTTTCACCCCAAAATTGAGCTTACTCCTCACTTTGCTTTTTCGATTTTCGGGAGCTTGTATCTCGGCCCACAGGCGTTTCCGCACACTGGGAGTGGTACCATTCGATTCAGCTCGCCGAGACGAATCGAATGGTAAATTTTTCGTGTCGGTTTCGAACCGGCCACCGGCTAAAGTACAGCCAAACAATATGCTATTTGTTTTTATTGGTTCTATATTGATTACTAATATTTTTCATTTTTTAATGAAAATTAAAATTTTTTTTTAATTTTTTAATGTATATTGAATTTGTATATTGAATTTTTAATCTATTAAAAAATGCCATTTTACGGGTAGAAGATTCCGTTATAAGGATTATGTTCAATATTTATAATAATTAGTAATGAAATTACTTCATTTAAAATAAATTGTTTTATTTTAATTTACCTATTTTTAATTCTATTATTTAAATTAATTGTAGGATAATAAAATATTAGGCCGTTTTTAGTTAGTTTAACTTTATTTTTAAAATATATACTTAAAATATCTCTTGATATTTGAATTTATTAATTCTTGACATAGACTGTCATTTCATTAGGTTTGAATGTTTGTGGTCTGTTTTCTATAAATTTATTTAAACTTTTTACAATAAATAACTTTATATTTAAAAATTACATTATACTTTTAAAATTATAAGTATTAATTAAATATATTATAAATAATTATCTTCTAAAAATTATATTATAGAACACTAATCTAGAATATTTTCTTTATTTATTTTTAAAATAGCGAGCCATCAAGGTTTGTAATGTAATTCACTAAATTTTTTTAACTTTAATAATAAAAATCTTCATTTAAATAATAATTAATTGATCGTGCTATTTTAATTATCTGATTAAATTTAATTTCATTTATTTATAAAAATTATGAGAAATATATAACATATGTATGCACACTATTAAGCGCATGCTCAACTAAATTCTATGTACAATTTTAGTAATTAAATATAATTTTTAAATTTATATAAAAAATTAAATGTTTTTATAGACATTTAGAAATATTCACAAAAAATTAAATATATGAAATAAAAATAATAAAAACGTAAATATTTAATAATTTTACAAAATGGCCACAAATTTAATATTAAATAATTGAGGAAATAATTTATATAAATTATTTTTAGTTTATAAAATAAATTTTTAAATTTGTTATTGTTAGTTTGTATTTTTTAGTTATAACATAGATAATTATTTTACAAATTTTTTGTATAATAAGTTAAAAATTTCTTAAATTTTTTATTTATTTAATAATTTCAAATTCTTATTTTTAATTGACTCACGATTATTTAACATCCTTAAAGTATACAAATTAAAATATTTTTGTTTATAATTAATATTTACAACCAATAAGATTGAAAGTCCAGAATTTCGAAGCCAAAAATACCACAGCATAATTTACATAGGTCTGGATTGATAAAATATAATTAAAATACTTTAAATTTTGTTAATCTATTAACGTCATTTCAATATATAAATACCTTCGGCAATCAACTATTTTTATCTCTAAATTATTCTTTTATAAAAATAAATTTTAATTTCAAAAATTAATTTCAATTCATTCTATGATTAAGATTTTTTCTTATGATTAGATTAGCATAACAGTAACAATAAGTCTTTTGATGCTTAAAAATTTTCAGCACTTTTGGCTTTCAGCCATGAATTTTTATTAATTTTATTTAAAATTAAATTAATTTTAACCATTTAATTAATATTTAAATTTTAATCTAAATAGGACATTAAAGTATTTTTCAATATTAATATTTTTATTTCGAAGATTCTGAACAATAATGCATTTTAAATAGAGCTTTTATAATATATTCGTTTGTAATTAATTACACTAATTAATTATTATTTTTATGTGAACTATTCTGATACTTTGGAATATTTGCAAAAATAAAAGTTGCAAAATTGATCGCCTGTTTCATAGTCTTGAGCATACTTCTATAATAAATTTTATAATATTAGAATCTTATACTTTGTTTTTAATAATATAAATTTATATTTTTTTATTTATCATCTTTAATAATCATTTAAATTTTTCTTATATTTAAATTATCTTTAAATGTTTTTAAATTTTCTATATTTTTTAATCCATCACTTATTTAATACAGAATTTTATTATTTTGTTTATAGAATATTTTATGTACTGGCATCAATACTTTTTGGCACCGTAGTTATTTATGAAATTTATAACAAATATTAAATTTTTTTCTCACATACATACAAATAAATAAAATATCTTAAAATATATTTATAAAAATTATGAATATTTTTGAAGAATAAAAATATCATTAATATGTATTTTAAATAATTTATTAGAATTTATTTTTAAATTTAAATGTAAAATAATCAAAATAAATTTTATAAGACTATGTTCAAATTTATTTTAAATAAGTTTTTAAATGTTTTTGTAATTTGTTATTTAAGGACTTCGAGTATAAAATAATAATTGTTTAATTTTTAAAAATAATTTAATTATAAAATATTAAATTTTATGAGTTGCATTGGCAGATATAAAATCATTCATAAATATTAAAATTTCAATCAAATCTACGTATGTTTTATAATCGTTAGAGAACCTTTCTTATTTGTTAGAGCAGTCTTTTTTAGAACAATCTTTATTTTATTAATGAGGATCCTACATACAAATATATCTATTTCGTGTGGCTTGAATCTATTTGAATTTTATAATTTTATTTAAACTTTTTTACTAATTACAAAATAAATGGTCATTTTATTAAAATTTATACATATTTTAACTAATATATTTAAAAATTACACAATAACCATAAAAATTAAAAGATATTTTATATTTTTATTAAAGATATAATTAAATATGCAAAAATAATTACCTATGTTCTTAGTATAAAATTTATATAAAATAAAATATTTTTAAAATTTAATTTGTAAAATAATGATTAGTTGGATTACAGTCATGTATTTGTTATTTATTTAAGCTGCTAAAAATTTATTACCATTTATGATAAAAATCCTCATTTAAAATAATAATCAATTAGTTGCACTATCTTTTAGTTAAATATAATTTTTAGATTTAATTCTATTTAATAAATTATAAAAAATATTAGTGAATTTATAATATAAATAATAATTTATATGTTCATACTATCCAACGATATTTAATAATGTACATAAGAAATATTGTTAAATATCGTTAGATAAGAATTTATATATTAATAAGTATACACAATCTAACAAATATTCATTTGTGAAGTTTATTTTTAATTAAGAAATTTATATATTTAATTTTTAAAAATATTATTTAACAATTATGTAATGTCATCACAATGGATCTCGTTAATTAATTTATTGAAGTAATCTTTTTTAAAATAAATTATTTTTAAAATAAAATAATTATTCATATTTTTAATTCAAAATAATTATAAAATTTCTTTGTAAATAAAATATGTTTTAATACAAAAAATAATAATAAACAATTTCATAGATTAAAATATTGAAAATCATCTAAAAATAAATTTAATTCTATAAGTAATTATTTTATATTAGTACATCCTATGATCCAATCCTTAATTGAATTACTACTTATTGAAGCTCTGATATTCATCAGATAATTATATTTATTATAATAATTATATTATATAATATTCATCAATAATATTCATCAAATACTTAAATAATATTTCATTGAAGTAGAATATTAATTTAGTAAATTGTTTTTATTTTTAATATTTAATTAATATAAATTTTTGTTTAATTGTTAATTAAATATAAGTTTTAAAATTTATATAAATCTTTATTTAAAAATTTGTTTCAGTGAATAAATTGTCATATATCTCATTTGAAATTATTTAGTTTTCGTTTTATTATTGTATATTTAGATATAATTTATTTCAATTAAATAATTTAATAGTGTCTAATTTTAATTTAGGTATTTTTTAAATAAATTATTATTGAAAAAATATTATTTATTTATATTTAATTATTTATGTAATTTAATCACCTAATATAATAAATAAATTGTTATATAAAATTCTTTCCAGGATAATTTAGGGCAAAATATTTTAACCGTTTAAAAGTTGTATTTCTTTAACGGCTTTTATGCCAATTTTATTATATTAATATTATTTAATTTTTGCATGATAATTAATTGATTATTAAAAAGTTGATTATTAAAATAATTTTATAAAATAATTTACAAAAATTTATTATTTATAAATTTATTATTGATAATATCAATAATAAAATATTTTAGCAAATAAATTTTACATTTGAAAGAAATTTTAATTGAATAAAAAGAAACAAATGAAAGAAATGTTATGTTAAATATCGCCTGATACATTACTCATATTTTAAGATTAAATATTTTCTATAATAAACAAAAAAGTGATTTTTTTCTTTTATAAATTTTGATGGAATTTTGCAAATAAATACTCAATTGGAAAATAAATTTTTGATTATAATTCGAAGCTAATTAAGCAAAGTTCTCCGCCCATGAATAATTCACTCTTCGTAATAAGTTGAAGGAAAAATAGAATCAGGTCGAGGTGAGATTCGAACAAATATTTAGGTTATAGAGACCGAGAAGTTTTTAATTTTTTGAGAATTGAGACCGGTATAACGCCAAATAATTTCTATAACTTACCCATAGGTATAAGTAATTGAGAAAACAATATTTCTAAGTCTTATCAGGCAAAGTTTGTCCGCAATATAATATGTAGGAAAAACCGAAGAGAACTAACAAATAAAAATTTTTTTTAATTTTTTTAATGAAATTTGTAGACGTATACAATATGTATTAAATTCAAAATTATTTCTTTAAACTGTTCCACTATAAACTTCCTCTTTACACATTACAGTTAGTTTTTTAGAAAAAAACTCTCCATAACGAAATTACTTTTTTAATGCAATAAAATCAAAAAAATAATATTAATCATCTAGGAAACACTAAATTGTTCAGCAAATTACTTAAAATAAGAGGCTATTTTAGAAAAGTTTATTTAAAAAATTAAAAAAAAGTTTATTTTAAAGGAAAAATATAGCAAAGATAGATAAAAATTGAATAATCACTTTTAAATTAAATTCTTAGCGTGCATATAATTAATTAATTTTTTTGCCAGAAAATCATGTACTATTCAATGACGTCCACTATTCTTAATTTAATTTTATTTCCCGAATTTCAAGTTATCTCCTTGTTTTTTTATTAATCATATGAATAAATTACTTAATATATAAAGGTTAAATTAATTAAAGAAATTCATTCTCATTTAATTTAAAAATCTTAGAAAATAATTAAATATTTAAATTAATAAAATGTCTTCCGTTAGCTTCGTTGCTTTCTTTCTTTTGATCACCTTGTTTCACTTGAATACAGTTATAGAATGTGGTCTTATAGGTGAGAATAGGTTCATCGGTTTTAAACAAATCCAAACCGAATAATCGAAGATTTTTGGTTCGGTTTATCATTCTGTTTTGATTAAACGAAAAATTTCTGAGAAATTAAAATTAATTTTATAATATTATAAACTCCTAGAACTGGTAAAACCGAATCAGGGTCAAGAAATCGGAAATTCTTTGCTCTTCATCTTCGGGTCATTTTGTTAATGAGTTACAGAGTTCTAGATCTCCTTCAGATTTATCATCTGATTTTTACTTATTTTAAATTTATTAAGGTCTTGCTGGAATGCCTGTAGAGACTGCATGGTGTGCAACACTTGGACGTGAGTCAACATACTGCCCAGGAGGATATCGTGGTTAGGCTCTTACAGATATGATGTGAGGAAAAAATGTTTGAATGACCAATATATGAAGATAATCATAAGAAATTTAAGCAAAATATTTATAAATATTAAATCAAATTCTATTTTTGTTGAAGTAAAACATTCATTAACTTTTTGAATTTTAAATAAAATAAATTGGAAAATTTTTTAATTGAGTATGAGTAGTTAGAAAAAGTAAAGGCACATTTCAGGAATCGAACTTGCCTCCCTGCTAGCTTGGCCTCGCTTACATCTAAGGGTGAAATCTTTTGCTTTAACTTATCTCCTTATAAATCAGGGATGGATTTTTAAAATTTAAAATTATTCATCCTGTTAAAATCGTCAATAAGAGTCTTGAACGTTGCTAGATGAATCATTCTTTTAATTGTCCATATTTTGGATTTTATATTTTGAAATTTTTGGATAATTTTTTAGTTTTTCCATAAAATAAAGTTGGCGAAGGCCGGATAACTGTATCCGAAATATTCAGGATATTCGAACACATAAAAATGTGAATTTTTGGTTTAGCTATTGGACTCAGATATCCGGGGATTTCCCTGGATCTGCCAACTCTAATATACATACACTACTACTCGACAAATGCGGTCATACTAATTTGCTTTTATACATATTTTATACACATTCACAATTATTAATAAATACTTGGAACTCGAATATATTTTTATAGAAATAACTTTTTTTGAAATTTTTATATTTTTTAACAATTCTCACATACATATTCTCTTTTCATTTGTTTGTTAATTCATTAAATTCTTTTTCCAAAAATAAATTTTGTTTTCTCTTAAAAGTTTTTAAGTAAAAACAAAGTTAGTTAAAGGTCAAAAATATTCTCTGAGATTCTTGATTGATGTTTTTTTAATTTTTTTAAAATTTATAAAGTAATAACAAGCTTGGAGGTCGTAGGAACATGTGAAAATTTAGTCGCTTTTACAAAACTAATTACCCCGCGCGTTAACGAACAGTTAAATAAACAGTTAAATAGAAGTACAAAAGATGAACCATTATAACATTGAAATTTTTAAAATATCAAAAATTAACAATTAAGAATGAAAAAAAAAATTATAAAAGGATAAGGAAATTATAAAAATAATTATTAAATTTATTTAAAATAAAAATGAAAAATTATTTAATTTTAATTATTATTTTGCTTTATTCTATGGCTGCTATACTAGCTGAAATAAATATGAGAATGAATGGGGATGGAGAGGAGAATGTTGACTTAATTGACATTGGTAATTTTATATTTAGGGGAAAATCTGGCTAATTGTAAGAAAAGAACCTCCATCAAAAATTTGTTTATCATGATGAGCCATGAATTGAAACACAATTTTGGAGGAAGTAATTATTCAAGAGGCATATAGTATTTAAATTAGCAGATTCACCACCTCTACAATTACGTTCTCGTCGTGCTATTTGTGTTCCGGCTAGTTGCCTAAATAACTGTGACTCTGGAAATTGCCCCTATTGGCGAAGTGTATGCCATGGTTGCAAATAATTTATAAATAATACGATGATAAAATAAACAAACAAAATAAAAATATTAAATAATTACAATGTAATTTTCACCCATTATTGGTAAAATGATTTAAACAAAATTAAAGATTAATTGATATTTAAATAAAGTTGATTGTGTTAATTTTTTAAATTTGTTTTTCATCAAAAACTGTAGATTTAAGTAATTTATTTACTTGGTAATATAGTCTAATCTAACCCATGTCCGCAGCTGTTTGTCTGCAAATTTTTGTCTTTTCTTTCCTGCTAGTTATCCTCTCATGAAGATAAAAATGGTCAAAGGGCTAATAATAGTGATAGTAAATATTAGAGTAGCAACCCGATTACACATGCTCAATTAATTTTTTTGTGACTCTTAATAATAAATTGTGAAATCTTTAATTGAGTAGCAAAGCCTAGCTAACACCTTATAAATTTTCAACTCGCTTATAAATTTTCAGGTGCCTATAAAATACTAATGGGACAAAAAATTTTGCTTTCTCTTTTCTCATTTAGGATCGTATAACCCCGCCTAATCGTTTTAAATGCTGCTAGGTGAATCATTCTTACACTTATCCACATTTTGGATTTTTTATCCTTCCAATTCGAAATTTCTGTAATATTTTTAATTCAATTTTTTCAATAAAATTTAATTTTAAAGTACATAAATCTCTGGCGAGAAAGATTATAGGCATACACTTTTAATTGAGCGTTGCTCTCGACATTTGCGGTCAATCACTCCCTCTCTCATTTTTATTTTACATCCTTCTCCTAATCCCTTTTTTACCAAAATTTAGCGAAAAATAGAGAAATTGAAATGAGAGAAAATAATTTATTGCAAAAACACATATGTATGTACAATTTGTCAAGAGCACCAACCACTATTTTATTGAGATAATTGGTGTGGCCTTGCGAAAAACAGACTGAAAATCGATGCTTTTCTTTGCATTTTATTATTAATATTTTTATTTATTCAGGCCTGCAATTTAGCGAAATAATAAAATTTTTATTTTTATATTAAAAGGTGTCATCTCTCCCTATTTTTGTTTTTAAATAAAATCTCGTTATTTGATTTTTAAAGTGGTCCTATAATTTCTTTCAAGCCGAGTTCAATGTCCTTATATCTCAGATAAGAACTTTCATAATCGTATTTCAAGAAAATCTTAAATCTTATATCAACTGACCCTTTAGGCAACTCCATATATTTGTGCGGATAAAGGGGATTCAAGATCAAGAATGCGTCGGCCTGCTTCCTTTTGCTTTATCTGACAGTTGATTTTTTATCTATTCGAAGATAAAAAATATATTTTTTATTAAATTGACTACTTAATTTTCCCAATTAATTACCCTCTTTTGATTAACAAGTCTCTCCTTAATAATTATTTCCATTTATATTTATTTGAAAATGAGGTGATTTTATATCAGTTAAACTCTCTTCTTTTCAGAACAAATATGCAAAATCTATCTAACGAAACAAACCTCGATATCCTCAAATGTCTTGACTTTGACCAATTATGTATTGTTAGACAAACAAATTGTCATTTTAATGCTTTAGTTGAAGACTACAAAAAAGAATTGGCACGTAATACTTTGTCTCCAATTCCTTTAGTTAATTATATGGCTAATTTTATGGGAATACCTTTAGACCGACTTGATGATTCCAAAATAATAATTACTGATAAACAATATGACAGTTTTTCTAAAGGAATTAATGGAATTATAATTAAAATTACTCATTTTGGACCAAGAGGGAAAGAATATCGTGTTATCGAAGTTCCACATTTATCGGCTCAAAAATTAACGTAATTAAATTTTTATATTATTTAATGTAGATAATCAAAGCGAGTATCATAAATAAGATCAGAGGCCGTAACATATTAAATTTAGTAGTAAGCTGCGTTTGTTTTGAGTTCTAATATGTAGTTTTTTTTTAAATCACAATTGCGTTCATTCTGATCGGTATTCGAAGTTGGCAGACTCGTGTTTGCATGATTTTTCCAAAAACCTTCGCGAAATGGTATCCTGATGGTAAATCCTGAAAATAATAATATGCGCGAGATATAGGGCCTCTTTCAACTATCCAAAATGTTTTAACTCTCCAAAATTTTCTTATTTTGAAAAATATATTTCAATTTTGTGGGCAATTAAAATATGCCCTGTGATAATAAATTAAATATTTTAAAAAATCGAAAAAAGATAACTCGTTTTTGATCTTTGAAATATCTAAAGATGTTTATCTTCTGACTAAATAACAGTTTTATTGTGTGTTGAGTCTTTTTTTATAATACGTCGATTTTATATTATTATAAAAATTTATTTAATTTTACTAAATAATCGCAGTTTTATTTTCAAAAATTTCTTTAATAATATTTAAAAAATTTTTAAAAACAGGAACATAATAAGCTCAACTTTTAAACAAATTTATTTTAATTTTTCAGATTTCCATATCAAGCTTATCACAGCACTCAGACATCGCAACGCTCAGTTGCTCAACATTTTATTAAACAATATAAGAAACATTTAAGATTTCCCAATCTTCCTTGTGTTCGCGTCGATCATAAATTACAACATATGTATTTTCCTGTTGAAGTTTGTGATATTGTTCCAGGGCAGCGTGGTTGAGTATAAAAAATAAAAATATGTGTGCAAAACTATAGTTGAGAGTTTTTGAAAACACTAATTTAATTATTAATATTTAATGATTAATTTAAACATTAACTATTTATTAATAATAATTGATATTTTGAATTAATTTTTGTTTTTTTTAAATTGTTTGGTAAATTTTTTTGAATATGTCTGATAGCTCTTTAATTGTTTGAGGCATTAAAAACTTTTTGAGGCATATTCTCAGTGTCTCATCTAAATAGACATAACTGCCCGAACTTTCGTGATGCAATATTAGGTCTGCTTAAACTATACAAGGAAAAAAGTTATAACCTTTGAGAAAATTTACATGTTTATTTTTGTGATAGAATTTCGATTAAGACTTGGCAAAAAAATTTTTTGTTAAAAAATTTAAAAGATATAACAAAAATCTTTATATTTAACTAGTTTTATTGAATTTTCAAAAATTGTATATTTGAATTTGAATATGTAGTATTAATAATATGATATTAAAAATAACGAGACAAATACTTTTTAATTAAAGTTTGTTAGTCTTTTAAAAATTCTTTTAAGCTTGTTGATTATTTATATTATTATCTTTATTTTTTCCTTTATCACTCTTAATAAACAATGGCTGATTTGGTGACACTTTGTTCTTTGGAATTAATTTGCCGAATACTGATTTATATGCATTTCTGTATTCTGAGCTATAAATTTATAAAAATTTTTAGATTTAAAATTGAAGCTTTATGGATAAAAACAGGGATAATGTTTAATTATTTTAAATAGTTTACTACTGAGTAAATTATAATTATATTTAAAATCCATACTTGCAAATGACCAAAATTACGGCATTAATTCCAGCTGTAATTATATAAATACAAGTTATAATCACATATGACATACTCATAATATTGTTAGTAATTATAAAAAGTTGTTGATTAGATTTTGGAATAAATAAGCTAATCAAATATAGGGTAATGTTGAATATTATAGTTAATAAATAATTTCTTTCTACAGATGAAATTAACCATCCAAAAATAATAACTAAGAAAATAATCAAAACAGAACGAAGAATTCGAGAAGAATTTTTCATAATTGCCTTTATATCTTTAAAATTGCTTTTTTTAATTTATCAAAAATTAAACATTTAAAAAATATTTGTAGATGATTAAGATTCCTTTCCGGTTAAAATTTGTTATCAACCAAAGTATAAACCCATTATTCAGGATCACATAAGAATCTGGGATTACTTCTAGAGCCGAAATTTCAGGACATGGTAATATTTCGATTTTTTAACGCATTTTTTCTCATTTTTTCATCTCTCCCAAATAAGGGCAGACGCAAAAGAAAATTTCAAAAGAAGTAAAACGCAAGGCCAAGAATCAACGTAAAACGACAAAACTCAAAAATTGAAAAATTTTTTAATGTGGGGGGGGGGGGGGGTACAAGGGGTTATAAGCGCAAAAAAATTATAAGCGCTAATTTTTTCCTCAAGGTGTCAGTTTTCCTAAAGCTGTATCCTTTATGTAACGTTGACGTATACTTTTGTGGAGGCCGTAAATGTAAATTTGGTTTAAAATCTTATAAAATAAAAAAATTTCTGAAAAAAAGGGTACACGTATAATTTTTGGAGCAATTTACCTATTATAAATATAAATAAATTAATTTAACAGATTAATTATAACCTTTCTCTGGACGATCATTATTCGGAGAAATTTGATTTTTTGTCTTAAAATATTTTTTCCCAAAGGAAGACCAAATAATTTTACAAAATATTATAAAATAATTGAAAAGAGAAAGTAAAATAATTGTTGCACTGTAATAATTATATAATAAATCAGAATATAATCCAGAATTACAATAAAGCAAACTGAAAAAGATTAAAAACAAAATTTATTTTAATTTATTATTTTACTTGTCAAAGGGTGTATTTATTAATGTTATAATATTAAATTGAAAATAAGAAATAATTCCACCAAAAAATAAACAAATTCCATAAATTATTATATATGAACGAAACATTGTGGAATCAGGAATTACATGCATTCTGGTAAAATAAATAAAAGTTAAAGTTAGTTAACCCTTAAACGACGGATTGGGTCAACCCCAGTTGTGTTAGTGCCTTATGGACCAGAGACCTAGATTCAAATATATATCAATCAATTCCACTCTCCAAGCTGAGTCGAACGGTACCATTGACTAGGTACGGAAATGCCTGTGGATCGAAATATAAACCGAGACATAGATCGAGATATATCACAGTAACCGACCTATAACTCGGTACTATCAAGTCAGATTTCGTTGATTTTGGTGTATTCGACTCAGCTCGAGGAGCTCTTTCGAATGAGCTATTATTTGCATATTCGAATTTTTGATCCCAAAAATCAGCTTACTCCCCCCTATGGTTTTTCGATTTTCGGGGGCCTATATCTCTGCGAGTTTTCGTCCCCCGCAAAAAATTCTTACATATTTGAACTCAGCCCGGCGAGAGGAATTGATTGGTATAAATTTTGAATCTATAGCTAGGGTCTAAAACCGATTGGGGTCAAAATGACCCCAATCAGGCTTTAACGTCGTATAAAATTTTCCGTCGTTTTAGTGTTAAAATAAAGTTATATTCGTTGATATCCTTATCTAAAACATGAATTAGCATGTCTACTAGTGTTTCGCCGGAAGTTCCGGTTCCGGCCAAATTTGCGGTTCTAGCGAAACACTCTACTTATACTTAAGTGGGTTGTTTTCCGACGGAGGGGGGGGGGGGTGAGTGCCACTGTTACCTCTCAAATTCCCCAACTTTCGGGGACGACGACAACCCTATTCATAATCCTCATAAAATAATTTTAAAAAACCTTAAAGGAAATAAAACAATCAACATTCTTTCAAGAGAAAGAAAGAAAATAGCCAAAAAAGAAGAATAAGACCCAATAGTTGATATTAAAGATATCCAAAAACATATTTTATAATTAATTGTTGTAATACCAAATAAGAAACAAATAAAATTAATAATAAATGGAGTTAGGGCAAATATTTGACAAAAAGAATCAAAAGGAAGTAATAAATTGGACTGAAATTTTATTTAAAGTTTAAAAGATGTTAAGTAAATTGCTTAAATGTAAAATAACTAGATCTTTCATGTGACAATGTAAATTCGAAAAATCCGAAGCCCCATAAAAATCTCAACCCCACACTTCTGATTTTAATTACTTTCTTCAATTTATTTGAAATTATTTTTTAATAAATTAGATATTTGATAGAGGAAGGGGGGGGGAAATTATGTTATTATTTTGTCTAAATTTGGTATATCATAAAATAGAGGGATTTTCATCAATCAAATATTGCACCCGAGTTGGATCTGGATCAGTTCCCTAAATTTTTCTGTTTTTCAACTAAAATAGTTTTTAATTTGATAATTATTTAAATATTTTTTGTTTACATTTAATTTTTTAAATGAGACAAATATTAAACTAATATTTAATAAAATAGAAATAATTGCAAAAATAGCTGGAGTAACAATAAAAGGAAATTTTGTACTCCAAGCTCCCATATTTAATAAATTTTGCCAAGCAATGTTGTATTGAGGAGACTGAAATTTAAAAATATTTATCTCGTATAATTAATAAACTTACAGAAATTAAATTTAAATAATATTTATATGCACATTCAGCAACAATTAATTGATGATTTATATTTAAAAATAAAAAATCAAAAATTGTTTTATTATTTAAAGAATCTAATAAATTGAATTTAAGTGTTAAATTATTAGAATCAGTTTTAGACGGTGTTATATCTAAATAATTACAAATATCTCCATTTTGTAAATATGTTGTCAATGACGAAGATAAATTATTATTTAAATTCATTTTAATTAATTTTTTATCTTAAACTAATAATTATATTATAATGGCACTCTGTAGATTCGTCAGAGGTTAATTTCATCAGAAGACGTTATCGTCAGAATTATTTTCATCAAAAGTCATGTTTGTCAGAGGCAAGTCTCGTCTGAGGGAATTTTTGTCAGTAAATCTTCCCTTTTTAAAAAATACTACAGGAATTCAAAAATATAGCTGAATACTGATAATCCCTCAATATCTCATAGAAATTTTTTATTCTTTATGCCATGATTAATCCACCAAACCACCTAATATCCTTCTTAATCCCTAAACTAGGGATAGCATGGAATTTGGAAGGATTAAGAGGATTTCAGGAGATTTGGACGGATATCAGGGGATATGTGGATATATTAAAGGATTTGGTAGGAAAATATTAAGTTTAATTACGTTTAATTAGATTTTTAAAAGGGAGTCTTACTGACACAGTTGCCCTCTGATGAAGCATAACTCTAACGAAAGTGAGTTATTACGAAACAATTATATGACGAAACTAACGGAACGAACATAATAGCTATCCTTTAAGTTCTAATTTAAAGGTTTATTTTATATACATATTTTCGTATTAGATAACCTTTTTGAAAATAAATGAATTTTTTAGATATTTTTTTATAACTGTAAAGTTTATGTAAATTTTTAAGTATACTTAATAAATTTTAAAATAATTTTTTAATAAACTTTAAAGTAACAATTTATGTTGTTGGACGTAAACATTTATAAGAAAATTTTTAAAAAATTGGCAGGTGTATATTCTTTCAAATAAACATGTTTATTATATTTAAAATGTCAAAATTTAAATAATTAATTTAAAAAATATTTGTTAATTCCATTAGTTGTACTTTATTAAATAAAATATTCATAAAATTAAATAAATTATGTTGACGTTATATAAAAATTAAATTAAATATTTCGTTACGCATGATAATGATTCTGATATGAACAAACTTAAAATTGTAAACAAGGTCTCACAATTAAACAAGGCTCCAACTACTCCTCACATGCCGTCATTAGAGGTGTATAAAAATTTCGCCCTTTGCCCGAAAAAGCGAACGGCGAAAGACTATTTGAGAGATATAATGATTTTGAGGAGTCCACCCCTGAAGACCTACACCCTGAAGACCTACTGACCCTGAAGACCTACACCCTAAAGACCTATTTACTAGTGATGGTCGGGAGTTAAAAAACCCCGAGAGTCAGGAATCGAGACCGAGACCGGGAATCGACCCCGAGACCGAGTCCCGACCCGAGAGTCGAGACCGAGAATCGAGACCAAGAGTCCAAATCCCTCCCTTGAATCCCCAAATCCACAATATAACTTTACTCCTTCTAAGCCTAACGATATCCACTTTAATCCACTGATATTCACATTAATCGCTTAGATAAATAGGTCTTTATGATGTAGGTCTTCAGGGTCAGTAGGTCTTCAGGGTGTAGGTCCTCAAGGTGTAGGTCTTGGGGGTGTAGGTCTTCAGGGTTGACCCCATTTTGAGTATAAATATAATGATTTTAAGAGTTTCATAAATTTTCAATCGAATCTAAATTTTTTATGATTTTTTTTCCAAATCTGGAGTGTTACATAAAGCAAGATTTCAATCCTTTTTTTCTATGCTATATTTGTTCCTGAAATTCCACAAAAATTTATATAAATATTTACATCAATATCGAGTAGAAAGGCAAGAAGAACGAAGTCTGTAAATGCTTTATTCATTAAGAACTCAAAACCCCAAAATCAGCTGAAAACGTGGTTACAGTACTTTAAAAATATTTTAAGCCCTTAGAGCTTATATAAAAATTTTCTTTTTAGCCCAACAGAAAGTTTGCTACAAAAAACACTTGGTCCCATATGTAGAAAAATTTTACCATTTGAGAAAAATCTTACCACTTGCTGGCATGTTCCCTGATCTCTCTCACCATACAAATTTTGCAAAATAACCTTTTTAACTAATTTAAAAAATTATTTTCCTACACACTCATTTTTAAAATACTTTTTCTTTCAAAATTTAAGAAAAAAAGTTTGGCCAGCGGAGGGAAAAAGTTGTCCTCTTTATGATATTTATTTCGTTACAAAACGAAACGCTTCACAAACTTTATGTTTATTAACGTTGATTATTTATAAAATAAGATATTTATTTTCGATTTATTAATTAGGTAATTTTAAATATTCTCCCCCAAGGCATACCATAACAGAAAAATTAAAATGAAGGTGCGTCACTCCTTGAGAAAAATGCAAGAAGATCAAGGTAAGAAAAATGTTATTTACAGTTGGGCTTCCCCTATTAACGCCACGTGCGAAAATTTTGACAATGCAAGAAGGCCAATAATCCAGACTTCTTCCTTCTTCAGACAGATGTCTTCATTTTTTGTGAATTTTGGAAGATCCTTAAGCAAAAAATCTTCATTTTTGCGACGCAGACACCAAACCAGTCCAAACCGGTTCCAGGCATCCATCGGTTCCAAACCGGTTCAGGTCCTTCATCTGTTCCACAGACTGGAACCGCATCAACCGAACGGAACCGGAACCCCCTGAATCACTGATTATACATATGTAGTAAACGATTTTATCAACCTCTAAGGTGTATTTTATAGTGAGACTAACTTAAATTATTAAAAATCTTTTTTTTTGAGAATAATTGTGATGTTAATTTAGCAAATCTTTTTATTATTTAAAGAGTAAATTAATAACCTAACTAATAAAATATCAATTTTATACACTGCGGTGCATATGTTTATATACACTTGAAAATTTTGTTTAAATTTTTAAATTTTCATTCAAAAAATACGTTCTATATATAAATCGAAAGCTCTATTTGTATCTCAGTTGACATGTTTCTGCATTTTTCATGAAAATGAAAATTGGTCGAGATAATCCGGATCAGACATGCACGAAACGTTTCGTTTCGTTTCGTTGTTTCGTTAGTTTCGTTATGTTTTTTCCTGTTTCGTCTCGTTTCGTGACGAAACAGTTTTTAATTTGTTTCGTTTCGTTTTGTTAACGAAACACCTGTGTTTTGTTAACGAAACATTACCTATATTTTAAGCCAAAATATTACCCAAAAACTGAAAAAATTTCCCTTTTGGTGATGAAAATTCAAAAAATTTTTGCCTGCGGCGCTGAAAAGGGTGAAATCTGGCTTCATAGCCTTTTAAAATTCTCAAAATTTTCGCCTGCGGCGCTAAAAACGACAAATGTTAAATTACCAGTTCGGGAATCTCTACCAGAAAAAGTTGTGAAGTCAGGAATTCCTGATTTTCGGGTAACAGGGAACGTGTCGGCAGGATCCCTGATCCTTGATTCACATTTGCTCAACATATAATTCGATTGGAGCCGAGTTGGCGGAACTAAGGCTGGTATAGTGGATTAGGAGGGGACACGCGAAAATTTTGGAGCTTAGGACCATAATTTAAGGTCCCACAAAGCTATGAGGTCATATATAGGCCATAACTGGCCTATTAACGTGTTTAAAATCGAAAAATTAAGAAAATAAAACCATTTTTATTAAATTTTTTTGAAAATTACAATGTTTCGTTTTGTTTCGTTTCGTTAAATTTTTAGTGTTTCGTCTCGTTTCGTTAACGAAACGATTTTTAAAAAATTTTGTTTCGTTTCGTTTCGTCGGAAAAAATTTTGGAGTTTCGTGCATGTCTGATCCGGATCTACCGGATATACCAAATCGCATATCCTAGGAAAAAATTTTCGGAAAAAATTTAACAAACCCATTTGATAAAGCATATTTTTCTGAGTATTTTCCACAAAACCGCTTAGAAATATCTTTATCCGGTCCAGAGATATGATTTTTTAAAAATGGCATTTTTCCCTTAAAAATTGAATTTTTTGCAAAAATAGGCGAAAAATGCCATTTTTAAAAAATCATATCTCTGGACCGGATAAAGATATTTCTAAGCGGTTTTGTGGAAAATACTCAGAAAAATATGCTTTATCAAATGGGTTTGTTAAATTTTTTCCGAAAATTTTTTCCTAGGATATGCGATTTGGTATATCCGGTAGATCCGGATCAGACATGCACGAAACTCCAAAATTTTTTCCGACGAAACGAAACGAAACAAAATTTTTTAAAAATCGTTTCGTTAACGAAACGAGACGAAACACTAAAAATTTAACGAAACGAAACAAAACGAAACATTGTAATTTTCAAAAAAATTTAATAAAAATGGTTTTATTTTCTTAATTTTTCGATTTTAAACACGTTAATAGGCCAGTTATGGCCTATATATGACCTCATAGCTTTGTGGGACCTTAAATTATGGTCCTAAGCTCCAAAATTTTCGCGTGTCCCCTCCTAATCCACTATACCAGCCTTAGTTCCGCCAACTCGGCTCCAATCGAATTATATGTTGAGCAAATGTGAATCAAGGATCAGGGATCCTGCCGACACGTTCCCTGTTACCCGAAAATCAGGAATTCCTGACTTCACAACTTTTTCTGGTAGAGATTCCCGAACTGGTAATTTAACATTTGTCGTTTTTAGCGCCGCAGGCGAAAATTTTGAGAATTTTAAAAGGCTATGAAGCCAGATTTCACCCTTTTCAGCGCCGCAGGCAAAAATTTTTTGAATTTTCATCACCAAAAGGGAAATTTTTTCAGTTTTTGGGTAATATTTTGGCTTAAAATATAGGTAATGTTTCGTTAACAAAAAAAAACACAGGTGTTTCGTTAACAAAACGAAACGAAACAAATTAAAAACTGTTTCGTCACGAAACGAGACGAAACAGGAAAAAACATAACGAAACTAACGAAACAACGAAACGAAACGAAACGTTTCGTGCATGTCTGATCCGGATTATCTCGACCAATTTTCATTTTCATGAAAAATGCAGAAACATGTCAACTGAGATACAAATAGAGCTTTCGATTTATATATAGAACGTATTTTTTGAATGAAAATTTAAAAATTTAAACAAAATTTTCAAGTGTATATAAACATATGCACCGCAGTGTATGAATATTCATCAATATTTATTAGGTTAAGCAATAAGTTCACTTTTCATTCCCACATTACGTCAAGAGATAGAAATTCAACAAAATATTTTTTAGCTTTTAGAATTAAAAGTTGTCTTTAAAAGTTGTTTACTTGTTTTAATTATAAAAGTTAAATAATATTTTGTTAAATTTATATCTCTTTACGTAATGTGGGAATAAGAAGTAAAAAATTTTAGTATGTTTTTAGTTATCGAAATACATGTGGCGCTATCTTTTTGTTACACTTTAAAATCAAATTTATTATTATAAAATTTTTTTTAAAAAATTGCATTAAACTTTTTCTTTTTCTTATTGATACATAATAATCCTTAACTATATTCTACCATAATTTGAAACAGATTCGTTTCATATTTGGTGAGATATTGATAAAAACTAGGTGATTTTGTTACAGTGTGTACAGGGTGCGTAAAAAGTTCCCGGAATTAATCAAAATGAATTAATTTTCTTTAAAATCAATATAAAAATAAGTTTACACAAACAAAATGTTTAGAAGAATCTAATAAACAAATAATCTTAACAAATAATCAAAATGAGATCCGCCCGCTGAGATACACGCATCCAAACGCCTCCGAAAATTTCCTATTATGGTCGCGCACTCCTTTTCTGTTTTTGACGCCCAGGCAGATTCTATGACGTCCTAGGTGCCTCTGTTGATGTGGATCGTGTGCAGGGGAGTCTCTGCTCCAAAAAAAGACCAGACCGAAAATCATTGGATTAAGGACCGGTGAGTTACGGAGCCAAATATCATTGTCTCAAAATCCATAAAACAACTTTGCACAGAGGTTAATTGTTATTTTACTTCCATGTGCTGGTACCAAGTCCTATTGTAAAATAAAATCATTTTCACCAAAATGTTGCTGCTTCAAGGGAAGTAAAACATTCATCAAAATTTCATTTTGATAGACATAAGCATTAATTTTGACGTTTCTGGCGATAAAAACCAATGCTGGCACAAATTCCTCTTCAAATCATCACAGATCACGGGAAAAAGCTTATCTGCACAATTTTTGCTTAATAACCTTTCTTTTGGACTAATTGGCGAAAATTTAGGGTATTGTGAAAGCGTTGGATGGTTCGCTTCAAATCTTTGATAAGAAACCATAGACATAAAAAAGGGAGAAAAAATATAAAAACTATTAAACATATTATCTAAAATGTTATTATATGTACTTTAATTAGTTCATTTTAGAATTTAATAAATAAAATTAAAATGAATTTGAATACTAATTTATCTACATCATTGTCAAAATATATAGGAAGCTTAAACACGAAAAAATAGGTGAATCTATAATTGTGAAACAGACCCTATACAGATCAGTATTAAGGAGAAAAGAGAAATAAAAGTAACTTTCTGATAGATCATTTGGTGAGGCAAATGTGTAAGCAGAGCTAAGTAAGCAGGATTAAGCGTGCATGGTTTGTTTCCTTCAAGGCTACTAAACTTTTGCTAAACTGTTACTGCAAAGATTCTATTTATGCTTATTAAAGTGGAAGATTGGTCGGAGATGCTGAGTTGACAGAAACCGAACATTTAAATCTGGAAGGATAATAAAATTACAGAAATTGCATGTTTCCTTTTGGGAATTGTTAGGTTGAAGTACATAAATTTTTATTTGTAAATACATAAGGAAGGATATTTAAAATAAAAGTACGCTACAAAAATAAAATTTAAATAATTTATTCTCGTTCAAGTCTCTCATATTCTCTAACAAATGTCTTTTTTAGTACTGAAGGAGAAAATTTTGAGAATTTTGGAGGTCAAGAATTCAGAATATTCTAAAAAGGGAATTATATTTTAGAAAGTTAAGAAAGTGGGTGTAAAAATAATGAAACTTTAAAATAAGTTGAAAAAATTAATTTTCAAAAATTATGTATTTTTAATTAAAAATATTTATGTATAATGATGAAATACATATAATACATAAAACAAATATTTTTAAAATTTGATTTGAATTATTTATAATATACAAAAAGTTTAAGATTTTCGATTATTAGAATTATTTTTATTGTTTCCCTTATCACTCTTAATAAACAATGGCTGATTTGGTGATACTCTGTTCTTCGGAATTAATTTGCCAAATACTGATTTATATGCATTTCTGTATTCTGAGCTATAAATTTAAATAAATTTTTTTTATAAATTTATGGTTATGGATAAAAATTGGGTAGTTAATCATCAAGTCTTTTATTTATTTAAAAATTTTTCCCTTAACATATCCTTAAAATAAACGGCATAATTTGAGAATAAAGCTATCAGGTTAGATAATAAACTTTTAATAATAAACCCTTGGGTGATAAATTAATAAAAATATTTTTCCTACTTGCAACTAATTAAAATTATTCCATTAATTCCAGCTGTAATTATATAAATACAAATTATAATCACAGATGACATACTAATAATATTGTTAGTAATTATAGAAAATTGTTGATTAGATTTTGGAATAAATAAGTTTGTTATAGAAAAAATAATTATATTCATTAAAGCTATTATATTATTTCTTTCAATAGAAGAGATTAACCACCCAAAAATTAGAATTAAAGAAATAATCATAACAGAACGAAGAATTCGAAAAGAATTTTTCACAATTGCTTTTATATCTTGAAAATTGGATTTTAACATTTGAATTCAAAAGAAATATGTAAGACATTGAATTTATTGTTAAAATAAGTAATTTGCGAATAAAAGTAAGATACTATTACTTTCTTTCTTAAAGTTCATAAATAGGGTTGGATACAACGTTATTGACAAGTACCCACTGTTTTCAGTTATCAACCCGGATTCGATTCCGATTTTGATCTCAATAACAACTTGGGCGAGCCTAGCACCTTAAATCAACCACTCATTCCTATTTTTGAGACTGCAAGGAAATGGTCATAAATAGAGTTAGTTAATTCACCAGGGGCGGTATTCAAAAAAGCGGGTTGGAGAACCTGGTAAGTCTAGCAGGTTCTATTACCCGGGAAATAGAACTCTCAGTTGAGGGTTAACCCTTATTCAAAAAAAAATCGACCCAGAACTCGATGCTTACCCGCAGCTGCGGGTAAACTAACCCACAACCCTCTTTTATGAATATCACCCAAAATTTGACAATTTAAACCCGCAGCTGCGGGTTCTATTACCCGAGTAACTAACCACAGCTGCGGGTTACCCCTACCTCCATTTTTGAATAAGGGTTCTGGGTTAACCTACCCGCAGCTGAGGGTTGGTTAACCCCTACCCGCTTTTTTGAATACCGCCCCAGAACATTCCGGACTCATTACTTTAAAAAATTAATTACCCTTCTCTGGACGATCATTACTCAAAGAATTTTGATTTTTTGGCTTAAAATATTTTTTCCCAAAGGAAGACCAAATAATTTTACAAAATATTATAAAATAATTGAAAAGGGAAAGTAAAATAATTGTTACGCTGTAATAATTATTTAATAAATCAGAATATAGTGTAGAATTACAATAAAGCAAACTGAAAAAGATTAAAAACAAAATTTGTTTTTAATTTATTATTTACTTGTCAAAAAGAAAATTTAATATTGTTAAAACATTAAATTGAAAATAAGAAATAATTCCACCAAAAAATAAACAAATTCCATAAATTATTATATATGAACGAAACATTGTGGAATCAGGAATTACATGCATTCTGGTAAAATAAATTTGAAATTAGTTAAAGTTTGTTAAAAATGATATCTTTTCGTCGTATCCTCATGTAAAACATGAAATGACATGTTTGATAAATGAGTTGGTTGTTCCTCGACTGAAGGGAGGGTGGGGGGTGTCACGGTAAATACTTTCGGGCAGGCAGCAAAAGAAACTCTCGAATTCCCCGACTTTCGGGGACAGGGTACAACCCTATTCATAATCCTCATAAAATAATTCAAAAAAACCTTAAAGGAAATAAAACAATCAACATTCTTTCAAGAGAAAGAAAGAAAATAGCCAAAAAAGAAGAATAAGACCCAATAGTTGATATTAAAGATATCCAAAAACATATTTTATAATTAATTGTTGTAATACCAAATAAGAAACAAATAAAATTAATAATAAATGGAGTTAGGGCAAATATTTGACAAAAAGAATCAAATGGAAGTAATAAATTGGACTGAAATTTAATTAAATATGTTAAATAAATTATTTAAATGTGAAGTATCTAGCCTTTCAATGTGGCAATGAGAAATTCAAAAAAATTCGAAGACCCTTAAGAATCACAACCCCACACTTTTGATTTTAATTACTTTCTTCGATTTAATTGAAATTATTGCTTAATAAATTAGATGTTTGATAGAGGGGTGAGGGTGGGGGAAATTATGTTATTATTTTGTCTAAATTTGTTATATCATAAAATAGATGGGACTTTTGTCAATCTAGTATTGCACCCTAGTTGGATCTGGATAAATTCCCTAAATTTTTCTGATTTTCAACTAAAATAGTTTTTTAATTATTTAAATATTTTTTGTTTACTTTTAATTTTTTAAAAGAGACAAACATTAAACTAATATTTAATAAAATAGAAATAATCGCAAAAATGGCTGGAACAACAATGTTAATAAATTTTGAATTCCACATTCCTATATTAAATGAATTTTGCAAAACAATGGTGTATTGAGGAGACTGAAATTTTAGAAATATTTATTTTGTATAATTAATAAACTTACAGAAATGAAATTTAAATAAAATTTATATACACATTCAGCAACAATTAATTGATGATTTATATTTAAAAATAAAAAATCAAAAATTGTTTTATTATTTAAAGAATCTAATAAATTGAATTTAAGTGTTAAATTATTAGAATCAGTTTTAGACGGTGCTGTTAAATCTAAATAATTACAAATATCTCCATTTTGTAAATATGTTGACAATGATACAGATAAATTGTTATTTAAATTCATTTTATTTTTTTCATATATTAAACTCTAAATTAATAATTAATTAATAATATTATATCGGCACAATTTAAGAGATTGTTCTCATTTTTTACCTTTAATTATTTAAATGAGACAAATATTAAGAAACAGAAACAATTGTATAATTAGCGTGACACAAATGTTTACATTTAAATTCTATTCTCCCACAAAACGTAAAGCAAAGATTTAGATTTATTTTAAATAAATTTTAAATGAATTTTGACATGAATGTAAAATAGAATAAAAAGACTTTGTTAAAGGTATAATAAGTAGGGCTGTCAATTATATGGAAATCCATATTTTTTTCCTGAATTGCTTAGGGTCTGAAACGCACGAAAAACACACTTTCCGCTTTGTTTGCTTTCAAAAATGTGGACTTTCATTTCCATATTTTCCATATTTTTCCATATTTTGGCATTTCGTCCATATTTTCCATATTTTGTCCATATTTCGTCATTTTTTGGGAAATTTTGCCAAAAATTGGTCAAAATTTTAAAAATTTATGAAATTTTTTTGTTCAAAAAATTTTTTATAAAAATTTTTTGTAAAAATTTTTTAAAAAATTTTTCGACAAAAACTTTTCAAGTAAATTTCAACTCAAAATTATCCAAAGTATTTTTAAAAACTAAATTATTATTATAAATTATTTTATTTGAAATCAAAATTAACTTAATTAACATTTTTCTGCTTAAAAATGAAAATTTTCCGTAAAAATTTTCAGTTTTCGGCCCATATTTGATCCATATTTTGGGATTTTTCCCATATTTTCATCCATATTTTGAAAATTTTCATCCATATTTTATGTGCATATTTTCGATTTTTTCGTCCATATAATTGACAGCCCTAATAATAAGTTTTTTCGATTGGAATGTTTTTCTAGAAATAAATGAACTAAAAAAAGTAGAAATTAAACCAATTCAGTCCATTATTTGTTGATATAAATGTGTATATTCGCAAATAAAGTAATTAATTTTTTTTATTTAATTAATGTTTAAGGTTTTGAGGTACCATGGTGAATTGAGCTTGTATGTATGTTTAAATGTACTGCATGAGAAAAAAATAAAAATTAAACTCCTTTTTCACACGATACGTAAAGGTGCTTGAAATTTAATTGTAAAAAGTGCTTAATAACTCTTATGATAAAAAACTTGATTAATTTAGATGTCGAAAAATTGAATGTAAATTTACCGAAATTTTTATGTTCGGATTTTTTTTTCAGTTTGGCAAAAAATTATAATTTAGTCTAAATATTTCGGGAGAATTTTCATTTTAATTTTTGAAATTGAAATGAACAACTAGAAAACGTCGAATATTTTCTTCTTTTGGGAATCGTTAAAAACTATCCTTGATCCACAAATTTGAATTTTTTCAAATTTTATCTCAAAGTTTAAAACGAATATTTATCAAAATTTCTTTAACAAACTTACCTGAAATTAAATAAAAATTCTTTTTTATTTATTAAATAAAATCAATTCAATAAAAATTATTTTATTTTAAATTTCCCCATTTTAAAATTTAAATTCCATTTGACATTTATGTCTGGGAAATATTTAAAATTCGATTGTCTATAAAGATTTGGGGATTTTTTTATTGTGTGACTGTCTGTGCGCGCTTGCCCTCACATGTTTAAGGGCATCCTCAGAATTCTACAACTATTTATTTTTAATAATAATCCGCAAATTATGAATTATTATTATAAATAATTTTCTATTAAATGAACATTTGTTGAGTAATGTCGAGAAATTATAAAATTAACTTTAGTTAAGCTAAGGCAAAATTTAATTTTTCTTGTTGATAGTCCTACTAAATATAACGTTTCAGGTTGTGAAAATTGAGTTTCGGACGAATTTCCAAAAAAATTGTTGAGTCATGCTTCACGAAAGCGTCACCCTATGCTAGTCAAAGGCTTGCAATCCAGAAGGATTTTTTAAAAGCTAATAATGAAACAAAATCTACGCAGGTAATTTCCCAATTTGTTACCGGAACTATGCTTCTTCCCATTTATATTTTATAAAACTTAAGGAACGCCTAAACAGTTTTAAATCCCCTATAAGAATATTGGAAAATATTGTGACTGAGGATTTCTATATTTAAATTTATATTATCATTAGAAATATTTTCATATCTTTCTAATTCATTCCCGAAAACGCAAAATTTATTGTGGATAATTTGCAATTTTGTCTAAATGCAGAAATCTTAAAACTAAAAAAAGTTCGTTTATATATATTTTCTCTCAATAAATTTCTTCTCAATAAATTTTGCGATTTCTATATTTAAATTTATAATAAACAACCTATCGGTTAAATATTGCTAATTAAAGGATTTTTAGTAATTCACAAAGTAATACAAAAAATTTTTTTCATGAATTTCAATAAATAAATAAAGTTAAAAATTAAAATAAATATTTTGACAGAATTGCGGACAATTTTTTAAAAATTAAGAGGAGATGTAGACGACTTGAATCAACATATTCAGTCAATTATTGAAAGATTAGACATGTCGAGAGTTGCGTTAGCGTCGTAAATAAGTTTTGTGCTTGATAACCTTTATAATATCAATTTAAACACTTTCAAAGTTCTAAACTGAATTTTAGAAGATTCAGCTAATCAACATGATGCTAGCGGCTATACTCTTTGGGACGTTGTTAATGGCGCTAAGGTAAATAAATAACATGATAAGAATAATTACCCTAGTCGAGCTTATTCACTTATTTATAGAACTACCAAAGTCGGCGGCAAAATTGAAAAAAAAATTGAAAAAAGCAACCATATTTCCGCACGGAAAACATATTTCCGTTCTTAACCAAAGTAAAAAGACTAATCTTATTCTTGATCAAATTTCTAAAATATTATCAGTAAAAATTTCTTTTATTTTATATTTAAGAAAATTTGAACGAAGTATCAAAAACTGTCAAAAATGCTTGAAATGAGAATGATGTAAAAAGAATTTTTTGATATGTAAAAAGAAAGAGCTGGATCCAGAACATTCTGTTCAGAAAGTTTTGTCGTATTATTCTTGTGTAAACTATGTACATATTTATGTAAGCTAGGGATCCTGCCGACATAGGAGATAATTACCGATATTGCGAATTCTGGAACTTACGATTTGTAAATTACCGATTTCGAGATTGAGAACGGCAGGATCTCTAATGTACACTACAATCCAACACATACACCCTGATCTTGATAGTCTATCGCAGACTTATAGCAAAAACTAGTTAATTTTAACTGATTAAATTATCTGTTAGAGAGCATTATATAGTATTCAAAAATCTACGTTATAAGACTAAACGACATCGTATTATGTCTGCGATATACTCATTGTGCCCTGTTTTCATTCACATAACCAATTCACTTTATGAAATGTTTGTTTCATATTCATGTTGCATTTGTGTAAATAGTTCCAGCATAAAATATATTTCCTTCGTTCAGTTTTTAGGCCAATTTTCATTTTTATGTAAATGCAGAAACATGTCAACTGAGATACGAACAGAGCTTTCGATTGCTATATAGAACGTATTTTTTGACTGAGAAAATAGTTAATTTTCATTTCATTTACACTTGTCCATATCTTTATGTCGTTGACTGTATATATTAAGATAACAAACTTTGATTATACTTAGCAATTTGCATCATAAAAATTATATCATTTAATTCCTTTCACTTAACGCCAATGAAATTTTTTAATAAAATTCAATAATATACCTAGATAATTAAATAAAGCAATTAATTTAAATAAATTATTTAAATATTTAAATTTATAATTTAAATCTTGGCATTTTAAAAGGACATTTTAAAAGAAAATATGTTTATTTCGATAAATATACACCTGCCACTTTTTTAATATTTTACATTTTTTAATTTGATATTGTTTGCCAAAATTAATGTCTGTGCCGGTTTAATTGACGTCTTAAAGTTTTTTAATAAATATTTTATAGAATTCTGTCTTTATGCTACTCCCACATAAAAATCTCGGACGTCTTGCGAAATTATGGAAGTAAAATTTTTTCGTATGTCTAAATAAACTGCATTCTCCGCTTCAGATCCCCTATCATTACAATTATTATCAACTAGATAATTCAGATCGCTATTTTACCGAATTTTAATCCATTTATTCAAACTTTTAATAAATTTGTTTCTTTTTTGGTTGTTGAAGAAAAAATATCAAAATTGTAGTAACTTTACACACATCTAATGTTAGCTTTAATCATCCCAATATATATCGAGATTTATTAAAAAGTGATCGAGATACTGGCTGATATGCTTGCGGATATTTTAGTGTATGACTTGAATGCTACATAATTTTTTGCTTGGAGGGTTTCCGCATTAATTGATACAATTATGAAAGTAAAATTAAATTTTAGGCAGATAAAAGGTTATCATATAATATTATTTGCTTTTCATTCCGTAATCTTTTTAATGTCATCAAGTAAAAGGTCAGCTGATTAATGACGTTAACAAAATTAATTTAATTTTATAAATAATTTATTTAAATTTATTCCATATAATAACATTATTTATTTAAACTTGGCATTTTAAATGTAACAAACATGTTTATCTTTAAAAAATCTACACCTGCCAATTTTTAAAAATTTTTTTATAAAATTTATGTTAAAGTATAAATTGTCACTTTTACACTTTATTAAATTATTATTTCATAGAAAAACTAAAAATTCCTTTAAATTTTTTAATCAAATTATTTAAAACGTAAAAAGTATAAATAAATAAAATAAACCCTATAAAGATAATGTTATTATAATAATTTTTATAATTTAAGGTATAATTTTCGAAAAATTAAGATGGATTTAAATAATAATTTATCTGCATCATTGTCAACATATTTACAAAATGGAGATATTTGTATTTATTTAGATTTAACAGCACCGTCTAAAATTGATTCTAATAATTTAACACTTAAATTTGATTTATTAGATTCTTTAAATAATAAAACAATTTTTGATTTTTTATTTATAAATATAAATCATCAATTAATTATTGCTGAATGTGCATATAAATTTAGTTTAAATTTAATTTCTGTAGGTTTATTAATTTACGAGATAAATATTTTTTAAATTTCAGTCTCCTCAATACAACATTTCTTTGCAAAATTTATTTAATATGGGAGTTTGGAGTACAAAATTTATTAACATTGTTGTTCCAGCCATTTTTGCGATTATTTCTATTTTATTAAATATTAGTTTAATATTTGTCTCCTTCAAAAAATTAAAAGTAAACCAAAAAATATTTAAATAATTACTATAAATTATAAAACTATTTTAGTTGAATATCAGAAAAATTTAGGGAACTGATCTTAGGGAATTGATCCAGATCCAATTAGGGGTGCATTATTTGATCGACAAAAATCCTCTATTTTATGACATAACAAATTTAGACAAAATAATAACATAATTCCCCTCCCCCCCCCCCTCTATCAAATATCTAATTGATTAAGCAATAATTTCAAGTAAATCGAAGAAAGTAATTAAAATCACAATTTGTGATTTTTAAGGGCCTTCAGACTTTTTGAATTCTCATTGCCACATGAAAAAGCAGATATTTCTCATATAAATAATTTACTTAACATCTTTTAATCATCAAATAAATTTTCAGTCCAATTTATTACTTCCATTTGATTCTTTTTGTCAAATATTTGCCCTAACTCCATTTATTATTAATTTTATTTGTTTCTTATTTGGTATTACAACAATTAATTATAAAATATGTTTTTGGATATCTTTAATATCAACTATTGGGTCTTATTCTTCTTTTTTGGCTATTTTCTTTCTTTCTCTTGAAAGAATGTTGATTGTTTTATTTCCTTTAAGGTTTTTGAAATTATTTAGTCTTATGTATAGCGTCGCCGTCCTCGAAAGTCGGGGAATTCGAGAGTTTCTTTTGCTGCCTGCCCGAAAGTAAAAAAAGTTCCTCCAGTCGGGGAACAACCCACTTATGAATAAGCAAACATGCCATTTCATGTCTTACATGAGGATACGACGAAAAGAAATCTTTTTTAACAAACTTTAACTTTCAAATTTATTTTACCAGAATGCATGTAATTCCTGATTCCACAATGTTTCGTTCATATATAATAATTTATGGAATTTGTTTATTTTTTGGTGGAAGTATTTCTTATTTTCAATTTAATATTATAACATTACTAAATATAACTTTTGACAAGTAAAATAATAAATTAAAAACAAAATTTGTTTTTAATCATTTTAGTTTGCTTTACTGTAATTCTGGATTATATTCTGATTTACTTAAGAGTTATTACAGCGTGACAATTATTTTACTTTCTCTTTTCAATTATTTTTTAATATTTTGTAAAATTATTTGGTCTTCCTATGGAAAGAAATATTTTAAGAAAAAAAATCAAATTTCTCCGAATAATGATCGTCCAGAGAAGGGTAAATAGTAATAGAAAAATTTTATTTTGAATTTAAAGAATTTTATTTTTAATTATTTATGAAATAATTATTTATATGTACAAAGAATAAAAATATTCTTTGTACATATAAATAATTATTTCATAAAAAATTCAAAATAAAATTCTTTAAAATAATAAAATCCAATTTTCAAGATATAAAGGCAATTATGAAAAATTCTTTTCGAATTCTTCGTTCTGTTCTGATTATTTCTTTAATTCTAATTTTTGGATGGTTATTTTCTTCTATAGCGAGAAATTCTATAATAGCATTAATAAATATGATTACAATATTTTTGGCAACTTTATTTATTCCAAAATCAAATCAACAATCTTCTATAATTATTGGCAATCTTGCAAAGTTGACAGCTTCTATTATAATCTGTATTTACATAATTACAGCTGGAATTAATGCCGTAATTTTAATTAGTTTCAAGTAAGAATATACAAGTTTGATAATTGGGATCACCTACTATATAAAATTTTATTTTTTCCGTAATCAAAACAATTTCTTCCATAAAACTTTACTTTTATATAAATTAATCTTAATTACAATTTTTCAATCTAAAATTTTATTTTAATTTATAGCTCAGAATACAGAAATGCATATAAATCAGTATTTGGCAAATTAATTCCAAAGAACAAAGTATCACCAAATCAGCCATTGTTTATTAAGAGTGATAAGGGGAAGAATAAGAATAATAATAATTTAAATAATCAACAAACTTGAATTTTTGTAAATATTTTATGTAAATATTTTGATTTTGTACATACGTTTAATTATATATATTTACACTCTTGATTCATTCAATATTTTCTATATTAAAAAAATCTCAGATTTTACGTGAATATGCTATAATTCGTATTTCGATCCGTATACTAAAAATTTTGTGCAAAAGGAGAAGAATCATAGTTGTACCTTGGAAAATCATTGGAAAATTGGAAAATCATTTTTGGAAGTAAAATCTTGGAAAATCATTCAATGGTGATTTAGCGGGAACCTATTACATAAAACCTGGAAAATAAATATATTATAGTTTATTTCTCCAACTTATTCCATATATTTTAATTTTAAAATTTATTTATTTTTTCCCATTTTAATCTTTTTTTCATACAATTTAACTACATGATTCTACCATTTTTGTCCAATTTAATCTATTTTTACACATAAATTAAATTTTTTGATGATTTCGCGTTATTATAAACATGTTTTTTGGCCATAAAATAGGATAAATAAATTTTATTGAAATTTTGTTTTGTCTAATCAGTTTTAATCTAGAAATTAATAAAAACTTTGTCCTATTTAGTGAAAATTTTTTTTGGGCTGTGTTTCTTCTAACAAATTCTATAAATAATTTCGGAATATTAACACGACTCCTATTGGGATAAATTATTTATATGTCAATCGAAAGGCTAGTCGAGCTGAGTCGAATGATACAAAAATTTTATTGGGATCAGAGATGGACGAAAATTTTTCGTTTCGTTTCGTTTTCGTAGATTTTCGTGGATTTTTGATGATTTTCGTTTTGTTTCGTGTTTCGTTTAAAAATAATTTTTTTGTTTCTTTCGTTTCGTATTTCACTAAAAAATTATTTTCGTTTCGTTTTCGTTTCGTAAACTCAATTTTTGGACGAAAATGACGAAAAAATATTCGATATTTTTAGACAAATTTTTTTACTATTTTGGCGTATTTTTAAGTCAAAAATTGAAAATTTTTCTTCCGGGAACTGGAAATTCAAAAAATTTTGCCTGCGGCGCTGAAAAATGAAATTATTTGACTGTTTGAGCGTCAAAAATTAAAAAATTTTGCATGCGGCGCTGAAAATTGGATGGAATTTCAAGGCTTTATTAAGGTATTTAGGATATAGTTGGATCTTATCAAGTGACTGGTCTCCCATGTATATACATCGGTTCAGTCCTAATGGTTTAATGAGATCATGAAGGATAAAGGGGAAATCGAGGCTTTTGAGGGGATATAGTAGAATGTGAGCTTGATATCGGTAGACCAAGAAGGATTGAAGGGGAAACTCCGGAAATCTGGCCAGATCCGGTCCATAAATTAGGCATTTTTGTAACTAAATTAGGCATTTGAGGGAATATAGTTAATAAATTAGGCATTTTTATAATTTTGATTTTTTTCGTTTCGTTTCGTTTCGTTTCGTGAAAATTGAGATTTTTTTCGTTTCTTTCGTTTCGTAAAAATGAAATTTTTTTTTTTGTTTCGTTTTCGTTTCGTACATTGGCGAATTTATTTTTTTCGTTTTCGTTTCGTTGAGAGCAAAATTCTATTTTCGTCCATCTCTGATTGGGATGACACTATGGGTCGAGATACTAGGCTCAAAATGGTCAAAAACGATGGCCAAGCTATTCCTTGGGTGAAAAATTCAAATATGCAAAATAGCTCATTCGAAAGCACTCATCGAGCGAAGTCGAAAGACAATGGAATTACCGTAATTGAACAGGGTTTGACAAAGTTAAAATTCAAAAAAACAAACAACGTAAACATTTGGGTTTCGGAGAGACGCTTGTTGGAATATAGTTTGTTTTCTTTTTTGGTTGTTGAAAAAAAAAATCAAAATTGTAGGAACTTTACAAACATTTAATGTTCTCTTTAACGATACCAATATATATCGAGATTTATCAAAAACTAATCAAGATTGTGGCTGATAGGTTTGAGGAAATTTGAATGTATCGTCTTGAATACTACATACCTAATTTTGTTTTGCTTGGAGGGTTTCCACGTAAATTGATACAATTATGAGAATAAAAATAAATTTTGATTAGATAAAAGGTTTTCATGTTATTTAACAATATTATTTGCTTTTCATTTCGTAATCTTTTTAATGTCGTAAAGCAAAAGGTCAACTGATTAATGACGTTAACAAAATTAATTTAATTTTATAAATAATTTATTTAAATCTATTCCATATAATAACATTATTAATTTAAACTTTGGCATTTTAAATGTAACAAACATGTTTATCTTTAAAAAATCTACACCTGCCAATTTTTCAAATTTTTTTATAAAATTTATGTTAAAGTATAAATTGTCACTTTTACACTTTATTAAATTTATATTTCATAGAAAAACTAAAAATTTCTTTTAATTTTTTAATTAAATTATTTAAAACGTACTAGGTATAAATAAATAAAACAAACCCTTTAAAGATAATTTTAAAAATTTATTTAAGATGGGTTAGACTTTAACGATTTCTGGATTGTTGGAAATTATAATAATATTATAATATTATTTTATAATAATATAATATTTATAATTTAGGATATAATTTTTAAAAAAACTAAAATGAATTTACATAATAATTTGTCTGCATCATTGTCAACATATTTACAAAATGGGGATATTTGTAATTATTTAAATATAACACCGTCTAAAACTGATTCTAATAATTTAACACTTAAATTCAATTTATTAGATTCTTTAAATAATAAAACAATTTTTGATTTTTTATTTTTAAATATAAATCATCAATTAATTGTTGCTGAATGTGCATATAAATATTATTTAAATTTCATTTCTGTAGGTTTATTCCCTATACGAGATAAATATTTTTTAAATTTCAGTCTCCTCAATACACCATTTCTTTGCAAAATTTATTTAATAATGGAGTTTGGAGTACAAAATTTATTTACATTGTTGTTCCAGCTATTTTTGCAATTATTTCTATTTTATTAAATATTAGTTTAATATTTGTCTCCTTCAAAAAATTAAAAGTAAACAAAATATATTTAAATAATTATCAAATTATAAAACTATTTTAGTTGAAAATAAGAAAAATTTAGGGAACTGATCCAGATCCAACTAGGGTGCAATTTTTGTTTGACAAAAATCCCTTTATTTTATGATATACCAAATTTAGACAAAATAATAACATAATTTCCCCGTCTCTATTAAATATCTAATTTATTAAGCAATAATTTCAATTAAATCGAAGAAAGTAATTAAAATCACAATTTGTGATTTTTAAGGGGCTTCGAATTTTTTGAATTTCTCATTGCCACATGAAAAAGCAGATATCTCTCATTTAAATAATTTATGTTAACATATTTAATTAAATTTTATTTAAATTAAATTTCAGTCCAATTTATTACTTCCATTTGATTCTTTTTGTCAAATATTTGCCCTAACTCCATTTATTATTAATTTTATTTGTTTCTTGTTTGGTATTACAACAATTAATTATAAAATATGTTTTTGGATATCTTTAATATCAACTATTGGGTCTTATTCTTCTTTTTTGGCTATTTTCTTTCTTTCTCTTGAAAGAATGTTGATTGTTTTATTTCCTTTAAGGTTTTTTTGAATTATTAATTTAATAAGGATCATGAACAAGCAAAACATGTTAACTAATGTTTTAGACAAGGATTTGATAAGAAAATAAAGCTTTGGTTTAACTAACTTTTATTTATTTTACCAGAATGCATGTAATTCCTGATTCCACAATGTTTCGTTCATATATAATAATTTATGGAATTTGTTTATTTTTTGGTGGAATTATTTCTTATTTTCAATTTAATATTTTAACATTAATAAATACACCCTTTGACAAGTAAAATAATAAATTAAAAACAAATTTTGTTTTAATCTTTTCAGTATGCTTTACTGTAATTCAGGATTATATTCTGATTTATTAAATAATTATTACAGCAAAACAATTATTTCATTTTCTATTTTCAATTATTTTTTAATATTTTGTAAAATTATTTGGTCTTCCTTTGGGAAAAAATATTTTAAGCCAAAAAATCAAATTTCTCCGAATAATGATCGTCCAGAGAAAGGTAAATAGTATAGAAAAATCTATTATTTTTATTCTTAATATAATTTATAAAAAATTCAAAACAAAGTTATTTAAAATATTAAAAAAACTTTATCAAAAGTAAAATTTTCAAGATGTAAAGGCAATCGTGAAAAATTCTTTTCGAATTCTTCGTTCTGTTCTGATTATTTCTTTAGTTCTTATTATTGGATGGTTAATTTCTTCTATTGGAAGAAATTATATAGCAGCATTAGTAGCTATAATTACACAATTTTTGACAAATTTATTTATTCCAAAGTCAAATCAACAATCTTCTATAATTAATGGCAATGTTATTTCTTTGTCAAATTCTATTATAACCTGTATTTACATAATTACAGCTGGAATTAATGCAATAATTTTAATTAGTTGCAAGTAAGAATATCCAATTTCAATAATTGGATCCCCCTTTAGAATTTTATTTTTTTTCGTAATTATGACTACATTATCCTGGCCTTCTTCCATAAAACTTTGATTTATATAAATTAATTTCAATGAATTTTTAATAAAATTTTATTTTAATTTATAGCTCAGAATACAGAAATGCATATAAATCAGTATTTGGCAAATTAATTCCAAAGAACAAAGTATCACCAAACCAGCCGTTATTTATTAAGAGTGACAAGGGGAATAATAAAAATAATAATTTAAATAACAAACAAACTTGAATTTTTGTAAATATTTTATGTAAATATTTTGATTTTGTACATACGTTTAATTATATATATTTACACTCTTGATTCATTCAATATTTTCTATATTAAAAAAATCTCAGATTTTACGTGAATATGCTATAATTCGTATTTCGATCCGTATACTAAAAATTTTGTGCAAAAGGAGAAGAATCATAGTTGTACCTTGGAAAATCATTGGAAAATTGGAAAATCATTTTTGGAAGTAAAATCTTGGAAAATCATTCAATGGTGATTTAGCGGGAACCTATTACATAAAACCTGGAAAATAAATATATTATAGTTTATTTCTCCAACTTATTCCATATATTTTAATTTTAAAATTTATTTATTTTTTCCCATTTTAATCTTTTTTTCATACAATTTAACTACATGATTCTACCATTTTTGTCCAATTTAATCTATTTTTACACATAAATTAAATTTTTTGATGATTTCGCGTTATTATAAACATGTTTTTTGGCCATAAAATAGGATAAATAAATTTTATTGAAATTTTGTTTTGTCTAATCAGTTTTAATCTAGAAATTAATAAAAACTTTGTCCTATTTAGTGAAAATTTTTTTTGGGCTGTGTTTCTTCTAACAAATTCTATAAATAATTTCGGAATATTAACACGACTCCTATTGGGATAAATTATTTATATGTCAATCGAAAGGCTAGTCGAGCTGAGTCGAATGATACAAAAATTTTATTGGGATCAGAGATGGACGAAAATTTTTCGTTTCGTTTCGTTTTCGTAGATTTTCGTGGATTTTTGATGATTTTCGTTTTGTTTCGTGTTTCGTTTAAAAATAATTTTTTTGTTTCTTTCGTTTCGTATTTCACTAAAAAATTATTTTCGTTTCGTTTTCGTTTCGTAAACTCAATTTTTGGACGAAAATGACGAAAAAATATTCGATATTTTTAGACAAATTTTTTTACTATTTTGGCGTATTTTTAAGTCAAAAATTGAAAATTTTTCTTCCGGGAACTGGAAATTCAAAAAATTTTGCCTGCGGCGCTGAAAAATGAAATTATTTGACTGTTTGAGCGTCAAAAATTAAAAAAATTTTGCATGCGGCGCTGAAAATTGGATGGAATTTCAAGGCTTTATTAAGGTATTTAGGATATAGTTGGATCTTATCAAGTGACTGGTCTCCCATGTATATACATCGGTTCAGTCCTAATGGTTTAATGAGATCATGAAGGATAAAGGGGAAATCGAGGCTTTTGAGGGGATATAGTAGAATGTGAGCTTGATATCGGTAGACCAAGAAGGATTGAAGGGGAAACTCCGGAAATCTGGCCAGATCCGGTCCATAAATTAGGCATTTTTGTAACTAAATTAGGCATTTGAGGGAATATAGTTAATAAATTAGGCATTTTTATAATTTTGATTTTTTTCGTTTCGTTTCGTTTCGTTTCGTGAAAATTGAGATTTTTTTCGTTTCTTTCGTTTCGTAAAAATGAAATTTATTTTTTTTGTTTCGTTTTCGTTTCGTACATTGGCGAATTTATTTTTTTCGTTTTCGTTTCGTTGAGAGCAAAATTCTATTTTCGTCCATCTCTGATTGGGATGACACTATGGGTCGAGATACTAGGCTCAAAATGGTCAAAAACGATGGCCAAGCTATTCCTTGGGTGAAAAATTCAAATATGCAAAATAGCTCATTCGAAAGCACTCATCGAGCGAAGTCGAAAGACAATGGAATTACCGTAATTGAACAGGGTTTGACAAAGTTAAAATTCAAAAAAACAAACAACGTAAACATTTGGGTTTCGGAGAGACGCTTGTTGGTCCTAATTCTGATATATCCATAATCTCTAATTCTTGAGCTATCTGAACGAGATTATTATCTAATTCGTGTATCCTAAAGTCTACATAAATCCCCTCCTCTCAATTCATCGTCATTTCTCTTTACAATTCTTTTCTTCCATTTTTTATTGGTAAATATCCCCCTCTTATAACCATGGAGAGCCGCCATTAAAATTTACTTCTTTCCTCTTTTAACGAGCCCTGTTGGCTTGCTGCCTTCATGAGTATGTTTATAGTTTTATTTAGTGCGCGAATCAATGGTTGAGTGCTTGCGCGGCTGTGTGGTTGTTGGGGGGGGGGGGGGGGGGGGATATATTTTTATTTATTTTATTTTGGTTGTTTTAGTGTAGAGTTTGAAGAAATATATTTTTAATTCATTCAGAGTATTTGCGTTTTTTGTTGTTGCGAAGCAAAAAATGTGTTGAAGTATTTTCACAATTTTTAAAGAAGAAATCCCTTTTGCCTTTGAGTTCATGACTAATTTGTAAGTCGCAGCCTTGTCTACATAGTGGAAATTCTGATTTAAGCCTGAGGAACCAAAAAACGCGATCAGACCCAATAGAAATACTGTGCTGTTATAAAGGAATTAAAGCGCTGAGTAAAAATTTCCGAAATCGTGAGGATTTTTTGTCTTATTATGCCAAAAATTTTTCTTCGCGATTCTCGTCTCCTTTTTCTTTCGATTATATTTTTCAGAAATTTTTGAAAAATTCTATTTTCTTTTTCAAAATTTCTATATTTCTTTCGACAGGCATTGATGGAGATTAAAAATATCCACAGAAATCCAAATCCACAATCTTTTTAAAATTCTGAGGTCTCATCCTTTTTATCCATATCATATCAATCGAATCTGGATATAACGATCTCGAAGGGACCAAAGAAAGTTTATTATTTCGTGTGGATCGTTAAATCAAAGGATCTGAGGGGTCACTGTCAACTATATATGCATTTTTCCGCTCAATTATTTTACTTAAAAATTACGAGTGAATACATAGATAGGTAGGTATATAAATTTTTAAGTAAATAATTCTTTTTTACTTTTATTCATCTGCGCATTTTAATTTCTCTCAACACATTTCCTGTCCTTTTATTTGTGTCACGAAAAATAAAAGAAATTTTTACTCTAAATAATATTAAATTTTCTCTCTTTTTGATATTTTATTTTTGAGAAAATACATATATGTAAGTACGTAAATATACGTATAACATTTCCTGTGTCAGTTGTTTACATTTTATGTTATTAAATGATTTGTTGTTTTGATCGGGTTTTTGTTGATGAATGGACAAATTTTTATTTTTTAATATGTACTACATCTGTGCTTATTATTTTTAAATATTTTTACGAATTCTAAATTCCTGTTTTATAAATTTATAATTTTTTTATAATTTTAGAAAATCAAAGTTAGGTGTCTTCTTAGCCTTCTAGAAATCCAGAAAATTTAATTTAAGTTAACTTAAGTGCCTATAATTCTTAATTTCCCCGTACTATAGGATACGTGAAGATTGAGTTTGCCAAAACGAGATTGAGGTTGCCAAAATTAATCTCGCCAATAATCAAAATGATTCTACTCTAGTTGAGTTCGATTTACTTAATTCAAAAATTTCAAACATTCTTCAAACTTAAATGAATCTTGCCATCTTGAAAACTTTAGTCAAGTCGACCATTTTGAGAAAAGGCCGATATATCCACGGATACCCGCGGATGGATATGCCTAAAACGTTACACGGATATAAACGGATACGGATATTGACCCCACGGATATATCCAGATATGGGTAGCTAAATCCGTGTCCTAGTCTATTATTATATTTTATCCCTTTTGAACGTTAATTTTTATTTATTTTTTATTAAATTTAAACAAATTTTCCTTCACCATTCGATTAACTCAACGTGTATTTCTCACTTACTCTTCCATTATTCCCCTCTTCCCCCCCCCCCCCCCCCCACCTTCCCCTCTACCAAAAAGCACATCTCCATTATTCACCGCGTTCTATCCCATTTTTTCTAGTAATTTACTATTTGTTTCAGCCGCGGTAAAAAAATAGAAAAAAATTCCCCGCTTCATGTAAAAAACCCAATTTAATTTTTGTTAGATGGCTGGCCATAAAAACCATCTCTCTCTCCTCTCTTTATTCACTTTTCTAATTCCGCATCCAAATCCACTTCCCTCACGTAGCTCATTAAAATTCCTCTTTTATCTACCTAAAAAAGGTTTTATGGGGTATTACATTGTTAACAGAAAAATGGCTGAGTTTATTTTTTATTTTTAGAGGGATAAAAACTTGTACACTAACAAACATGATCTTCTTTTTAATATTTCTGCATTGTGTTACAATAGATATCCGCACCCCTATTTTTCTTAATTACGTATACCGTAAATTCTTTATCCTAAACATCTTCTAGCTCATTTTATCATTGAACATCCATTCAGTGTTTTTCCGGCTTCAAACAGTTCTCTGGGATTTTCCATTTTTGACGGCTCCAGTAACCAGGAGCATCCAACTTTGTATCTTTATAGGCGTCAAACCTCTTCAGAATTTTGCGCACAGGAAATGTTGTTGACCCTCCATGTGTGGTATATTCTTTCCCTTCATTTTCCCCTCAACATTAAACAACATTTTTGGGCGAAGAGCCAAAAACACCCCCCCCCTTCCCCTTCCCTTATACCTATTTACTTTTACTATTCACCCATTCATCCATCGTCAACAACAACAACAAAAACCCTCCCAAAAACCAATCAATCAACTACCCTCATATGCCATGCCATCCCTATTTTTCCTCTTCACCCCTTCAAAAAACTCTTCCACTCTCCATATTTTATTTGGTCTATATTTGACTTTTTCATCATTTTCCATTCTTTCCCCTTTTTATAATCCCACTTTATATTCCCTATGGGAAAAGGGACGACTTTTTGCTCTAGATGTCCCCAAATAGCTCAAAAATCCATAAAATAGTCACAATCGAAAATTAAAATTATTAATTTTGTCTTAATTAAATTTTAAAGTTTTTTAAAATTATTAAGTTTTTATATTTTATTTTTTTGTTGGTCATTTAATTTTGTAAAGCATATATTACAAGCTATTTAATTCCTAGGGCTGTGCAGTAGGCGGCGTGGTCTACTGGATAACACATAAGTCCGGTCTACTGAAGATCCTGGTTCGCTTCGAGCCGCCGATTAACCTTTTGTACTAACTAAAGGAGAGAAATAGTAGCTATAGTCCAGCTGCTTTACCAAGTGAAGAATCGGAAACGGAACTTTAAAAGCAAATATTAATAATTCTGGGATTGGTATACTCCAGGGATCCTGCCAACATTAAAATAAATTCCTTATTTCGAGAATCGTGAATTTCCTATGAAATTTTAGTTGCCATTTTGAGAATTTGAATTGATACAATAAACGTCTGGAATTCCCAATTTTCGGGAATAACGAGCGGTTTTTGATATAATCCAGCTCATTTTAAGCCAAAATTAACTGACTTTATCTACGATATCGAATCTCATACTTTTATCACATTCACACTCAATCTCACACTTTATACATTGATACTTTTAACTAAAGTTTTGTTTATTTACTAATTACATGGATAGAAGTGTGAGAAGTTAACTTCAATTTTTAAAATCTCTGTTCGATCTGCAATTTTCGCTAATATTTTCCATAAATTAAATAACTAAACTTTTAACAATTTTTATTGTTTTATCCTTTTTCTTTCACAAATAAACCACAAAATCAAATTCCTAAATAAATCACAATTAATACAATCTTTATTCCAATAACATTCCTTACTTTCAATTATTTTATTAAACCCAAAATATCCACTAAATCATTAAAAGAAAAATATTTATATACCTCAAAATAATAAAAAGTCCACTCAAATCAGTTAAATTCAAGCAGCGATCAATCTCCTTTTTAAATAAAATAAAAACACATGCCAGCTGACGACAGATTTTTCTTATTACTTTTATTAAATTCTATTTTATATATTTTCCTGATCAAAAATACATTCCTTGCTCTATTTTAATGTTTATTCAGTCCATTATAAAATAAAATAAATAGAAGTTGATTTAAAAAATAAATAATTTCCGGAAAAGTTTATTTCTGTTTTATTTATTTCCGGAAATGTTCACCTCCCGAAATAAATATACTAAATAACTAACTTTCCGGAAAGAATAAATTGTATTTTGATGAATTGTATTTTTTAGGTTCACCCCAACGTACCGCGAGGCCAACGTATCTCAGAGCTATAACTTCGTTCAAAATGGTCGAATCCGGAACGCTTTGATATGCTTTAATGCACCTCGATGAGCTGAATCGGACCCTATTAGGGCGTCCCGGATTCAAACATTTTGACAGAGTTATAGCTCTGCGGTACGTTGGCCTCGCGGACGTTGGCCTGCTCCCGTATTCTTTCCGGAAAGAGAAAATACATTTATGAATTTCCGTAAGTTATAATACATAATTTTCCTATTCCTGATAACAAATTACATTTCCGGAAAATACAATAACTTTCATAATAATATTTCCGGAAAATTAACACACAATAATTGACATGTAATTTAGTTATTTTTATTAATAATAATTGAAGCTATCAATCTTTTTATTTTTATATTTTCTTTTATTAAAAATTTAAAATCTCTTCGGCCGATAAGAAAATATTGTCATTATTTGTTGGTGATTCTCTCACCTTTCTTTTATGTTATTCTCGATTACTTTGGAAATTTATTCGATTTTTTTTGTTATTTTCTTTTTTAATTCTCATTTTTATTTATTAAAAGGTATTTTTATTTTTAGTTATTATTTTGTTGATATATAATTTAAAATATTAGCACATAGTACATAATAATGTTAATTTATTGGTAATTAACATTTAATGATACCGTATTTACTCTGGTAATTCCCCAGGGGGATTATTGTCTCAACCATCCCCAGGGTGGGGAATTAATAGACACTGGGGAATTAATAAAGACTGGGGGATTACTAGAGTAAATACGGTAATTAATAATTTTAATAATTATCCAACACGATCTTGGTCACTGAAAGAATGACACAGTCTAGACCTTAACAGAACTCATTTAAATTTAACAGAGCCAGGAATGTGAAACGGTTAAATCTGGAAAGTCGAAGACGAGTTCCTACTCTCAAAACGAGAGCTGGAAAACTCAATATTATTCATTCCTCATTTTTCAATTATCAACTGGAAGATTGAGATTCAACGGTTTTCGTGTACTATTTGTTCGGAACATTTTGGATTTTCGAAACATGGATTCATTTGGATTGGATCAAGCATTAGAAGTTATGGCCGATCAGATTGGAAAAAGGAGAAGAAAAGGAAAATGCGGAGATATAAACGCATAACACCGTTTCTCGACCAAATACCTATTACGATTATTGAGTAAAGATCTTTTGAAATATCAATCTTTAATTTCAGATCCCTTTTCCTCTATGATGGAATTTTTGATCAAAAAAGTTTTTTTAAAGTTCTATTTTAATAGATATTTAAACATATATCAATCTCAATTAATTCAATCCCTTTTAATAATTGTCTCATTTTTCTCCAATTTCTTTTAAAATTTCTTCTTAAATTTCTTTCAAAAATTTTTAGGTCAAAAAATGAGTAAGCTTTGAACCTTTTTCTTCTTCTTTACAAAACACCTTTAATTCCTTCTGTCCTTGCCCCCCCCCCCTCTTTTTTAGGCTCATTTTCCTCCCGACGAGACCCCCTTTACTCTTCCCTTTCCATCAACTACAACAGACCTCCCTCCCGTCTCTTCTCTCCTTCAACTAAAAAATTCTTTTTTACCTCTTTCAACACCGGCAAAATATTTTTATATATTTTTCTGGCCTTTGGCCTTTCCCTCTTTCCCAACCGGTTCCTTTAACTATTTATGTGTATTTTAGATGCATTCTCGATCACTCCCCCTTTCCTCCCAATTTTTACAACTTTTCTTCACAACTTTCGAGATTGCTCTTTTTTCTTTTTATTTTTCTTCTTTAACGTTTTTATGGCCAAAAATATTTGAACAGCGCTAATAACATTCTTTTTTATTTAAAAAGCATTTATCGCGTTTTTGTGAATCATTTTTTGGCATATATAATTTTTTTTAAATTATAGCCCTTTTTTGATGACTGTCCTCTAATATTAAAGAAATTTTTTAGAAACTTGACATTTCTGGCACCGAATAGGTATAATACTCGTTAAAAGTTTTTATAATCTATATCAAGTCTTTAACCCCCATTTCCCGTTCCTTCCGACGTGATTTTTAGGTCATTCACCGAGCCCGATCCTCGACGGTCTTTTCTTCGACATTCCCGTTCACCGAAAGTTCTATCCGAAGGATTGGGGCAATTTTTTCCAAAGTTCGGTGAAACTCATGCCTTCTACTGTTGACACGAGTTTGCCTCTGGAAGGAGGTATGCCAGTTGATTTTAAATAAGAAAAAGTACTAAAAATGAAAAACAAAATTTAATTTTGTTAACAAAATTAGAAGGCTAGGAACCCGTACCAGTCTGCATGAAAAATTGTCTGAGCTCTTAGTTCAAGCCGAATTTAAGCCTACCCAATCTCCTAAGGTAGATTTTCCCGTCTCTCTCTTTATTTTTTATAGTTTAAAGACCATCTTCTTCAACTATTACTTTATTAATAATTTATGAGTATATTTTCTAAAAATGAGGATGTTTCTTAATTTATCTCCCCAGTCTTTAATCTTTAATTTTAGAGCTTTTACCTTTTAATAATTATTAAAATTAATTCCATCTTTATATTTTTTGATTAATAATCTCTAAAGTTTTTAATTTTTTATCTCTATTTTTAATTGGGACTTTCTTAGATATTAGGAATCTAATCTTCTGTCTAGGTTTTATATAATAATTAATATTAGATAAATTTTAAATTAAAAAAATTGTGTTTGAGAGATTTTCTAGTGCCGACATCTACAATTTTTTGTCTTGAGATTATCTTTAATTCTGCATAATCTAAACCAAAATATTTATAAATTACAAAAATTTCTACCAAAGATTAAAAAATATAAATATTTTAATTCTCTACTTTTTTTTATCAATTTACTGCTTTTAACCATCAATTTTTGTTTTACAGTTTTTATGTGTTGAGCGATTGCCCCAAATATTTTTTTCCAGCCGGAAGAGACCATGTAAAAGAGAAACACACACTTTATTACTCTTTTTATTCTTTTTTTTCTAAAAATATATTTATTTATCGGCAACAAGTATTCTTTGTGTTTTGTGGTTTTTTCACGCACGAGAGCTGCCCAATACGCCGCAAGCCTATCACGCCTCGGGGGACATAACTTTTTTTTCTAAATAATGTATGGTGTGGATTGGTGCTTCTAGGCAGTCTGAATCCAGCGGTACTAGCCATACTTGGCCCTAACTATTTCTAACAAAGTTAGACCTGCGACGGAGAGGCTTTCGGCGTAGTTTGATGTACATGCACAATTCTACAAAAAATTTTTTTTGCAAAAATTCGCTACAATATTTAAATGACAGACAATTTTTGGGGGAAAATTGTTGACACATTCCTCTCTTTAATTTGCTTTAAATAATTTTTATCTCTCTATCGAGTGAATGACACTTTGGATTTTTAAAAAAATTGTCTAGTCTGGTTTTTTTATTTTTTTTATTGGAGGGATAATTTTTAGAAATAATTAAATATTTTAAATCTAATTTGAATAACTTTTTCCTTTATAACAGCGATGTTACCAGAAAACATAACTTGGAATATTTTCGACCCGAAACTGAATCAACAAATAATTTTTTAAACCCGACCCACCCCTAATTATTATTTTAATTTTTACTAGTTTTCATTTTAAATTGGAAAATAAATTTAAATTAGTAGGGAATTTTTAAATGTTTTGTTTTTAAATTAAAGATAATTAATTCAGTAATTTTCAATGAGTATACCGTAATATCTGTATTAATTGCCCTCCCTCAAATAATTACCCCATTTCTATTAATTACCCCAACCAGCGATAGATTGAAACGATAATTGCCCCCGCCCCCTCAAATACCCTAAAACACGTTCAAATTTCAAACCTCGTATAATTACCCTCCCTCGATAACTCCCTTCAGCGGAAGGTTGAAGCAATAATTACCCAGGTTTTCTGGAATCTTTGTTTTGCTTATTCTTCTTTTAAATTAAATTTCATTTATCAGCTTAACAAATTATATTCAATTTAATTGATAACTTCTCTAAATTCCCTCATAACTTTTTAAATTTTCCCAATTAATTAGAGAACTGGTAATTAAATAAATTTATTAAAAATAATTAATTTAATTATATCTATTTTTAACTCTAAAATAAATTTTTTCAAAAATACTGAGCATTTTTCACTCTTTTTCAATAAATTTTTTGCTCTAATTTAATGTTCATTTTTCATTTTTATGTTCCTATACCTCTAAATATATTTTTGCAACATTTAATTATTTTGATTTTTGATGTGTAAATTATTTTTAGTAAATTATTTGTATGATTTTTTTAGTTAAATATTTCACATAAATACAGCATATTTCCAAGTATATTATCTACCTATATAGAATTTTTCCGGAAAACACATTAATAAAAACTTGGATGTATTTATTTTTGAATACAAACATTACCAATTATGTTCTAGAATACCGTATTTCCCAAGATTTAGCCCCATTTTAAATTGATCCCCACCCTAAAATAGAGCCGAGGATAGTCTTAAAATAGAGCCCCATGGAGCTTTATTTTAGGTAATACTTAAATTTAATGTATTTTCTTCCCGGAGATCATTAATAAAAAAATACACACGAAATGTTTTCGGATATATAATACATAAGAACTTTTCCTGTTAAATACCTCTAATAAAAATACTTCGAATATTCGAATATTTCCGGGCAAAATAAAATTACTAATTTTCTTTCCGGAAAACACAATGGCTCAATTAACTTGGAGAAAACACATTTTAATATCAATTAAGGTAAAAATATTTATTTTATTATTTAATAAAATAAAGAATTCAATTTAAGTAAATAAATATTTCCCCTTATTTGATCAGATTACCAGAACGCACTTTTCAGTTCACTCGGTTTTTCCTTTTATTGTTTGTTTGAGTTTTTTAAGATTGAAGGGAAAACCGGTCTCCATAAAATATAATAAAACCTCGCAAAGTCAGACTTTTTTCTTTAGATTTTATGAGGGACGAGTAAAATTGGGAGAGAAAATAAATATTGTTTTTTATCTAAAAAACGTATAAAATTTTATTGAAAACATTTAGGTAAGTGCATGTTTAAATCGTCTGTCTAGATTTATTAACTTTAATTTATTTACCACATTTAATATCTAAATTTGTATTTTTATTTATTTAAATTTTAAATAGGTATACATTAGTGATCGAGCTGGGTCTGGACAAGTGGTGGATCGGAACAGTTCGAGGTGTCAGAAATCGGAAGAGCCGGAAATCGGAACTGGCTCAAAAGTCGGAAATCGTAATTCCGACCCACCCCTGGTATGGACCAAAGCCTGGGTTTTTCTTGGACTACAGGCCCAGGATCCAGCACAGGTCAATAAATCAAACCCAGGAACGGGCCCAGGTTTTTCAAAATCTCGATCACTAGTATACATACTATGTTTGTGTATTTTCTCTTAATTTTTAATTGAATTTTATTTTAATATAACTAAATTTAAATAATTTTTATTTTTCTAGATAGAATTAAAAAATATTTTTTATATTAAAAGATTCGACTTTTAAATTATAAATTTTTATAATTCTGTATTTTATATTAATTAATTAAATATGGTAGTTGCCCGTTCTCCCTCTGCAGCAGCTGCGGCTTCCATGGCCGATAGTTTATTTGAACGATTTGAAGTTGAATTTGATGCTGGCACTCATCCTGTATTATTTTACTGATTTTATAATCTTTTTAAATAAAGTTCTGACCTTTCATTCATGAATGGGACTGAAAGATTATAGCTTTTTATTAAGGAGATTAGGGGGAGGGTAGTGGGGGGGGGGCAGCTTCTCCACTCAATAGACATACAAATTTTAGGATGTCCGACTGTATTAAATTCAAAAATTTTCAGGTTTTTCATGGTGGAGAGTTAATCACCGGCTCCTTAAAAATACAACTTAAAAAAGAGGTCACGATTAACGCCATTCGTATACAATTTCGTGGAAGGGCTGTTTATCTTGACCCGAAGCATCCTACTAAGGAGGCTGCAGAAAAAGTACATATTTTTTTAAAAAGAAAAATTCTAGAAAAAAAATTAAAAATATTGATAAAATAATTTTCTTATCATTTCTTAAACAAAATATTAAAATAATTTTTAATCTTATCAAAACGAGCTTAAAATCTTATCAAATTGTTGAAATTCCTCCTCTAGAAAACATTAAATTACTGTATTCTCTCTAAATTTTGTTTTATTTTAGGTCTATTTTGACAAAAACTTTATACTCTTGGAACGGCCACCGGGACATCCCGAGCCCGGTCATTTCCCTTGGAGTGCAAATTTTTTGTATTCTCTGCCTTTTGAGTAGGCCAGATTTTTTACTTTTTTTCAAAAATATTTTCTCCTCAGATGTCCTTTACCTAAGGGATGTGAAACAAGCTATGAGGGACCTCATGGTTTTATTCGTTATTATGCTAGAGCTATTTTGGAGACAGCTGAGCCGGATAAGGTATTTGTTGTTATTCCCTATGTTTTGAAATATATAGGTAATTTGTAGATTCTTGAGGATTATTATAGCTTTTCCCTACCCCTAAATTGGCTCTCGATTGGGACTCGAGTTCTGTCTCAGTTATGAACATTAAAGATCTTGTCTATTATTTATTATAGCTAGAGTTACCTAGGGTTAATTATCTTGATTTAGTGAGTCGGACCGTTAGATCTGAATCTCGAGGACCAATTTAGATCAAATATGGACCGAGTTGTTACGAGTAATACAGTAACCTTGTTTATAATATTTATAAATTTCTTATATTTAGCTTATATTATAAACATTTTCCTAATTTTTTTAAACATTATAGGCCAAATATATAGTCAAACAATGCTTCTCAATTATTTCCTCACCAGAACTTCATCAATTAGTGCCTCCAATTTCCGATCCAATATCCGAAAAGAAAACAGTCAGATTTGGTAGTTGTTGTTGTAGAGGGAAAATGACTGCTGAAATTCTTTTGCCAAAAAGTTCATATGCACCCGGTAAATTAAAAAATGAATTTGTCATAGAATTTATATGTATTATATTTGAACCTCAGTTTTACTTCCACACTAGAACTAAACCGAGGCTTATGTAAAGCATAAGGCTTTGCAGTAGGTGGCGTGGTTTAATATATAACACATCAGTCCGGTCTACTGAAGATGCTGGTTCGCTTCCAGCCACCGAATAACCTTTTGCACTAGCTAAAGGAGAGAAATAGCTATAGCCAAACTGCTTTACTCTTATTAGGTTCGGTTCCATATATCCAGAGATTTTCCAAGACCCGACAACCCTATTGATACTCCTCAATTTAGGATTGTGATATCACAAGTTAACAAGTCCATGTAAATTACTATTTCTCTAGGCTTATAAGACCGGCTGTATTCTAAAATAAACTTTTTTTAAATAAAAAATTTATAGGAGAGGATGTTATTGGCAATTTTACAATGGATTCTTCTACAGCCAAAAATGCTCTTGAACATGTTAATATTTAAAAGAATTTTTAAAATTAATATTTGGGAGGAATAGAGGATGAATTACATAAAATATTTCCTCAATTTTTTGTTTATTTTTTAGATCGAAGTTCGCCTCATTGATCGCCTACAACGTATTACCTCAGATTTGGAGCCTATCAAAGAGGCTACCCCAACAATAACGTAAGCATAGAGAATTTATAGAATTTTGGATAGAAAATTAAATTTTTAAGTGAGCCAGTTAATGGGGTTGAAGGAAAGACAGGGAAAAAGTTGAAGAACAAGCAAAAACAGAAAAATGGAACAAATGATAATTCTGCTAATAAAGCTGATGATCAACAACAAAAGGAAGGTAAAAAAAATTTTAGACAATTGAAGAATTTTCCCCCTAATATTTTTCACAAATTAAGAAACAAAAAAACAAAAAAAATCCAATTCAATACCAACAACAAAACCCTCTCCATCATCAACAAATTCATTTGAAAGACATCGAGTTGTTTTTGGAAGAAGATTAGTTAAGGAAGATTTTAAGGGGGAAACAACACCTGAACGAAGAAGTAGTGGAGAAAATAAAAATGTTATCACAAAAACTAATGTTTATTTTTTGCGAATACCCGCAATTATTTCTACAACACAACGTAATTTTAATTAATAATCAGTGCTGTGTATGGCTCAGGGAGCTAGTTCCGGAGCCCGCCCCGGGAGCCAGAGCCAACAGAATACCCAGCATTGATAATAATTCTGATTTAAATAAGAAATTCGGAATTTTTTCTGAAAAAAATTACCATATTCTCAAATAGAGCCCCACTTTCAATTAGAGCCCCAAACTATTACAGCCCCACCTTGGAGGATAGTTGAAAAATAGAGCCCCATGGGGCTGTATTTGAAGAAATACGGTAATTAACTTTATAGTAAATGATCAACAACAACAATCAGCTTCACAATTTGATGAACTTGTAGACGGTGTTGATGCAGAAAATGGGCAATTCCATCGGCTGTTAGAGTCACCTTCTACAGCCACTCTCAGAGCGCGTAGAGAACCTTTTCTACGTGTAGATTATGCATTACAGGTGAAATAAAAATCTGATAAAAAATCTATTGTCACCTATCTTATAATGAGATGATCTAGAAGGTGCACTTAGTACAATCAAACCTCGTTTTTAGATACCTTCATATTCCTCGACCGGGGCATGGGTAGTTGTTTAAGCAATATCTACAATGTAAGATACCGCATTTTCTCGATTAATTCTACTGGGAATTAATTTTTCATCCCATCCTTGGGATGGATTATTCAATCGTGGAGAATTATTCGAGAAAATACAGTAACTGTAAGGGGTACGGGGTGTTGTCTCTCATATTGAGGTCTGACCTCTTTTAATATTTATACAATTAACTGTAACAATTAATTTCTTAAATTAATTTATAATTTAATTTAGACAATAATTTTCAGATTTATTTGGGAACTCATGTGCTCGTCGAAATACCTATTCAAGTCCATCCAATTCCCATCTATGCAAAAGGCATTTTTTTAAAAGAATATTTTTCTGAATTTTATTTTTAAAGGTATTGGCTTCCAACCTTTTGCTGGAGGTGCACAATCCGTTGCCGAATCAGACGAATCCTCTTATATACCTTACAAAGGCCCTTTCACCTTCGCTCCTTTATATCCCGTTTACCTCGAACCCCCCAAAAATCTTATAGTATCAGAAGAAACAATATTAACCCCAATTTCTGAACCAGCTATTAAAACAACCACAAATGTAAAATCACAAAATTCAAAGCAGTCTATTAATGGGGGGATAAAAAGTGAAGAATTGCAACAACAACCTTTTATTGTTGTTACCTCAACATCGACAACTAAAGAAGAAAATACAAAAAAGACAATTACAACTTTTCCGGAAACAACTACTACTACAACAACGACCATAACAGAGGAAAGGACAACAATAACCAAAGAAGAGGAAGAAAATAAATTTTCCGGAAAAAATAATTTTCCGGAAGTTTCAGAATTAAATAAAGGAGAAAGCGAAATAAAAGAAAAACCTTTAGAAAAAATTATTATTAAAGAAGAAAAGCCGGAAACAATAATTATTGAGGAACAAGAACAATTACCTAATGGGGGCACTAAAACTACAAAAATTGAAGAAACGAGCTTGCAACAAAATGGTGATGAATCTGATGAAGTATTGCGTAAAAGTGTTGTGGAAACAGAAGCTTACGAAATTAATAATGATGTTGGTTTGAAAACATATTATAAAATACACAATAAAATAACTCCGGTAGACCACAATAAAATAAATTTATGGAAAATACAAAAAATTTATGATTTTTTGGAATATATTTCAGGGAAACTATTATGTGTTTTCTGCAAATATAACTATTGTCTTCGGAAAATAATACGAAACAGGGACTAGCTTGGCTTATAAGCTCGCGTTGTTTTGGTGCGAGCTTATAAGATAGTGAGTTGATTATCAAAAATGATAAAACTTTGCAATAATAACTCGTACTTTTATCTAAGTTCTCCAAAAATTTCAGAATTTTTAAGCAAGAATTTTAGAAATTATGGTCAAAAATGTTAATTTTCTGAAAAATGACTAATTTTTCGAGGTCTTTCTACTATAACTTCAGAAATATTAGATGAAAAATTCTGAAATTTCTGGAGGAGGTAGTCAAGGATGTTAAAGAAATTTTAGAAAATTTTTATGAAGTTAGGTCTTGCCTAAGTGCCAGTTTTTTGTCCCCGCGCCAGAACGACTTCAACATTAGGAAACAATTTTTTCCGGAAATAAATGAATCAAAAATTAGGAAAGTTCCTGAAGGATAACTATTTTCAAGAAATAACCCTTAAAAATGATTAACAATATTTAATTTATTATTTAAGGACGGTTCAACAGTAAGTGTGCAAAAAACAACAACTACAACAACAGAATTAACGACAACAACCCCAACTGTTGTTATCAATGGAGAACATTATAATGATATAAACAACGATCAACAAAATGAGGTTGATGGACAAGAAAACAAAAATACAAAAAACAAAGAAAATAACAGTAACGGAATACATGACAATCAACAAATGGATGTTTCTATGAGTGGATGATAAATGAATAAATTTATTTTGATTTTTTAAAGTGAGAATATGCCTAAATTTAGGACAACAATATTTTATAAAAATTATTCAATCATTTTATGAAATACGAAAAATACAGTCGAAACTTGGCCTTCAGAATTAATTTTTTGGACTCAAAATTATTTTTATTAATTCAAAAATTTAAAAAAGTACCTATATTAGTTTAATGCCTAATTACATACTTGGGAAAGTGCTGGGATGGCTGCGCGAGCTAGCTCCGCGCAGCCGTGCCGGCTCCGGCGGACCGGGATAAGGTTTTTTCTTGTTTTAATTTTCTACATATTTAAATTAATGAAATATATGAGAATAGCACGTCTCGACTGTATAACATTTTCTACCATATACACAGATTCTTAGATAGAGGGACTGGATTTTTTATATGTACCTTAGAAAAAATTTTTATTTCAAAAAATAAAAAAAAACTTGAATTATGTATATATTCTTATCCTTTATTTTGATTTTTAAAAAATGAACAAAATATTGAAGATCCAGTCTCCTAAACATAATTTTTCATATATTTTCACACAAAATTTTTTTCAAAGTCCAAAGAATTGCCAACATTGAAAAATTAAAAATAATTATGTAGATGTGTGATAAGTACATAAAAAGACCCCCATCATATATAATTATTGTTGTTCGAGCATTGAATAAATAAAAAATTTTTTTAAATTAGTAAATCAACCTAAACGACGTTTAGGTATTTAAATGTAGAGAGGGATTGTTAGGCTGTTCAAGGGAATTTTTATGACTTTAGAAAGTTTTGGTTTAAATGGAAGTGAATACTGATTTTGATACTGATTTAGTGAATTTTTAATCAATTTAGCATATTTAATTAAATTTCGGAGTGTTATAAAAAAATTTTTAAAAATCTCAGTTATCCTCGAACCTCGCCAAATGTGGAGGTCATGTATTAGAATAAATACGAATATTAAAATTTTCAATGCTTCACAAAAAATATTTTTGAATTTTATTTTAAGTTAATTTTATTTCCAGAACAATCACACTTATAATTGAAATCAGGGAAACGAATAATCATAAAATAATAAAAATAATTTAATTGATTAAAAGATATTAAATTATCATTGAATCAATAGTTTCATTGTGTGCTTCTACAAGGACATGGCCGTTGATTTTCAATATCAAACTTTTATTATAAATAACACAAAATCTAGTAACCTGTAAATAACAAGAATTAAAAGCTTATCAATATAAATTATCAAAATTTATTATAACATCATTATATTTCCAGTTTTCTCATTATGGGAAGGTGGTGGTAAAAACTCCCCTAGTGGTAAACACTTTTATGCGTAAACCCTATGCAAGGGTTAAAAATGGTCATAACTCTGTTATGTCTTGTTTAATCACGTTGAATTTGACGTCATTCGACTTTACTCATTGAGCTCTTTCGAATGAGCTATTATTTGCATAAACTCGACTACAAATATGGAGATTAGTTAAAAATTACCTCATAGAATTCACTCGTTATTTCATGCCAAGTTGTATGAATTGGCCATCCTTCAAGAACATCAGAAGAAACAGGAATGAGACGGAAATTTCCGAGATCTTGAGGTATAAATTCTCTAATAACTTCATAAGTTGGTTTATTTTCCTGGAATAAATAATTTAATTCAAATTTTTGACTCTCAATCTTCGGGCATTCTATTAATGTTTTTGATATTAATTGAAATTTTCAATCACTATTCATTCACAAAAATCGTTTTAAAAGTGAAGACCCTTCGTCCAGATAAACAGCGGAAATTTAGCTTAAAACTGTTTTTGGATAAAATAATTTTAACTGAATAAATTTATTTTTAATTTATCAATTTTTTAAATTTTATCCCGGCTCATTTTCAGGCAAACGTAAATTACTGTTTAGAACTATAATAGAATTACCCCATTTTCTATGACTGATTGACTCAAAATCAGTCCGTTAGTAAAAAGTCCCTCCTCGCCCAATTTATCCTTTCGCACACTTTTTCTTTCCTCTTCCTTAAAATTTTTTAATTGTTAAAATAATCTCAAAATACTTATTTTCTTAGATTTCCCAGGTCCAATGTCATAATTGTCCTATGTAATGATTTCGATAAATTTTCCCAGGACTCAAAATATTATTACCCTAAGGCTAGAGAATAAGGTCTTTTTACTCTTGTTGGGGGTCTTTTTACTCTTGTTGGAACAATTTTATATTAAAACAAAATTTAGTTATACCTCCTTTAACAATTCACAAAGTTTTTCACCACTTGGTTTACCAATACGCAAATGCAAGTTGAATTGAACGTCTCAGAGAACAATCCTTGCCAGTAAACATCTTTTGTCTCTTTTAAAATTTGTAGAATTTTCAACTAAAATGATGTGATTAAGCGTCTAAATTTCAATAATGTAAAAGATTAGATCAGTAATCGGGAAAATATATAATTAAATCAGGCATAGATTTTCGGGAGTGCCCCACACGTGCTAAGCACATATAAAATTTTATCATCATTTTACAAAGATCACCTCGTCAAGTCTCTTCTTCACATCATTTTCTTGATCATTTTAATTTATAGAGCCATATAATTGATGTCCAATAACTGCATTTCAATGTTGAATGTGGGCAATTCTCCATTTCATTACGAAAATTCCTCATCTTATCCTCAATCATTGAATTTTTTCATGTCAAAGGCTTCTTTCTTTGAATGATCTTCAACAGTTTTATCGAAAAATCTATTTAAACGTTATAATTAAGCTTTAAAAATTTGTTGTTATAGATGAAATTTTTGAATATTTCTGTTAACTTACAGCCCTGGAGTCCAAGACTCTTGGTCTTAATTTTCTTGATATTTTTTGGTCTTTGCCTTGGGGTGAAGGTATGTTCTTAGTCTCAACCTTTTTGGGCTTTTGAAAAATATACCTCTAAAGACAGGTGAAACAAAAAAGAAAAGCAAATGTTAGTAGGAGTTCACAGAAATGGAAATGAAAAAGATGACTTGAGATGGATAAAAAAGGAAGCTTAAGCCTTCCTAAAAGAAAAGGAAGACTAATATTTGCTTTCTAAAAATATCTTTTTTAATGAAAAAAATAAGTGAATTGAGAAAGGATAAATCTGACTTCTTTACCTTCCAAAAAATTTCTAAAAAAGTAAGATCTTTAAAAAAGGGTTCAGTCTTAGAAAATTTTCGGCTTGGAAAGCTCTAGCAGCTTTATAAATAATTTTATGTTTACACAGCTCTGATTGTATCTTTATTTTGAATATTAACAAGATTACTTATCTATATACTTACTAAACCCATAATTTAAAATTTTAAATTTAATCTAATCAAACCTTTTTAATTAGGCAAGTTTATTTGCTGGCACACCAGTAGAAGTTGCGATTATCTCGCAATCTTTTCTTTCATGCAAGGAAATAGACACAGACTTGCAAAAAGGATCATCTTTTTGTAGAATTTTAAGATTGCAAAGTTGTTTAGCATGTATTCGTTAGAATCTAAAATTATAGAGGTAATTTTTAAACAAAATTGGTAATTTCAAACTTAACCCCCCCCCCTTCTTTTTTCCTCAAGAATGTAAATAATGGTCAAATTTCCTCTTCCTCAATTTTCACCATTGAGAAGCAAAAAATAGGGGTGGGGCAAATTTCGAAATTACCATAAAATTACTAACTCATATCATATGTCAAAAAATTTGTAAGTAAATCCATTGAAGCATTCCCATCAAGATTATATTCAGTTGCTGCATTTATAAGAATTTGTGAGCATATAAGTAGGTGGTCAGAATCAAATTTAAGTTGTTTAAGATAAACTTTGGTCCATTTGCTAAGTTTGTGATATTCTTCACTGCGTAGTTTAAGCGTGACAAAACGTTTGTAAAAATTAGAAATTCCGAACGAAATTGATTTATGAAACAAATCACATTTCGACTTGTTTGCTACTCTTCAACAGTTAAGTCATCATTGTCAATAGTTGCACCTGACATAAAAATAGCCTCGGACCATAAATGAAGATATTTTCGAAGAGAAGACGGAATTTTTTGTTGTCAATCAAGATTTGTGCCTTTAAAATGATAAATTAAAAAAAATTCAAAGAATTGAGTATGAAATCAAATAACTCTTTCATTTATTAAACCATATTATTGTCGCTTACCCTTCCCGATAGACCAAAATTATTTGTAGATATATCAGTACAAAAATGATAGCTCTTTTCAGGTAACCTTTTTCAGGTAAACGTAAATTACTGTTTAGAACAATAATAAAATTACCTTTCTATGATTGATTGACTCAAAATCTCTGTTAGCAAAAAGTCCCTCCTCGACCAATCATCCTTTCGCACACTTTTATTTTCCTCTTCCTTAAAATTTTTTAATTGTTAAAATAATCTCAAAATAATTATTTTCTTAGATTTCCAAGGTCATAATTGTCATAACGTAAATGCTCGAATAATTACCTCTCTTAAATAATTACCCTCTTTAATAATTACCCCTTCCCTTTCCTTCTTTAATTTCAAAAATATTGAAAAAATCATTGTCAATTTTAATTATTAAAACATAATTAAAAACCTTTTGTTGGCGCATATTGTAAGTGCATTGAATGAATTTTGTTCATCTAAGAGATTTCTGATATCAGTCGAACCATTTATTCGTACCTCATCTTTGTTTGCATGCCAAACTTTTGTGTAAATATCTCTTAGATTTTAAAAATATTTTTTTAAAAAGATACAAGTAATACTTAGTACATAAATCCATTATTGACTTTATAGAGATTCGATCTTTAATGAGATCAAAAATTAAACTTCTTTTAGCAGATTCAAAATAACTCTCATTAAACTCTTCCTCAAGAACATTACGCTTAATTTAAGAAAATTTATTAACCTAATTTTAGTAAATTTTAGTGGAAAAATTTTGAAAAAACAATTACTATTAACTGTTTTACTAAAATACGTGGAACCCGAGATTGATTCGAAATATACAGGGTGACCCAAACCGCACAGCTTATTTAGTTCATAACTATATTCTAATATGAGATAATGCAATCAAATAAATATTATATTATAGAGAATTTAAATGGAATAAATATAATATAGGTACTTTAAATTTGACCATGTTCACGTTATGGTGTGTGCTTACTGATCGAGGTCTGCTACTTTTTAAGACAAAAATCATTCCTACTTAACTAAACAAGTTATCGAAAAAATTTTCCCAAAAAATTTCATACCGAAATTTTCTAAAGATTCCTGGACATTGGGTGTGTTGAAATTTGCTGAACATTGAATATTATGGCAAAAGGTTCTATAATAGAGTCGGGCTAAAAGGCCTTGAAAGAGTATGAATGGGCTACAAAATGAGCACAAAAATATTCAAAATGTAAAGGAAAAAAGTTACTTTTTTTGTGCAGTTACTCTATGAAGTGTGCAGTTACTCTTGGGTCAACCTATATACATATCGATCCGACTCGCCGTGCTGAGTTAGAATACGCAAGAATTTCAGGAGACTAAAACTAAAAAATAAAGGCCCCTGAAAATTGAAAAACCATATGGGGGCCAAGCTGATTTTTTTGGTGAAAAATGTGAATATGCAAATTCGAATATCGAACTAGCTCATCGAGCTGAGTCGAATGATATAAAATCTCTGTAAATGAACAAATTTGGGCTGAGATATAGGGCTTGGAATGGTCAAAAACCAGTGGTTTTAGGTAGGTCAAAAATTCAAATGTACAAATTATATTCCATTAGAAAGTATATATGAGTTGAAATATGAGTCGATTGACACCAAAATCCTCGTTGGAAAATCTTTTTGTGCTGATACTGAGTATATACTGGATATAACCATGGCTCTAAGGTTTGCTCGCACGGATACCTTAAACACTTGAACGGATACCTTATATGATGGCATAAAGCAAATTGTCATGACTTTATCAAATCAAGTCAAACTTCGTTGATTTTGGTGACATTCGAATCAGCTCGATAGCTATCGAATGAATATAATTTGCATACTCAAATTTTTCACCCGAAAAACCAGCTTGCTCAGGGTTTTGATCTTGTGTGGTGATCCCCTTAATGTTAGGTGGTTTTTTATTAAATTAAATTTGACGTTAATGGAAAAAATATTAGTAAAAAAAATAACAGAATTTTTAATATTTTGGCGAAGCGTTGAGAAAATATAAACAAAAATGAATGCAGGCAAATAAAATAAGCGAGGTAGAATAAATGGGGTCAACCCCGTATACAGAAACTATATACGCAATCCATTCATTTAACATTTTTATCTATTTTGCCCCATTTCTTAATATAAAATATTTAAATAATTCCCTCAATCCAACTTTAAAATATTTCCCTTTCATCATCTTATTCAAATTGTTTCCCTAGGACCGATACTTTCACTTTTAGTATATTATATGGAAATCCATATTTTTTTCTAAAATTGCCTCCGAAACTTTTCAAAATTTTCGTCTGCGGCACTTTTTCGGTTGAGATTTTCTCCCATTCTCGAACGAGATTACGAAACGAATATTAACTTTTGTATTATTAAGCGCAGACCATTAACTACAGAATATCAAAAAGAGATCCATCGGATTCACATCCGGTGAGTATATTTGAGAAGAGTTTACCGTATATACTAGTATTTACCTATTTATAAACCAGGATTCACGAAAATCGAAAGAATAAAACATCATTAAAAAAGTTGGGAAGCCGATATTTCTCCAAATCTTCAGATATATGAGAAAATTAGAAGGGGTATTATAAATGGGTTTGATGCGATTCTCCTACGATATTCCTAAAAATTATAGATATCGCCAATATCCGTCCAAATTATTGGATATCTCTGATATCAATCTAAATCCCTATATATACCCGATGTATGTCCAATTCCTTGTATATCTTCGATGCCCCTCCAAATGCTCTGATATCCGTTAAATCTCCATTAATCCATCATATTCCCCCTCAAATCATTCAAAACTTAATCAAGCTATTAAATCCTTACGCCTTATCATTTCTTCACTATATATGACCAGAATCACAATAATTTAATTTCAATCTGCGTAATCCAATATGCTTATTAAAAATAATTTCGCCTAATTTTTTAAACTTTTATCAAAATGAGCGGAATATAAACAAAATGTTAAAATATATTTCGATTTAAAAAATATACTTGAAATACTAAAATGTATTTTTAGATTTTTTTTTGATCCAATAAATTTAAAAGTTTAGTAAAATCTACATATATACACATCTAATTAATCAACGATCATTTGGTTCTTTTTTTCAAATTTTGGACCTTAAATTTCTTAAAACTTTATTGAAATTAAATAAAAATACTTTAAAAATACACCATCGATAATAACTTTATTTTTATCAAGTTTAGTATAATTTCAAACCTTAATTTTCAATGTTTATTCTTGCTTCCCTGGTTGCTATCTAAATTTTTCATTTATTTAAAAATATTTTTCTTTAATGTAAATATATTACGGTCATGGTATATTGGACGTTCTGCCGGTAGAGGATGGAGTGATGGATTTTTCGATGACTTTTTCTCTTTACTTGGTTGATGACTGTCTTCAACTTTAGGTAATGTACGGGATTGTTGCGGGTCTTGTATTTTATTCTCATCTAAATTCAAATAATAATAAAAGAATTCTTAAAATAATAAAAGTTTGAGATTAATAATGCTGGTTACTGAATACTTTACACGATTCTACGAGAACCAGTGCTGGAATATCTAATTTTAATCGACAACCGGGGTTACCAGGATTCGAGAAAAAAAATTATGAGGATAATAAAATGTTATACTACCTTCATTAGCGTTTTTCATAGCTTGAATTCCTACTTGAATTTCAGCAAGATAAAGGAAAACAAAACCAAAAATGACTAGCATTTTTAAGGAATTCATTTTAAAAATAATGTCAATATTTTCTAAATAATTTAAAAGTAATATTTAAATTTAAAAATTAAATTTCTTAATTGAAAATTTAAAAATTAAATTTTATTAAATAAATTATTCGCCTTCTTTCTAAGTGAAAATTATTATTGAGTGAAGGAGGGTAGCTAATGAAGAGAGGTAGCTAATCGAAAGACAAATCCCCCTCCCATATTTAGTTGTCCGCATTATTAAATTTAAGAAGCTGTATATTAATTCTGCCTGTTATTTAATATTCATTTTAGAATTATAAACAGGATATTGTAATATCTTTTACCTGAAGACGCCTTTTACAAATATACCCTATAATGTTGTAAAATTATGAGTAAAAACCTAGTGATTCTAAACTTAAAACGAGAATTTGCGGATTACTTTTAAATAAACATAGGTAAATTTTACAGGTAAAACAGGCACGCATGTCTTCCCCAAGGAGATGTGGCAGACTTCTATCGCCTTATTGCCATTCCCTCTTCTTATAGGCTCTCTATTAAAAAATTGCCAAATTGATTTAAAATCTAATTTTTACAGACTATAAATCTTTTTAAATTAAATTAGAGAGAAATGCTTGTTTGTAAAAACTTGTTTTTGAAAAACATGTAAAAACAAACACACTCAAAAAATTAGATTTGAACCGAATTTAAAGATTATAATGTGGAAAAATTAAGAAAATAATGAATGATACTGTGAAAAAATTCTAGCCTTAAATGTCTTAAACAGCAACAAATAAACAGCTACCGTGATAAGGATCTTTTATCATTCGAAAGAGCATTTACATTTAAAGAAAAATTCAAATTGGCCGGCCAATTGTATACTGTATTCCAAAATTACAATTTTTCTTAGTGTTTCAAAAGCGGGGCTGGGTTCAGTTGAAGTTCTTCATGTTCAAGACCACTGGGTCTGGGACTGTTCTCTACCTTAGTACACGAAATTTCTGAAATTTTTAAAAATTGGCTATAACTTTCAAAAATTTCGAGGAATAGGGTAATGAACGGTCCATGATCCAGTCGGCGTATGTCACGAAAACTGGATAAACTAAACACAAGTTCTAAAAAATAATTTATAATAAAACCCTGACTCCTCTAAAATCTGGAGGCTAAGGTCAATAAACATCTTGTCATAATTATTTTTGTATTCCTTAACTTTATTTATTCGATTTGTAGATTTATTTGGGACCTAAATTGAGGCATTGACCATTTGAATTAAAAAATGTTTTAGTTTTTCTGGCTATACCCGGTTAATTACACGCACTGATTAGTTTCAATACAATTAAGACAATAATCCTTTTAAAATCTAAAAAATCAGTCTGAAAATATTTTTACTAATAAATGTAAAATTTTTAAATTTATCTAATAAACTAAAATCGAGAATTAAATTTCACAATGTTACTATAAACTCGAAATTTAAAAAAATCCTCAGATGCATATCATCAAATTCTTATCTTTCACTACATCGTTTCAAAAATACGTTGAAAAAATCAAACATTTTGATTTCTGACTAAATAGAAAAAGTTTTGCGGAAAAAGTTTTTGGTGTATTATATTGGAGATTAGAAAAATTTTAACATACGAGTACCCTAAAAATTAGAGTCAAGACTAAAAGAGTGCAACTAAAAAGGAAAATTCTTGAAAATTTCTAGTGCTCAATTTTCTTGAAGTTAGGGTAGCATCCTCCGAAACCTCGACACAGACCCCGACAATTTTTTGGCAAAAACCCCGATGTCGAGTCGTTACATTACTTTAAACTAAACATCTGTTAATATAGATTTTCCAGGCCGCTTCTTTGAACCTTGATTCGTTTTAGTTTAAAGTAGGCAATTATTATGTTTGTTTAAAACACAATAATATATCTAAAAAGTATTAGTTTCTTCACTTAGGACTAAGCTGGTAGCATTCAATAAGCGGCACTGAAAAAATTCTTGAAAATTTTAAGTGCTCAATTTTTTCAAAAAATACTAAATTAGGAAAATTATAATATTTACATCCCTAAATAATCATCTAATACATTATTACCCTTTTATAGAAGCCTAAGACACGGCATTAGTTATTACCTTTGTTATTTGCCTTTTTAGATGACGTGCCTCCTCCGTTATTCTTTCTCTTAAAGTTTCTTTTGCCAAGTGGTGAATTAACACTTTCATCTGAACTGTAGCCATCTTTCTATAATATTTATTTAATAATTTTTATAAGCTATCCAATTCCCCTAACATATTAGGGAATGTAGACTGAATTACAAAAGTATAGCACAACTCTTGGGTTTTCAAACATGAATATCGATATTTTGAAAAAATACAGATAATTAGGCCCATATCTTTACCCGAGGTCGAAATCTTGTTAAATTAAAAATCAACGTGAAACATGAGTAAGGTTATTTAAAATGTTTTCGAACCCTTAAGAATTGTTTTGAATTTTTATTTTGGGCTCATTAATAATCTTGTGAAATTTGCTGCAAGATAGCAGAAAATTATTTTTAAGAAATTTTCCACTGAGCCGTTGATCTTTTTTAATCTTCCCATGAAATACCTCCTTCAGATGCATTTTATAGCTCCATTCATTACCAATAAAATGAATGGTTATATAAAATCAAGAAAAAATATAATGGTTTTGTGAAGCAGTGTAGCAATAAACTATCTACATCAACTTGGGGTAATTAGTGAGGGTTGGGTATTTGCAATCGTGATTGTTGATTTACGGAGAATAAGCATAAACTTCAGTTCTTAAGATTCTGATGCAACTTAGCAAATTCCCTGTTTAATTGATGGGTATCTCCTACCTCGGATTTTGGAAATTCTAGTTGGTAATTTTTTGCTCTATCCAAAGCTTGTTTAATAGCAAGTGGATGTCGTTTTGATAATAATGCCGTCACTTTTATTCCATTTTTGCTTGGGAGTTCAACTAAGGTTTTTTCAGAGGAAACATCCGAGTCGGGTGCTTTAATTGTTGCAATAAATAATATAAAAAACATTGTGAAGACATGTAAAAACATAGCGGGCTTGTAAGGAATTCAAAAAATTTTTTCAAAATGTGGGGAGAATCTAGAGAGAATCTAGAGCTTAACCTCCCTTTATTAGGGAGGTTAAGCAAGCGTATTATTGAGTGTTATTGGTAGCAATCACTTGCAATCACTTGCTAGCAATGGCAATTTGCTAGCAAATTAGTTAGCAATTGCTTGCAGATTCTTTTTATAGAGAGAGCGAGAGAGGCAGAAAATTTCAAACTACTGGCGGAAACGCGCGAGTTGCTATCTTGCTGCTCGCTAAGAGACTTGATTGCGAGAAAGACATTGATTTCCTTTCACGAGACTGACTTTGCTAACGATTAATGCTTGATGCCTTAGCATTTGTTGAATTAAATGCCCCTCTTAAGCGCACAGAATTAAATTTACAAATCTTTAAAATGTTTTGAAAACGGTTTTTTGGCCAAACAAATAAAAATTTATAAAATAAGCATGTTATTATTTGTTAGTGATAATGATGTTAGTGATGATTATAACCACCGATTATTCACTAAAAAATTGATCTACAAGAATTTCGATCAATTTGGAATAACCAAAACTTTTTTTTAAATTCAGAAATGCTTTATAATTAATTTGAAATTTGAATCTCTACATAAAATCAAATCTTTCAATTACATGAAAATATATTTAATAAATTTTAATTGAAATTAAATAAATAAATTTAAATTTTTTTAAACTTTTACTTTAAATAATTCGCCTCTCCCAGCAAGGGTGAGGCCAAAAATTTTGTTATTAGTAATATCCAAATAGTTCCATTATATACATAAGAATATATAAAATGGAAGCTAATTAAACATAAAAAGCTGGATAGAATTTTATACTAATTAATAATTTTATTATTATTATTAAAGAATATTATTTTACTATATTTTATAATTATTCTGGTACTATCGCATTATACCGCCACATGTCCGCAATGTTTGTCCGCAGGTTTTTCCTTTTTCTCCCGTCCTCACTCTTCTCATGAAGATTAAAAGAACGGTAAATATTATATACGACGTGCTGTGGAAAAATTCATTGGATGGGAGATGGAATAGAACCATCATAGAAAGGGCCCAGACGGAAGCACAACCGACTGCGCCACCATCCAACCCAATGATGGGTTATTTATTTTTCATTTATATTCTTTCCGCAAGTGCGGGCACAACACTCCTTCCGCCTTGCGAAAACAAGCGACCTCGCTTGTTGCTTGTCTTCCAATAACAACGGTTTTCGATTTTTGGGAGAGCACACACAGAAACCCAATTGTGGCATTTTTTCTGGCTCGACACAGCTCGTCGAGTTCTATAATCTAAGACTGACTGACCATTTTTAATACTTTGAGGAAGGAAAAAGGAGGTGGAACGAACTTGAATTTTACCATCCTTGTCTAAATCCAGGTGGTACTTGTCGTTCTGCAGTATTTACTAGGGTCGGAACTTTGTTAGAAGGAAGTCGTATCCCATTTACTCCCTTTATTTACGCGTGGACTTTTTTCCTAAAAACCTTTTGAGAAAAGAGAAAAGGAAAACTTGTTATTAAACATTTACCGTTCTTTTAATCTTCATGAGAAGAGTGAGGATGGGAGAAGAAGGAAAAACCTGCGGACAAACATTGCGGACATGTGGCGGTATAATGCGATAGTACCATTATTCTATTATATTTTATAATATTTTTAAATTCAATCACTCCAATCACAATATTTTATTTTTTCTAACTGTAGAGAAAAAACTGATTATTTAAACATTTTAATTAAAAATATTCTTTAGAAATAATTGTGTATGTCTTGTCGATTTTGTGAATTTTCTAGTAAACTGTTTATGTATATATTTTTTAAAGTATTAGAAGTTTCAGAGGAATATTTTTTAAAAATAAATTTTTTATTCAAGTAATAATTAAATATATTTAAATTTCAAAATTAATTTAATTTATTTATTAAATAAATAACCTCTCAAGTTCTCGTAAAATCATTTTTTTAAATATTTTTTAGAGATGCACTTTTATTTTTTATTTTATGTATTTAAAAAATTGATGCAAAACAGATTATCAACGAAATAAAAAATATTTCAACGAAAAACAATTAAATTCTCGGCAAATTTATACAAAACCCTTCAGACATAGTGAAAAATATTAATAGTAATAATTTACATAATTATAATTAACTTTTAAAATTTACTATAAAACTAGCTTGAATAATAATTTAAATTATATTTTTTTGAATTACTTATTTAAATATTATAATTATTAATTATATTAATTATTATTAATTATATTAATTATTATTAATTATTATTTATTATTATTAATATTATTAATTACCTATTTATATATATTAATTATTATACAAAATATAGGTAAAGCTCATTATAAGAAGACACCTTATCGAAAAATTTTATCCTAAAATAAGTTGTATGTTACATAGGGCTTAAGCTCTGGGTAGCTCTTTTAATCCAATGGCCGACTAAATTTTTGAAGTGTACATATTTCAAGTCAAATTGAGGGGTATTTTAACATTATGTATAATTCAAAATATCTGACTGAGATGTTCGGAGTACAGCTAACGCCCACAATAAGAAGACACCTTAACGAAAAATTCTTATCTTTTACGTAGAAGTTGCGTTTTAATAGAGCCTAAGCTCTGGGTAGTTCCTCTAACCCAATGGCCGACTAAATTTTTGAAACGTATATTAAGTTGAGTGTTGAATTTAAGTTTAATATGCCTATATGATAATCGGGAGTATATTTTAACGAGGTCCGACTGTATTGGAAACCCTAAATAATTTTACAATTTTCAGGGTAAAATTAAAAATGTTTTGTAATATTAAATTAATAAATATTTTTTTAATTGAAATTATTATTTTAATTTTATTAATTAATAATTCAATATTATCCCCTTTAATGAAAGCTCCCTCAAATATTTATTCTCCTCATTCCTCAATTAATTTAAAAAATAAATTGGCAAATAATCAAACAAAATTATTAAATAATAATTTAACATTTAATTTCCCAAAAAATAAAATAAAATGTGAACATTGTCCAAAAAAATTTTTCTGCGCTAAAAAATCTGATGAAGAATACAAAAAATGTGAAACAGAAGGATTGGGAGAAGAAATACAGGATTTTGTATCGAAAAAGGAATTAATTAAAAATCAAAATAATTTGGAAAATAAAATAAATTTTTTGGTTGAAAGACGTTTAAAGGGGAAAAATAAACGTAGACGTGTTCAAAAGATGCTTATTTTGCCTTTTAATGAATTGAAAAGAAATAAAGAAATTTTTGAAAATAGAGAAATGGGGGAAATGATTAAAAGAGAAAAAAATTTGAAAATGGTGGCAAATATGATTAAAAATGGAGATTTAAATATTGATGAAAAACTCGAAGATAAAGAGGTTTGTGATAGAAATTTTCTGGTTTTTGAGGGTATTTTGGAAACAAATGTTTCTGTGGTCGATATAATGGAAAAAAATGACAAGTATAAATCGTGTTCTAATTGTAGAGGGTCTATGTACGATTAAATAAACCATCAAAAAATTGTTAATCCTTTGGCATGAGGTTTTTAATAAAATGAATGCGAATGGAAGAAAGAAACCACCGAAAAGACCAGAGTAAACCTAAATGTGCCAACATACATAGAGCTAATATGCTCCTAAATTTTAAAACCGCTAGAAAAGTTATCCCGATTTTAGGAATGTCAATTGGTGTCATTTTATTCATTCGTATTTATTTATTAGTTAATACTAGACCTGCTCACGGATATTGATTTTGGTATCCGTATCCGGATATTTACGGCGGATACATGCGGATATCCGCAGGCATCTTGATATTATCTGTAGTCATATCCGTATCCATGAGCAACTCTGGTTAATACAAACACAATAGTGTAGAAAATTAGTAGAAGAGTGTAATAATTTAAAAAATATTGTAAATTACAGATTATAAATGATCTAAAAGAAGCAGCCAAACTAAAGATAATCCTTGATGAATGTGACCGGTTAAACGAATTTTTAATGGCTTTATGTCTTGCAGAAGAGCAAATGAACTTTTATAGAGATTGGTTATCTCAACATTGTTCAATAGAAATTCATCACGTATTAAATTCCATTTTTGATGTGGAAAGTGTGGAAGAATTAAAACACATTGATATTATTGTAAAGGATGAAATAGACAGTTTAAATTCTTCAGAGAAAATACTTTTAAAGTATTATTCGGGTAGTCAGAAGGAAGTAGATGAAATTTTAGACCGAATTAAACAAGCTTCTAATGGTAGGAAAAATAATTTTTGAATTTAAAATAAAAAATCTTTAAGTTATTTACAAGGCAGCGGGGATAGTAAAGAGATTAATTGTTGATAAACAACTTTGTGAAGAGAGGAAAAAGATATTTAAAATAGAAAATAAAAATGAGGAGGATGAAAAGCTGAACAAGGATGGTGCTGAAGAGTTGAAAAATGAGGAACTGGAAGAATCGAGGAAGAAAAACGAGGTTGAGGATATTGTGAAGGAAGAGCTAAAGGAAATGAAGGAGATGAAAATAAAAGATAAGTAAATCAAGAAAAGGAGGAATAATCAAAAAAAGAAAAATGAATTTAATCACTGTTGATTCGATTATTAATATTTTCTAAATTTTTTAAATTACCTAGTAGCTGAATATTAAAAAAATAAAATTTAACATTCAAATATTTTTAAAAATTTTTATATTAAGTTTAATGGCATATAAATGGAATATATAAAAATACAAGGAATATTGTCAAATTCGGAACTAAATTTTAAATAAATTTTAATATTTTAATTTATAGATATTAATTCAGCCTCAACATCCTTTTCTAAGTTCTCCACCTGAAAATGTTTAAATTTACTTTAATTATGCACTAAAGAAGGTACAAGACTCTTTGGCTTAATCATTACACTCAAGAATTTTCCTCGAATTTATCAGTCCTTTTTGAGTAAGTCTTGGGAGATTTTCAGTCTCAGACGTTTTTAGAAACTATATTCTTACTTGAATATATTGCGTTAACGTTACAGGTATATCCAACTCAACCTCTCCTTCAATAACATCTTCTTTTGTTTCTAAAATGTACAAAAGCTTCAAGGAGGTCGGAAAAGTTAAAATTAATTCTATCCTTTTTCCATCCATCAATTCATGATGTTTAGAGCATCTATCAGTTTGTTTCTTTTCCCATTTTATCCAACGTCCATTCTTTCAAATATTATGAATTTGAATTAATAAAAATTTAATCTACCGTGTATGAATCTACGCATATCGAATTAGTATTTGTAATATTCAATTGAAGGATTGTGTTGCCTACTAAATAAAATACAAAATTAAATAGGGATACCTTCTGAAGGGTTCAAATTTTTATTCTTAATAAATACGATTAGGGTTGCCGGTTTCAACCCGAACCGAAAACCCTTAGATTTTGGTTTATCTTAACCAAATATTTCGGCTCAGTTTGTCTGTTTGGCTTCAGTTAACCGAAGAATTTGATGAAACCGACAAATATAAATCTGATTATTATTTTGAATACTTTCAGCTTTTTAAAATATTTAATCTTTTAACATTTTGCGTTTTTGGCCATTTGCGGTTTTTAAAATAAAAAAAATTAATGGGCATCAGGGAAGAGATACCATGACAGTACATATTATAAAGTATTTCCGGTAATAAAGCTTAAAATGTAAAATCAAACATGTATCGTTCCATTCAAGGGCTGCATGAAGAAAATTAACGCTGATATTTTTATTAAAAGGGTTTGGTATATTTCCTCTAATTAAGACTTCGCTTGTTTTATTCAATCGTTGTTCTACTTTTTGGGTTTTGTTATCCAATTTAAATTTGGCAAGGTTGGATGTTAAACTTTTACATTTTTCAGAATTGTCGTCAAATAAGACTTTATTTTCTAAGCCTGTGATCTAGAAAATTTTTTTTATTAATTATTAATAAGGAGCGGCAAAATATGCAAAAATATGCTATAGGAACTGTGTCCTTAATGTACATACACCATTTTTGAGCATTTCAACTCATAGTATATCCGATACAAAATATGCATTTGCTTGTTTTGCCACCTTTTAATTGTTAATAATATCCGAATCCAGTTCCCGAATAAGGTGAGGGTTAGTGTTCGGCATAGTTCGGTACTAACAAAGTACTGGACCGATATTTTTTGGATCTACCGTAACGTTATCAGAAAAAGTCATTTCTGACCAAAATATGTTGCTTTATAAGGATGCCAAAAAATATTTAGTTCAATAAAACTTTCAAAAAACATACCTCAACACGATTTATTGCCCAAGAAGGAAATATAGACGTATAGTATATATCATCACCCCCATTAATATTAATTATGTAGTTATAATTCTCGTTAGCCTTAATTAACACAACTATAGGCATACCAGGTCCAATATGATTTGCGTAGTATTTTATATTTTTATTCTTCTCATCAGTTTTACTTCTAGAGCTTATTTCTAATTTCGAAAGAATATCATTGAGATGTTTAGTTCCCATATTACTATGCCCACGAAGATCAAAGACAAAATTTATCTCCACCACAATGTCAACATCTTAGTAAATTAGAAATAACAAAAAGAACTACATTTATATGAATATACTGTAATTTGTGTTAAATTAAATATGATATTTCTTTAATCCTCTATTTTCCAACAATCCCGCAAATTACAAAATATTTGCGGGATCCAGCGGGATAAAATTTTTTAAAAATCTTTGCGGGACGGGATCCCGCAGGATAAATCCCGCATTCCCGCAAAATCCCGCAAATCGAAAAAAGTGCGGGATTGCGTGACGGGATCCCGCAAAATCCCGAGCGGGATCCCGTCCCGCGCCGGTCTCCATTGTACATATACCACTAATTATTCATAAGGTTGGCGGATATTGGGAAATCCCCTGATCTCGTCTAATATATCTGAACCAAAAATTTTTGATATCCAGTTTTTTCGATCATAATTGTTTAATATATTTATTTGGGATAGTTTATTAATAATTTACCAAACATATTTGCAATTTGAGGGTCGTGAATTAATTGTAGTTTAAAATTATAAATGCTATTGTTCATTTCTTTAGCAGTTGGTACCAGAGCCTCAAAACAAACGATTGTTCCATATCTTTTCAATTCATTTATCTTTTTTCTATGAATCAAATATGGTTGTTCATTAGGAATATAATTAAATTCTAAAAGCTGAATATCGCCATCTAACTAAAATAATGATTTTATAGCCACATTTACGAGATATTTTGCCCTATAATTCTCAAAATTTTTGTCTGTGAAACCAAATTTAGCTTCTTAAAATTAAATTTGTGACATGACCTGATTTTTAAAATTTGAAACGGTAATCCTGTCTTTTATATTAAAATGATTTTTGTAAAATTTAGAACTTACCAATACTTTATTAATTTTCCAAATATGAAAATTAGTTGTTACTGTAAAATTTTTTAAACATCTACCATTAACAGATAGATAAAATTTTGATTTGTTTATATCGCCAGTAATATTTAAAGAAACTTCGAATAATTTTTCATTTGCAAATATATCTGAAGTAAAGTTTTTACAGCCACAACCTTCTCTAGCAAAAATTGTTTTACTGCATGTAGTACACTTAAATTTAACTATATTTTAAGTATTATTCCTTAATAAACGCCTAATATTGAAGTGCTGCATGTAAGTTAGTTCCGTCAGAAATCAATCTTATCACGTGAGAAAAATAATGCCTCTTCTAGAACTATCGATCAGAATAAAAACTAAGAAACTATCGAGAGACAAAAAAGGTATGGTTAAGAAACAATCCTTTGATTAAATCAACAATATTTGAAGAATCAGGATTAACACTTTTAATTAACCAATTTATGGGTACTATGCGTTTATATCAGAGTTACGATCGACAAAGTGCCCATCAAAAGTACAAAAATCTCGATTTAAAAGTACACAGGGGCTAAATTTCCAAATAAAAAGTACACTCCAAATTAAATTAAAAAATTTTGAGAGTTTCGAAGGCCGTAGGCAAAAAATATTCACTTTTTCAGCGCCACAGGCGAACATTTTTTGAAATTTGGAGCCCAATAAGCCAGATTTCTTCTTTTTTTTCAGCGCCGCAGGCGAAAATTTTGAGAAACTCGAAGGACGTAAGCCTTCGAAATTCACTTTTTTGCCCAATGTCTTCCCCAATTTCATTTTCAATCCAAAATATTGATTTAAAAGTACATACTTTCAAAAAAGTACAAATTCAGTTTCATAAGTATGGAGGTCGATTTAAAAGTACAATACTTTTAAAAAAGTACGAATCGTAACCCTGGTTTATATCCCCCCACGTCCGCAAATTATGTCCGCACTTTTTTCTGTTCCTTCTTTCTCCTCTCATAAGGATTAGAAATGGTCAGGTATTAATAAACCCGGATTTTCTTTTTCTTCTTCTTTCTCCTCTCATAAAGGTTAGAATAGTTAAAAATATAGGACAGACAAATTGTGTAGAAAAATATGAACAACATGTAGATAAACGACATCGACATCTAATTTGCATGTTGACTGCCATTTTGAATGATACTTTATCGTATTTAACATTTTTAATATCTATGAGAAAAATTCTTGATCTTTATTTTCACGTGACCATTTTGACCAATATACATAAATAAGAGGAGAAAGAATGAAAAGAAAAAGAATATGGGGGTTTATTAATACCAGTGATGTCAAAGTTCCAAAATTTCTCTGGAACTAGTTCCAGTTCCAGAACTAGGTTTTTAATTTTCGTAGTTCCAGTTCCAGTTCCAGAACTAGGTTTTTAATTTTTGTAGTTCCAGTTCCAGTTCCGGAACTCCATTTTTGAAATTCAATAGTTCCAGTTCCAGTTCTGGAACTAGTTCCAAGCTAGTTCTAGTTCCAAATTTTTAAATTTTTTTTGAATATGAAAAAAACTCATCAAATACTCTGTCAATTAATCCTTCAGCTTAGATATGCCTTTAAGCTGGAGATAAGTCAAAAATGTCTTAGATTATTATCTCCCTTGTATATATCCCATTGAGCCTCTATAGTCTATTACGATTAAAAAGGATTAAGAAAAAGGACTAACTTTTCAAAAAGGATTAAAAAGGATTAACTCTCCATAATATATGGGGAGTTCAATATATGGGGAGATTTGTATGTGACATCGAGGGATCAAGTGGGATATCGCTGGATAGGTGTACGGAATTTTGGTCACTGGCTGGATATGGAGTGAAATCAAGGGAGATAAGTGGATTTTAAGGTATGAAGGCGTATCACCTTATTAATATCGGAGGATTTAAGGAGATTGGAGGATAAACTGGAGGATTAAGAGGCCAAAAAATTCACCTTTTCAGCGCCGCAGTCGAAAATTTTGAGAATTTCTAAGGTCATAAGCCAAAAAAATTCACTTTCTCAGCGCCGCAGGCGAAAATTTTTAGAATTTTGAAAGACCAATTCACCAGATTTCTTCCTTTTTTAGCGCCGCAGGCGAAAATTTTGAGAATTTCTAAACCGTAGGCCAAAAAAATTAACTTTTTCAGCGCCGCAGGCGAAAATTTTTAGAATTTCTAAGGTCGTCCCGTAAACTTCTTCGAGGAAATTTTGTCAAAAATATACCCCCAAGAACTAGTTCCAGAACTAGTTCCAAAGCTAGTTCCAGACATTTACTAGTTCCGTAGTTCCAGTTCCAAGCTAGTTCCAGCATTTACTAGTTCCGTAGTTCTAGTTCCAAACTAGTTCCAGATAATCGTTAGTTCCGTAGTTCTAGTTCCGGAACTGGAACTGGAACTTTGACATCACTGATTAATACTTGTCCATTTCTAATCCTTATGAGAGGAGAAAGAAGGAAAAGGAAAAAAAGTGCGGACAAAAGTGTTGACTGCCATTTTGAATGACTCGCAACTTTTGCGGACCCACGTTTTGCGGACGTGGGTCCGCAATGTTGCGGACTTATTTTTTCCGCTTTACATCTTCCGCTTATAAAAGAGAATAATGGCCCATTCTTGCAGTCTATATTTACTTACGTTTTTTGTTTTAATTGCTACATTTTTTAAATTAACATCAACCACAAGGCTATAAACGATTGTTCCAACTTTAAACATTATTAAATTGAAAAATAAATATATTTTAAATAATTACAATAAGAATTTTCGTCTTGCATGCTATTCAATAATTTTAGAATAAAACATTTTGCTCCATGATATAATTTAAAACGAAAACGAAAAAAACTATGATTGCTTGTACATTCATTAATCTTGATTGAATATGGCATTTCATTTATATCAAACATTTTATCGTAACCCTAAGTTGTAATCTGATTAATTTAGTATTTGTCGAAACAACGAAAAACAATCAAAATTGGAAAAATGGGAATTGGAAAATGGGGAATTGGAAAACCTTGGCTCCGGCTCCGGGCACTTCTAATTCTTGGCTCCGGCTCCGGGGTTTTCAAAATCTTAGCTCCGGCTCCGACGGAGCCGGGCTCCGGAGCTTCTCCCGGAGAGACAATTTATACAGTGCTCCCGGAGCACTGTATAAATTGTATTTTACTTACATATTTTCGCGCATATTTCGGTAAAATATGGTAAAATATAATAAATATAATATAAAATATAATCTCTTTTTTATGCACATTATAGGTGCATACTTTGCATTATTTAATGCATAAAAATCCGCCCTTTAATTATCACTAAAAGAATTCATTTAAATTTTTTCAACTTAAATATAAACTTATATTTGCCCTAAAGACTGCATTTCTAAGTTCGATATTACGTACATCCATGTCCAAAAGCACATTATTATATAAAGGAGAAGCCGTGATAAAATTTCCATCAATTAACAATTTGAGTTCAGATTTTTTAAAATAATTTTTTTCCCACCAATTTTTTGGCCAAAACTTTTGGAGCAATTTTCTTGAAGGATAAATGTAAAATGATAGCCAGACATAATTTTCACTTATTCGTATAGTCAAATCTATTTGCGCTTCAACTTCAAACAAATTTATTCCAACTTCTTTAATCACTGGGTTTTTTAGATTTACATCAGACTGAATTAGGAAAATATAAATAACAATTACCGTAAATCCTCTAAAATAGCCCCACCCTCTAAAATAGCCCCCCTCTAGAGGTTGATCGAATAAAATAGCCCCTCCCTCTAAAATAGCCCCACCCTCTAAAATAGCCCCCCTCTAGAGGTTGATCGAATAAAATAGCCCCTCCCTCTAAAATAGCCCCACCCTCTAAAATAGCCCCCCTCTAGAGGTTGATCGAATAAAATAGCCCCACCCTCTAAAATAGCCCCCCTCTAGAGGTTGATCGAATAAAATAGCCCCTCCCTCTAAAATAGCCCCCCTCTAGAGGTTGATCGAATAAAATAGCCCCTCCCTCTAAAATAGCCCCTCCCTCTAAAATAGCCCCCCTCTAGAGGTTGATCGAATAAAATAGCCCCACCCTCTAAAATAGCCCCCCTCTAGAGGTTGATCGAATAAAATAGCCCCTCCCTCTAAAATAGCCCCCCTCTAGAGGTTGATCGAATAAAATAGCCCCTCCCTCTAAAATAGCCCCTCCCTCTAAAATAGCCCCCCTCTAGAGGTTGATCGAAAAAATAGCCCCTCCCTCTAAAATAGCCCGCCCTCTAAAATAGCCCCCCCTTCTCAAAATATTTTATTGTTTGTGGCATTGTTTTTTTTCAAAGCACAGCACTGTTGAATCCCTATATTTCAATAAGATTATAAATGATTATGGGGGATATCGAGGATTTAGAGGGATATAATGGGATTCTGATGGATTAAGGGATAGCTGTGGATTAATATGGATTCGAGGATCTAGAGAGATATTAGGTATTATGAGGGAATTTGTGAATTAAAAGAGATATGAATTAAAAGTGATATTTTTCTACTTTTATTCAATCAATTGCCCGACATCCTCACAAATCCCTGATATCTCAAATCCACTGATTTCCACACTGATCCCCTCAAAATGGATTCTGATTCTCTTTTAATCTTACAATCAATCAATACCAATTCCCTTCCTTGCTCCCATTCATAAGCCCTCTTACTTCCTAAATCTCTTAATATTCAACTTAATCCTTTAACCTTTCCCTTAATCCCTTAAAATCCACTAATTCCATTCACTTAATCTCTCGCTGAAGGATTAAAGGCATGTCACATTGACTTTAATACTTCAGAATGCCAAGATAGGCATCTTAATCCAATCCCTTTTAATATAATTATACTCTAGGGACTTTACTGAGGTATATACTAGAGTTCAGCGGTATCGGGATTTCGAGAAAAACCCGGGATCGGGATTTAGGAATGGTGATCCCGATCCCGGATCCCGACACGGGATCGGGATTAGAAAATCGGGATCGGGATTTACTAAAAAAATTTTAAAAGCTTTTAAATTTTTATTTTCTTCACAAATGACTCAATATAATTCTAAAATTTCCACTGCGGTGCTGAAATATTGAGTTAAAGTCTCATAGACGCATGATTTACTTTCCGGTTCAGGGTATTAAGGGGGGATAAGGTAATGGGGGGGAGGGGGGAGGGGAGGATAAATGGGAGTGGGCTTTTGATTTTTAAAAAATTTGCACCTTTTGAAAAGTTTGGCAACTTGGCCTTCCAGATTTTGAAAAATTTTGAAGGCCAAGGTGCCAGATTTCCCCCCTTTTAAGCGCCGCAGGCAATAATTTTAAATCTTGGAAGGTACTATCCACTTTGGAGAATAGTTGAAAAATAGAGCCCCACCTTCAATTAGAGTCCCACCCTCTAATACAGCCCCACCTTGTCGGATAGTTGAAAAATAGAGCCCCTTGGGGCTCTATTAGAGGAAATACGGTATCATGTAGATTTCTCTTCAAATCTAACTTAATCACTGTAAATTCACCGATAACCTTCTATACTCTAAATCCACCGATACTCCTCTCAATCCCTCTTGATCCCTCGATATTACACCAAATCACTCAATGTTTGTTAAGGTTGTAAAGACAGCTTTTTCATTTTTGCGGCGCCGCAGGCAAAAATTTTGAGAATTTTGGAATTTAATAGAATTCATCGCAAACTTTTTAGGCATCGAAAAAAATAGCCCCTCCCTCTAAAATAGCCCCACCCTCTAAAATAGCCCCCCTCTAGAGGACGATCGAAAAAAATAACCCCATGGGGCTATTTTAGAGGATTTACGGTATGTACCTATTTTATTATTTTTAGGAAATTATATTTTCAATTTATAATATTGTTGCAGTTTCGTTCAGTATTTTCGAGTTCAGTATTTCCTCAAGTGTCGCGCCACGAATTCTTATGTGCTGGAAGATTGTCAAAAAATAGTTTAAATTTGATTTTTACATTGCGTTTTTGCCTTGAAACTTGTCTTCCGACCAGGGATGCTCGAAATAAAATTTTTTTTTCGAATCGAAATAAAAAATTAGAGGACGGCAAAAAACGCCTGTTCGGTATTTTGTCTCTCTTATGCTTATATGTAAGGCGCGGATAGTTAGGCATGTAAAAACTGTGAAATAGGCGCCTAAAATAGGCACCAAAAAGCCAAAAAAGGCACAAAAATAGGCAGCTAAAAAAGGTTATCAGGTCTATAAAATTAAGAAAAAAGCAAGAAAATACCCATTTATTCATCATTTTTTGAATTATAAACTATTTATTAAAATTTTTTGCCATTTATTCGACAATTTGGATCATTTTTTAAAAAAAATGTCGATAAATGAAAAATGGAAATCTCGCCCAACTCACAAAACGTCCCACTCCAAAATGTCCCACCACCAAAACGTCTAATCTCAAAATGTCCAACTGAGCAAAAATACTCAATTCGTCGAACTATAAATTAAAAATGGGAGTTGGCACCGATTTTTTTTAAATTTGGGGTGTATTTTTAGATTTTGCACTGATTTTTAGGCAAAATTTAGGAAAAATCGCTAAAAAAGGCAAAAATAGTACCGAAAATTCCAAAATAGGCAAAAAGGCACAAAAAGTTCAAAATAGGCAAAATAAAAGTCATGCTAGACTCTTCGGACCAAGCTAAAAACACGTTTTTTGAACGTATTACATCATCACAGGCTCGCAGAAAAAAAAGGCATTTGCCTATAAATCCGCGCCTTACTTATATGTTAAGCTACACACTCTCTCGTTCTGCGTCTATGCAAATACCGATAAATACCGATAGGAATGCACAGCGTTATAGAGAGAAGAAAACTGCGCATTTTACCGCACTGCTTTCTCTGATGTTATTTATAACGCTGTGCATTCCTATCGGTATTTATCGGTATTTGCATAGACGCAGAACGAGAGAGTGTGTAGCTTAACATATAAGCATAAGAGAGACAAATACCGAACAGGCGTTTTTTTGCCGACCTCTATAAAAAATTTCTATTTCGTTTCGACCGAACCGATACGAAATTAATGAAATAAAATAAAAATTTTAAAAATTCCAAATTAGATTACCCGCATTTTTGGTTTGGTGCACATTTGAGATGGGCCTTTTTAGGGATTTTTTTCAGTTTATTCAAAGAGACGTTTTGGGGGTGCGCCCCAAAATTTCCAAAAGCTTATTAGCACCGTACCAATACCAGTAGTACCGAAAAGTACTGAGAAGTACTATCGGTAGTACCGAACTGTGCAGACACTAGTTTGTAATGTTAGTTTAGAAAATACATTTAACGTACCATATAAGGAAAAATTTTTATTTCTCGGCCAAGAAATTCTATTTTTAGAAAAGTATCATTAGAACTATAGAATTCGAGTTTGCCTTTATTTCCAAAGTTATTCATCCATAATAAAAAACGAACTATTCTTTCTCGAGACATTATGGTATTCAATTTGTAAAAAGTATTATTTGTATATCTTATAGAACAATTTCTATAGTTTGGTTCTAATCCTCTAGCTAATGTTGACTCTAATGAGTTTGATGTTCTTGGGGTTTTGATCTAAATATTTTTATCTTTATCATCTCAATGTCGCGTTCGCAACGAGAAAAGAAAAAGAAAATATTAAAAATAAAATGATTCATGATTAAAAATTTAATGTTCACATTTTTTAATATTTTCCGCCCACAAAATTTGCTTTAAAACAAAAGCCTGAACAACAAAAACTTCACTTTTCATTCACTTTTCAAATTTTAACCTTTCCATTCAGGCTTTTGTGCTCCCCACTTTTGAAAGAATAAAACTATTGGAAAAAATTTGTGTATTTATTTTAAATTTAGGTGTTCAGGTTTTATTTAATTTTTTCCTATTCAATTTATTGAATAGAAGACAGAAAATTAGGAAAAAGAAATCCTTTTTCTGTATACTCAAATGATAGTGTGAAACAATAAAAAACCTTTTGATCCATAGAGACACACTTATTAAGAAACGGCTCTCGGACATTGGCAGTGGAAAATTGGATATTGGACAATTATGGAGAGGATACCTGGTGAGTAAGCGGAAAGTTGGGCAGTGAATTTAGACACGTACCAAATACCGAACAATGTTATTAATGCAGATTGGGTACTTATTAGGGCTGGAGATAAGTATCCCTCTTATCCCTCTTAATCCGCCGAAATTCCATGATATGCTCACGATCCATGTTGGCTCCGGGTTGAAAATCAATGGATAATATTATTTCGGGGATTCGTTTAGATTAAGGGGATATCGAGTGATAAGAGGTGTTGTGTCCGCACTTGCAGAAAGAACATAAATGAAAATAAATAACCCAGCATTGGTTGGATGCTGGCACAGTCGTTTTGCTTTCGGTTTGGGCCCTTTCCGTGATGGTTCAATTCCATCTCCCATCCACAATTTTTCCACAGCATGAACATCGGACATGACAAGAGGAATGAGATGGATATCAAGGGATTAAGCCAGATTTGGGCCGATTATAGTGAGATTTGGGTGTATTGGGAGCAAAATCTTGGGAATTCGGAAGATTAATCCTTTAATTCCCACTTAGTCCTATTGACAGTCTTCCAGAAAATTATTACGGAGAACTTCTTCACATCAGGCAATCTTAACTACAATAATAAAAATTTCGGTTTCGGATCCGGATATCCGAAATTTCTGTCAGCTCGATGATACGGATCAAGGTGTCCTTGGATTTCCCAGGATCCTCCAACATAACCTAGCTTTGAGTGCCTGCAGTTAAAGGATTACAGCGCTAGCAATCTCACCAAAAATTTGGGGAAATAATTCCTACTTTTTAAAATTTTTTTCGATTTACGATTTTCGAAGATTTTCCACACCGTTTCGAAACATCTATGCTTCCCGCCCAAATGTCCGGACACGTCCTAGCTCCCTCACATTTCTCCTTCCAAAAACCAAGCGTAACGGTGCCGTGTGATTTGGGCAGTGGTGAATTGGGCAGTAAGTGATATGGGTAGTGAGTGATTTGGGCAGTAAACGTTTTTTAAAAAATAATTTTACACGCAAAAACAGTTTGAGTAACGTTAGAAGAATAATTTTGAGTGATTTGGGCAGTAACTTATAATTTTTAAATTATTTAAAATTGATAAGAAAAATTCCGGATATTTTTCCAAAACTATTTTGAACTTTTTCAGATATTTTGGACCTATCTTGAGACCTAAAAACTTAA